>VWZX01005509.1:3447283-3885529 GCA_013399015.1 Galbula dea
TTAGAGATTAAGAGGAATTTCTTTACCAGGAGGGTGGTTAGGCACTGAAACAGGTTGCCCAGAGAGGTTGTGGATGCCCCATCCTTGGCAGTGCTCAAGGCCAGGCTGGATGTGACCCTGGGCGACCTGGTGTAGTAATTGGCATCCCTGCCCATGGCGGGGGGGTTGGAACTAGATGATCTTTAAGGTCCCTTCCAACCTGAGCCATTCTATGATCGTATGGGGCCTCCACAACCTCTCTGGGCAACCTGTTCCAGTGCCTCACCACCCTTTGGGTAAAGAACCCCCTTCTAATCTCCAGCCTAAATTTCCTCTCCTTCAGCTTGTAGCTATTCCCTCGTGTCCTGTTGCAATCAGACCAAGAGAAAAGTCTCTCTCCTTCTGCCTTATAATCCCCTTTCAGGTACTGAAAGGCAGCTATAAGGTCCCCTCTAAGCCTTCTCCTCTCCAGGCTGAACAACCCAAGTTCCTTCAGCCTGTCCTTGTAAGGAGAGATGGGTGATTTCATTCACTCACATCCTTATTTATTGCACAAACATTTAGACAAATGGGCAAGGTTATCTTATTTTTCTTGAGTCACAGACAATCCTTTCAATTTTTTTAGAAAAGTAGTGATTCTTACAGCAACAGCTGGAGAACAGTGAGCTGAAAGTGTTTCTCTCAGGGAAGCTAAGCACGCCGTGCCTGCTTCCCTTTGGCACACCAAAATGCCATTGTTCAGCTGTTGCTTACACAGTTCTTCTGTTTTAATGTACATGAGTTGCCACTTTTGAATACTATACATTGTCTGTGATAAGCTGTGATGAGGGGATGATGAAGTGGTGGCTTCCTGGAAAGGAGCAGAATTAACCTTCAGAATTCCCCATCCCTTATAAAGTCTTTCTGACAAATTGAAAACTGACAAGTATGAGTATTGTTAAAATTCAGGCAGCCTGGAAAAAAACCCTGTTGGATTGTCCATTTAAGCACATTTTTAGGCTGGAAGCTTTTACTAGCTAGTTACAAATATATTGATTTTTAAAAATAAATTATTGACCTTTAAAACCCTGGAGTCAGCTGCTGGCTGGCTTATTGGAGGCCTTTGGTTATTTATATTCACAGAGACCTATGTAAGGGCTGGCAATGATCAGAAGCAAGGGGTGGGTGATGAAAGAACTGTGTTTACATGAAATACAGGTACACAAAACTGACTGCAAAAAGCTGAGATACTACTTACAGGATATATGTCTAAATTCCAGAGTGGATAACCTTAAACTCTGTTTCGTTACTTCTTCCACCCCCTCCCTGGGAAAATTCTCATACTATACGGAATTTGAAAAAGCTGGTTTATTCTTCTTTTTGATACCTATCCTTCACAAGCCACCCTACCCTCTAAGCAGTTTACTACTCACAGAAATATGTGTGATTGTAGGTTTCTGAATCAGAGCTGGATGTCTGTACCACTAATTGTTGTATTTACTAGAGGAAGACTGGGTTATTTCTGCTGTGTTGTGTTGTATTTACTTTTTCACCTCAGAAAATAAATTGTTTCCTAAGTTCAGGCAGAGGAACAATTTTCTGGCTGTCAAAACATATCAAGAAGTGGAATATGAATGCAATAGTAGTTAACTGTGAGTTAACTCTACAGATCTGAGGATAAAAACAATGCAACTATTTAGCAACTATGGACTGATGATAGATTAAATAATACATACTGAAGTGTTTTTCTACTGTTTTTTCTTCTGTTTTTTTTTCCTTATTTAAAAAGCTCAGTTTGATGTCACAGGATTTTCCATCTGCAGTACATTAACTGAAGTAGAAGGCTTGGCTCTGGCATATCCAAAACACCCAGTGAAAAGAAGTTGTCATGATTTAGCAAGGCTGTGTCACAACAGGTGAAGATCAAATCCCTATTTAGTCCTACAGCTTTCAATTTTTATACTAGTGATATACTAGCACCTACCTTTCTTCCCTTCATTATTTCTTTCTTTAGCAGCCTACTGATCTCTACTATTTCAGTATTTTTAAAGAGATGTTTACACCATGTTCTTTCTAGTTCAGCGGTTCCTAGGTCTTTGCTTTATTTTGTTCATCACAAAATCCCATACCTCCACCATCTACAAGACTCTGGTCTTGCTGGATGCCCACCCTTGCGTGCTGGTAATGTGGGACTGAAAGGCAGAGTGGATCCTACTGCCTTGACAATTTATGGATACTGAACTGTCCAACAGAAAGATCAGATTTCATGTTCTCTATCTCACTGCCACAGAGAAAATCCATTTGTCCTGCAGTACATCAGAATGATGATTGACAAGACTATGAAAGATGTTGAATTGATTTTCTAATGTACTGTAAACTAATGTGGTAGTGACAACCACCTTTTATTATGGTATCTGTTCTATAGCACCACCAACCCCCACTCCACCCCAACCCCCAGCAGGCATTTTCCTTGCTTCCATTGCATAAGGGTTGTGAGCTGAAGTTGCAGATGCCTTATCAAATGGTTTGGATCTAATGAGAAATGTTTTAGTTCCTACCCACAATATGGACCATAGGACAGCCCAGGGTTTGGGGCAGATCACATCTGTAACATCACCTGTATATTCTATTAGCCACTTTATTTTATTCAATTTGTATTTATTTCCTTTTTGTTTTGTATTCAGTTGTATCTTAATCCTTGCTTCTTTACTGATTCTTCCCTTAATCCATTATAAATATGGGAAATGTTGATAGTAAAGGAGAGGAGCAAGTACTTTTTCTTTTCTCTTCCCCTTTTCCTTCCCTTTCATGTCTTTCCTCATTTTCCAATGCACTCTCTCCCCCCTTCTCCTCCACCTATGTTAATTTTACTCTTTAGCGGAATCAGTGCTGCAAACAGATTTCTCAGGTGGCAGTAAGGAGTACAGAGAATGGCTGAGGGAACTGAGGAGTTCTGTCTGTTAGTAAATCCTGCCATAATGCTGCACAGGAATATTAATCTCTCCTTGTCCTGTTGTCTCCTGTTGCATAAAAAAAATCCGTTAATTTTTTTAATCCTTTTATGCTGTGTATGCATTTGTCTCCAAAGGACTTTATATCCTCCCTTTGCAACAAAGTATACAAAGAGACCTAACATTTACATTTACCTTTTGAGATGCAACACTAATAAACTTTTGATTAATGTTAAAACTAGCATTTTTTTCCTCTTTCTCCATTATGGTATCTAGGAACAATCTGCTAAAGAAAAGGTACATTATTCAGGCACAGGAAAAAAAATTAAAAGTAGTAATATGTGATGTCGCTGAAATTCTCCTGAGAGTTCTGAAATTATTAATAACTTTTTTGTAATAGCAAGTGGTAGAAGGGCCTGTTGTCTGTTTTGAATGCTGGTTCATGTTCTTTAATCACTTTGTCTTTAGGTTTCTCTCAGCTTTCTGTGATAAATGCATTTTTGAGATTGAAATACCATGCTTAGATGGGGTGAATGGGTTGTGAAGTAAAGAGCTTTAGGTTAGCTGCTTCGAGTTATGTGTGGGCAGCAGAAGGGAATGATCCCACTCTGTCGTGATTAGCAGTTTTAAGGTCCTGCACTTGCAGCCTGTATTATAATTTTCAAGATCTGAAACTATTTTTATAACAATGGACTTATCTATACAATGTACTAGGCTTGACACAGGTAAAATTGGATGAAATTACAGGGTTACTCTGGTGTTCTGGAAGTCAGACTCAATTATTTAGTGGTCCCATTTGGCTTTAACATTTATGGATTTTCTTTTTTTTTTTAATCATATACTGAAGTTCATTGCAAGCACAAGTATCTACCTTAATTATTTTCAACTCCTGAGATTTTAAGCCCATTAAACAGCAGAGGGGCTCAGTAATTGTTTTATTACTAATACTGAAAGTGTAATAATACTACTGGCAATAGAGGACAGTGAACAAAACAATGAGAAAAATACAAAGGCATAAATAGAATTATTAAATCTGTTTTACAAAAGGTAAACACAACTGTCAGGTTAATATTTCAAACCATAGTTAATTAACTCTTTCTTCCATTTCCCTGGTGACGAAGCTCACTGTAGAATTATTTGGCTTTCTCAGAAGTGCAAGGCTTTCTGTATTGTTTTCTTTCCTTTCAAATCAGTACCAGCTATAATGAAGTTAATTATAACATAGTAGATGCTTTCTGCAGTTCCTGGTAACACAGAGTTTCTCTTACTTTAGCATAATATTTTTGTCGGTTCCTAGTTCTGTTCTGGCTTGGCCTCCAAGGGCAGTACATGGGCCATGCACAAGTTCTTGATACCTCCTGCTGGGATGTGGCATTGCTCTGCAGCACACCACAGCAGTGGTGCCCCCAAGAAGGAAGCCTGAACTGTGTCCTGACATGACAGGGCCTTACGTGTTCTATGGCCTGAACTGTGTCCTACAGTTTAATGGGATGATTTCTAGTTTACAACGCATGCAGTATAGTAGACATGATATAGTGGTAATGGTAAAGTTTTAAGGATGTAGTTATAAGACAGAATTTGTAGGTGATTTGGGAACTGAAGAAGAAAGTCTAGTCTGCTCAGAGCTTCCATGTTCTCCTCTATTTACATGAATAAATAGCATGCTTATTTAAATTTATTATTTCTGCCTACAACCTTGCCTCAAAGATGATTAGATGTGATTTGTGATGCTGAAGTTCTGTTTCTGTTTTGGGTGTGTTGTTTTGTTCTTCTGGAACTGTTAGTACACAGGTCTGTATGATTTTTGAATGTTTTAAGTTTTCAAATTTCATGCCAGGACTTGTAACGTTTAGGACCTAGAAAAAAAAACTTGAGTCATTTTGTTGTAAAAAATGGAAGGAAGTCTGAAATAGAGTTATATATTTCATTTACTGTTGCCACCACACACTTTCTTGGTGCTTTTGTACATCTTGGTGCACCAGTCTTATCCCATGAAATTGCAGTATCTCTGCAGCATGCAAATTCATCCTTCTTTCAAGTGGTGTGTGGCTACAGGCTCCAAGTACCCTTATAAATCAATAATCCCAGTAACTTCATTAGTAAAACGTGCTCCTGGATGTCTTTTTCTCTGGTTGCTTCATCCTGTGCATCATGGTATTGTCCTCTGTGTAACCTACAGATCACTTGGATGATACATGCTTTGCTAAACATTACCCAGCATTTCTGGTGCCCTCAGGAATAAGAACATTTATCTCAAACACACGTTAACATAACAAGATTGGGAAACAGCAAGGAGAAACAGGAAGGAAACTATATAGAGCTTGTTGTGTACAGCCAGAAATTCAGATTATATCTAAGATTAATTTCAAAAAGAGAATGGACTCTGCTCTCAGAAGTGTTTCCCTTTTAACTGTTGTTAATTTATTCACACAGATTGTGTTTAACACAGCATTCCAAAACTAGCCAATAACTCAATAATGAAATCACCTCAGAACCTAAAGAGAATACATGCCTAGCATACTTATTTTCTTTATTTTGGAAATTTGAAGTACAGTCAAAGGAAAACAAATAACCAAACCCATAAAGAGGAGAAAAGTATTCTTTTGTTTCATTTGTTGAAAGACATCGGCTTTCGCAAGTCCGAATCACATAACAAAGCTTGAAAGTATTGGAAAAGCTACATGTTAGTGAACAGAATGTTGGGGTTTCTTTGCTTAAGCACAAAAGAACTAGAATGGTGCATTGGAAACTGTACTGTCTGGATTCTCTGATGTGTGCTTTATCTGGGAGAAAATACAGACCACTATTTGGAATAAGTAAATAAGTAATACAGTTTTTAATGAAAAGGAATTAGTCCTTACAGAATAATTAAATAGAAACTGAAAATTGCTGGCATTATTTTAAAGAAGCATCAAAATTTGGTTGTGGTTGAAATGGATATACCTTCTATTTATATTAGGTTCTGACATTTCTTTTACATATGTATCTGGAGATATACTACACATTTCGTTACATACTCCTTTATGGTTCAGTTGGTTGTACTCTTCACTGGTGTACATGGTCAAAAGTTCAAATTCTATTGGACTGAAAATGCTACAAGACTGTTTTCAGGTTTGTCGAGGAATACAAAAATTGAAGATAAAGCAATAGTACTTCTCCAACGAATTCATAACAGGATGTTTGAAACCAAGTCTCTTTACTCTGAGGAAAGAAAAATACTCTCATCAAAAGGTGATGTCTAATCATAAGGACTAGATACCTGTTTTGCACAGCATGCCTTACTTTCATCCCTGTGAACATCCTTGATCTTAGACTAAGATTAGATTTGATCTTAACTGGTGAGGCTGTGTTACAATAAAGTAGTGGAAAGCAATGTAACAAGCATGCGAACTGTCCCGTGTTCTAAAATTAGTGCAAACATATGGTTCAACTTAAAATACCATTTTAATGATGATTAATAGAACTGTTCAAAATGTTGCCTGTAGGTACTTTACCTTTTAACAAAGCACCACACAATGAAGAGGAGGCAATATTGTTTCTGTTCAGTGTGCAGTGAATAGACCTACAGCTGCCTGAGTGAACCATGAAGGTGGCTGAGTGTGCTGGTTGCAACGGAGAATTATATTTTACCCATCATTATATGCCTATGTGCAGGAGAGTATGGTTTATTGAAGAGTTGGGATGAATGTGAAACCTTTCTAGAGCTTGTTGTTAAGATCTGGTATGTAAAGCCCTGTTGATTTGTTTAGAGCTCTTCACATTTGGATTGGGTTTTACTTTCAAATGAAATCTGCAGAAATAAGTGAAAGCTGAAGTGAAGCAGCTTCTATTTAAGCTGATTTTTTGAGCTGAAGAGTTTGACCTTCATCTTTTCTGAATGAAATCAGTTATAAGACTAAATCCACTTAATTAACCACAGCAAAACTTCTGCCTCTCCTGACTTCAGTTTGTGGAGATGAACTGCCAGGAAGGATGTGAAAATCAGAGCTGAGGGGATCCCTGGTGACCTATCAAAGCAGCTGCTTGACTCCAGTTAGGTGACTTGTGGCTGGCTTAATCTTTTTAGGCTCAATCAATGCTCCAGAGTTGAGCATCCAGTGTATCAGCACTATCTATTATGCCCCTTGAACATGCAGTTGCACTGATAGTGGATTCTCTATGTGGAGTGAGATAGGTAGGATAACAAGTAACACTGTGCTAGCTGCTGTCTAGCAGTGTGACTAATTTCCCTCTTTCTGTCCTCCTGGCTCACCAATTAGGAGTGATCCAAGAGCCTGGTCATAGCTAAATGGCATGGGAAGTGCTTGTTTGTTTATTTTAGTGAAAATATTACACCAGAAATGAAGCTTCATAGAAAGACCAGCAATAACCCCATACAACCCATACAAGTCTTATCACCTGGACTGTAGCGAGAGTATTTATTCAGGAATGATATTAAATGTCAAACTTTCCCTTAATAATTCATGTTACAACAAAGAAGCCTCAAATTAAAGCATGTGTTTTTGCATTACGAACTGCTCCTTGCACATGTGCTGACTTTGCAACTGTTTTCTGCAGTCTTTGGCTTCTGTAATTAGGACAACTGGCGAGCCCAGCTAATGATATTAAACTGACTGGTCCACAAGTCTAGAATGTCATTTATCTCAAGGGTTTAATTTGCTGAGTATAGGGCAGCACAATACAAGGTTTGCATGCATGATGGATGTAACTTGTTTTTTTTAGCTCCTGTTGCCAAGTTACAATAAACTTATCGCAGTAGCTTGTCAGCATCTAAATGGATGAAGATTCCACCTGAAAAGAGCCATACTGATGAAAACTGATAATATACTGATGTCTCTGAAGAGAGGAAAATGAAACAGAAAAAAATATGAACAGGAGAACTTCGTATTCTAAACATTAGCCAGACAGGCTCAAAAATAGCTCTTCAGACTCCAGAGACTATGTGTGCTACAGTAGCAAGTGACTAAGTGCTTGCATACAATAAATAGCTACTAATTTAAAAATAAGTAGCATGAGTATTATTAGGTGCTTAAAGGTAGAATCACAATGGTCTGTTGTCCAAATTACCCTTTAGAGTTACCTTCCCTGGTAATAATCTGATAGATACCCTTGCAGTCAGGTATCATATATAAATGCTAAGAAAGAAGGTAAATCAAAAAAAATATACAGGAGTCTCTGCAGTTGTCCAAATGATTACAAATAATCCTAAATCATAATGGTGGTAAACCCTTTCCACTTTTATCAAGTGGAAAAATGTACCATATTCTGATGGAAAATGAGATAGAATCCATGTTGACGTGTCAAGCTGTTGTCCTACCTCTTCTTGAAGATCTGTACCAAAGTCCTTTAAGTTCTGTGAAATAAGAATCTGTTTTCCCCTAATCTGGGGCAGCAGCTAAGGGGTGTGTTTATTACTGCCATCTTTGAGTTCATTCTGAAAATATTCATGCTGAGTCAACAGACCAGGAAGGTAGTCTTGGAAACTGAATGGTGTTCAGTATTAATTGCTGATACCTATTTGGTCGTCTCAACAGATGGGATCAATGTGGGACCTGTTGTCATCTTTTCAGTAGAGATTCCTTTTCATAGCAGTAATATCAGGGCAGTTCTTTGTGGGTTTATAAATCAATTCTTAATAAACTGTTTGTAAGTACATAGGAGGTCTGAACAAATAGAATGTGTAAGATTTTTCAGAAAAATACTAATAAACATAGATGCATACAGTTAAAATTACGACACTTTCCACAATACAGAGAACATGTAAACCAAACCAAATGTCTTCACTGCAGTTAGACCATTAAAGATCCAAAGGTAAGATTATGCGATTCTGTATGTGCACTAGCTAGTCTGGTATTCTCTTTATAGATTTAGAAAAGCATGATGCTGGGTTAATTAGAAAAGTGTCACCCTTTGAAGTAAGCCATTTGATGAAAAGCACTGGATTGACAGAAATGAAGCTGCAGATGTTCAGTGAAATCGTTTCATTAAAATCACAACTAAAAACTGTTAATTGACCCTAACAGAAATCTGCTTAGATAACTCTGCTTTGAAATACTGTATATCCTCAGAAAATGGAAGAAGGCAATTTTGCCAGGATTTCAGAACTGGGAGAAGTAGCTTCTCCTTTTACTTTAAGTTGCTGTGCCAAAGACATCTACTGTCCTTGCAAAAACCCTCCTACAACACTGAATTTTTGATCCACAGCAGAAAAAACACAGAGAAGAATGCAGGCAGAATCTGTAGCGCGGTGCTGCCTGTGCTTCAGCAGGCTTGTTCTGGTGGTTTCAGTGAGTACTACTTTTGAAAAGCCTGAAAATGGATCATATCCATATGATCCTATGAGAATCTCTCAGAGGGAGGCGAAATAACAGGGAAGCGTTTCTGTGGACTGTGGAATTTCAACTCATTAAAGTGATGAAACAAGTGCCATGGGAATGAATCCACACAGGGTCCATGACGGAAGCCTGCTATGCTATACTCCCAGAGGCAGAACACAAAAGCCCGATCATTTAGCAATATTGAGAAGCTTCTTTTATTCACAGGAGCAGGTGGTAGCACTGCTGCAAAAGTTGCTTTAAGGGGAGAAAATGCAGTCACTAGACTATATGATGACCTGCATTGTCCCCCCCTGAGCATAGCTGGGTGGCACAAACAGGGTTAACACGAGAAAGGCACACTGGTGGCACGTAATGCCAGGTGTTCAGACACCCACTGAATTAGTTCCAGTGCCAGCTTTTGTACACAGCTTGGCACCCTCAAAGCATTTGCTGGCTTTAGGGTAAAAAAAGACTTTTAAATCTCTTACCTTGGTCTAGTCCAGTGTAGGTTTTTGGTTGTTCTCCGTCCACTACTAGAAAAAGAGAAATTGATGCCAGATTCCAGTGAGTCATCCTAAATGACAGAGTAGGCTCACTCTTTGCACCGGCTGCTGGCTGCCTCCGCTGTGTGACAGCTGCCGGCTGGCTGGGGAACAAGCGTGTCCCATTCTGCAGCCTGCGGCAGGGGGGAGAGGGGAAGGCAGCGCCGGGAGGAGGAGGTGGGAGAGAAAGCTGGAGAGAAGGACCAAAAGAGAGGAGAGAGGCAGAGGCAGGAATATACCATGTGGCTGCGTGCTCCCCTTCTCTGCCTGGTGCTCAGTCTCGCAATGTGCTGCCAAAAAGTTACTTTTTAATATGTAATGCTCCCTCTGATTTTAGAGCCTCCTCACTTCTACCCTCTTTTCAGTTTATTCTGAGCAGTACTTCTCAGCATTTTGGGGATTCCATTGTTATCTCTGTCTTTTGGAGACTGGCATGGATGCTGCATGCAGATATACTCAGTAAAAGAAGCCTGTCTTGTGGCTGTGGGAATAGCAGCACTTGGTTTCTTGCAGCGATTTTATAGGCTGTGTATCTGAGAGTGGGGAGACCAAGGGCAATGACAGTAATTCTGGCATCAGAGGAAAAAATAGAAAAAGCTGTTAGGAAACCCAAAATCATACAAAAGATTGTTGGAGAGGGAGGCGTTTCTTGGTTACTCCTGACAGAAAGGAAGGTTGGGATAATTTATGAGCCTCTGCTTTATAATACTTGGATCTCTGTAGATCAGAAATTGGTGCTAGAGACAGGATTCTTCCTGCCGATTTCCAAAATAATTCTCAAGGGGAAAAACCAGCCTGTTGGAATGAGTAACACTGCACTAAATAGCAGAAATATCTTTGTTAGATTCTAAACACCCTAAGTCTCCAAAGTATAGTTTAATCATTATATTGCACTCACACTCCTTGTATGCATGCATTTCTTTATACAAATATTTTTATAGGAAGCTAGTACAGGACAGCTTCACAGAAGTTAATGATTGCTGTATATACTTCAGTGTCACTGGGAAAGAGGAAGAACTGTTTAGGTTCCCACAGTTTGCTAACTAGTTCATAGCCTCTATGAAAGGGTAAGTCTGGAAGGTTTTTGTGGTCTTTGGAAGGCCCTTTATTAAATATTTGTAGCAGGATCTTAACAAAATCAAAAATGCTACTACCTCTGTGTCAAGCTCTGTTCAGAGCTGTCAAATTCATCTGCATCTAAAAGGGGTAGTGTTTCATATTTTATATTCCTGCAGTATGAATGTGAGTGGGTAGTCTTAATCCTGATTAATTGATACATAATTCCCAATTAAAAGTAGGGAAAGATCTAAGGTGGAAGAGCAAAAATAGGTATGCATTCTTGATTAGTAGGTGTGATAGTTTCACAAAATTGCAGAATCACACAGTGTTAGGGTTTGGAAAGGACCTTGAAAGATCATCCAGTCCAACCCCCCCTGCCAGAGCAGGATTCCCTACAGTAGGTCACACAGGAACTTGTCCAGATGGGTTTTGAATATCTCCAGAGAAGGAGACTCCAGAACCCCTCTGGGCAGTCTGTTCCAGTGCTCTGGCACCCTCACTGTCGAAAATTATTTTCTTGTGTTTCACATCTACTCCAGATGATTGTGCCAGTTAAATACCCATTAGATGCTCTGCGTATGTTTCCCTTTGCAGAGTGGAGAATATTTTCTTTTATTCTGGTGTTATTGTAGAGGGACAGTCCTGTGAGAATGAGATATAAGCTCTTCTGTTGTTGGGAGTTTCTTCTGTGTTTAAAAAAATAAACAAACAAACAAAAACAAATAAAAAACCCCCAAAACATTTGGTTTAATTATATATATAATTCTGACTTTGTTAAAGGTACTAGGGATTTACCAGCCTTATAATTCATAATGAAGCAGAACAGCAGCCCCTATCCAAGAGCTTAGGAAATGTTTCCTAGGCTGGTTGCAGGCAAAATCATACTTTGGATTTTTTTCCCTGTAAATCTGAACCACCACAACAACCTATTTGTTTATAATTTTTTTTTTAACTATAAATTTCCACATCTAATGCTACATGGTTGTATGAACAGCATATACCTGTGAGCAATGCACTGCTGTAGAGTGTAAGGAGGTTTTCCCTTCAGTCTGTGAGTGAACAGCATGAAGAATATCCACAAAAGTGTTTAATCTGAATTCCCTGTGGGCATAAATTCATCAGGAGAAACAGGTCTTTAGTACCATTGAGTAGTGACCATGGAGAAATGCATCATCAGGGATAATCAACTGTGTGTAGGATGCCTATCCTGGGTTCATCCAAGTCTCTTAGAAGTCAACCAGAATTGTATGCTAATTCAAGACTAGCTGTGTAATAGACCTCAGCTGAAAGATGGTTGGATAGGAGAAGAAAAGGACTTTGTGCTGTGGAGTACAACTGCTATAACAAGGATTATGCTTCAGATACTCTATATGGTACTGGAGATGTCCCTCCAGATCCTGTACTATTGGGAAGACTCAGTGGGGAGAGGCAATGTAGGGACAGGTATTGGTGACAGAAGGTATAACAAAACAGTCAGACATGGTTTTGTGAAGTGACAGACAGCAGTGGCTGGAGCTGAGTATCCTCCATGGTAGGATAGGAGCGCATAGAGATGTTCAGAGGTGTCTGGAGCCAGACCTGAAGGCATGCTGGGAGTCTGGGTGTGCTGACACCTAACCACAAACAGGCCGAGGAACAACAGTGTAATAGAAGGGTGCTCGTTCCTGGATACAAAACTAAACTTTCAGTGATACAGTGATACAGACTAATATTTTGTAAGAGTATTCTACTAAACTTTAATAATTCCTTTATTAAAATTGGTCTGATCTCTTCCATGCTGGTTGTTCCCCTTCTGTCTACTTGGTATTGCACCGAGAATGCTCAGTAACCATGTGAACTCTGTCAACAGAGAAGAACCTGAGCTGCATGTTCTGAAGAGACCTTTAGTTAATTAAACTCATTTGTTACTCTTGCCAGTATCACTTGGCAAAACAATAACACATATATATGTTTCTGCCTACATATCTGATGTTTCTGTAGTCAGAAGTTGGCTGCTTACCCAGACATTTACTGATGGAGAAGAAATCAACTGGGTGGATATAATCAATTGTCTTTTTTTGGAGCAATTAAAGTGACTGTAATTGACATTCTTGCATATTTGGAGAACCACAGACTTGGTAGATTATTCTGTAATACAGTTCATTCTACCTGTCACATTGACATAAATGCCACTGTATTGCCAACTTATGTGCCTGTCAACAAGACATGAATATTAATGTTAAAATGCACGTGAAAAATATTTTAAAAGTAGGAAGGACTTGCTTGATATCTTTCTTTTTGTAGCCCTGTCCTTTAAATCCCTGAAGGGATACTGTATTAGTTCTTTGCAAATTTAGTTCTCCATTGAACTTTGACCCAGTGTGAAGGATAGACCCAGTTTGGTCGTAGTTTGACTGGGAGGATGGCTTCTATTGTTTTAGCAATGAAAGTTTATATCAGAGTAGCAATATGGATTAAATGGTAATTCCAGTCATTCTTATACAACTTGATATTATAAGTTCTAGAGGAATAAGACTCCTTCTAAGATGTCTGTTTGTTTTTATAGTGGTACTCATGAGTTTTTGTAAAAGCACTAGCTGACAACGTGAACGTGCCTTTCTGGAGAGGTTGGTTGATACACTTCTTGGGAGCTGGTGGTGAGGATTTGGGTATGCCAGAATAGTCTTTAGGATAATAATTACCAAAAAAACCCTCAAAACCAAAACCACAGAAAAAAAAGAAACAAAACTCCACACCTCCTTCCCACCCCTCACACACACACAAAAAAAAAGAAAGAAGCCAGTATTTTCTGCAAAGATAATGAGTAGGTCAAGAATAAAATTCAATTGTAAGTCAGAAGCTGGCAGGGTTGCACACAGAAACTGGTAGTGGAAATGCATTTGTCTGTAGATGCGGTAAAGCCCAGGCTGCCTGGGAAAGCTGCTACATCTCTGTCATTGAAGTGTTCAAAACCAGTTCAGGCAAATACAAGAAGGGCATCCAGAAAAAAGAACATGCATTTACTCTGAATATGGCTGCTGTCATTTTTTTTCTTTCCTATGTGCAAAACAGTCACTGGATGTACAAATAGAATCAGGTTGAAGCTGGTGTTTTTCCTTGACTTACCAATGCAACATAATTACTTGACCTTAGAGTCACATTTCAGACTGTTTAGTTTTATCTTTTGAGTATCTAGGTACCTTCCAAGAACTTATTTAAAACTCTGGAAACCAGTGGTTTTACTGAGTTGTTCTGAACAGAGCCATGCACTTATTTCTTACTCTTCCTCATCCAAGTCATTATTCCTTCTCACTTTCATCCTTTTACACCTTATTGTCTTCAGTTGCAAAAAAAAAAAGAAAGAACAAAGCTTTCTTTTTCTTTTTTCTTCAAAAAATGCATAGCTTTTGTGTTTAGTCACAGTTAAGGCTCCAGCTGAGGTTACACTTAAGCTAAACTTTTGCACTTCAGTCTAGCTGCTGAAAAAAAATGTTTTCTTAAACTCCAATAACAAATTCCAGGCATTGGTCCTGCTATATCTCCTCTCACAAGCATTATTTGGAGGTTGATGTAATGGAGTTTGAGTTCTGGAAATAATATAGACTTGAGACAAACTTCAACCTTGACTCTTAAGGGCAAACATCCTTCACTGATGATCTGCTAGATAAAGGAAGCATTGATTTACAAAGCACAAAGTGCAAAACCATGGCAAAACGTGTAATATTTTTTGTCAATATTTGGTTTGCAACTTGAAGTATTATATTTGATGTTAGAAATGTATTTATATTCAAGAATCTGAACTTACTATAACACCAGTGAGAATATGTCATGGTTGCTGAAGCTGATTGAAATCTCACATTTTTATTACTTATGAAACTAGTAAGATTTAAAAAGAAAAATCTCCATCTTGTGAAAAGATGGAAATGTTTTAAAATTACAAAAGAAAAGAGGCACTGCATTGGGTCTATTGCATTCCTATGCCACAATGAAACTGAACTGATCTAATTTTGGGGTTTGCCTGCACTGCCTCCGAAATACCTCAGAGGTATGGATTTCTCAGTTGCCCCAGCAACATATTCCAGTCATTTATTTCTGCTATTAAAAAGTTTGTTTGTTTATATTTTTCCTGATGTAATGCTTCATCAAAATACATCGACCATCACTTTTTGTCTTAATGATGAAGAAGGGGAGCTAACTAATCCCTTTCTTTTTGTGCAGCAGCTTTTTAAGCAATTGTTGTGCCTGCCCATGTCCCTTCATGAGGTATGCAACCCATCTCTGAACACATTTGCCTTGCTTTATATGGTAACATGAGAGGATGCTTTAGAAAACAGATGGATAGTATTCTTGCAGAGTATTCAAGTGAACTTAATTCTGTAGTGCTGTATCAGTGAATCAATATCCCTGAGCATCAAGTAGATGATCTCAGGTTTCTAAAGCAATAGCCTTAATATGGAACATATACAACATGATTTTACATGGATGCTGAGTCCTTGCAAACAGATTTGGCAGTATTTGTAATACAGTAGCTTAGTTTAGTTGTAGTTTCCCTTGTGAAAAAGTATTTCAGTGTCTGAAAAAAATCCCCTTGCTTCAGTTGTTTAAGGACTTGAGTCCTATTTTATTTTCTGAAGAAATTATGACAAAAATATTGTTGCATTTGGAAGAGTTTTGCAGTCTGATTCATATATGATTGTAGAACCAAAACTTTCAACATTTTTTATCTGTAAATGAGAAAGATGCAAAACTTAAAAGTCTGAAAATTCTTTAACAAAAATGCTTTGACACTGGAAAATTAGCACTCCATTCAAATGTTAGGCTAGCATGACTTTTTTTTCCAATTTCTTTCCTCCTCTTTTCCCACTGGAAATAGTATCTGTTTTGGTATAACTTCTAGAATGGTTCATACAAGTGAATGAAAATTCACCTCAGATGAATGACAGATTCAGATCCAGTCAGTATTTGTGGTTAAGACTCTTTTCAGAAATCAGCTTGAAATTTATGCCTTAAATTGAATGACAAAGGAACTGTCCCTGACTCAGAGTACTTGGGAAGTGTGATATAAGTGTTATTCCAGATTTATAAAATGTCTTCAGTTTAGATTGCCATATAACCCAAATAATTTTGAAGTCTAAAAAACAACATAAAACCCAAAGAAGTTTGTATCTGTCAAAGGGAACAGATAGTTGAATAAGGGCTTTTTACACAAGTTCAGAGATGAATTGGATGCCTAATCCCAACAGCACACTTCTACTTTATTCTTATTAGAGACTGACATAAACAATTGTCTACTGTTTATTCAAATGCATTAAAGGTGCCCTGTGGCAAGTGCACTCATACTGAGGTATACTTGGACTGATATTTGACTAGTGCCACCTGTTGCCTAAACCTGGAGGAGGTCAGTAATTGGAAAGCATACATCTCATTTAATTTTCCTGTAACAGTCATACAATCCTACATGTAAAGACCTTTCTGTAAAAATCTTGGTTCTCTCTCTAAAATATTGTTTTGTCTTTCTGAACTCCAGACTAGCATTTTTCACTTGAACCTTTTTCAGTTGCTGCAGGGTAGGAAAAGATTCAGAAGGAACTAAAATAGTGAAGTTTTTGTTTTGTTAATGAAATCAGTTTGTTTCAATGAGAGGTATATAGTTAAAATTTCGAATACATTTTTCATAGCCTTGAAATTTGGAGGGATTGGTATCTGCTCTTAGCAAAATATTTACATACCTGTATCCCAGAAAAAACTGGTTAGTAATTGGTTTGCTTATCATCTTCCCAATGGGTAAAGCTTAGAAAATGCAGCTTGCTTCACTGAGCTGGCTTTTGTTGCTGGCAGAATTGGTACGTGGTGCCATGCCAGTTCGCTTTTGTAGGAGAAGGTGGTGACACAGTCTTGCCTGGTATAGCAGCTATTTTGGGCTTGAGAGGGTAATGAGAGGTTAAAAAGTGTGAAAGAGTGTTCCAGCTACCTGGTTTTGATAGCCCATGCATCCCAGAAATTTAATTACATATTAATGGCTGTTTTCTGTGCTATTAATGTTGTGAAATGGCTTGTGAGGGAGATGGTCTCAATTAGCCCTTACATTAACTTTTTGTCATTAATGTGTGTCAGTATTGATGCTTTTAATTGCATGAGACTTGTGGAGAGCACTGTGTAATCACACAGGGATGCCTGATTTGACTGAAGTCTAGGCTCTGAGTTCACAGCAATAAAGAACAATGGAGCTTGTTTTTTAAAAAAACACTGAAATAGGGCAACCAGTGGAAAGAGATGTTCTATTTTTACAACACTAGGAGTGTTTTAGAGCCAGCTACTATTTCTAAGTAAACCCTTCCTCTTTAATGATAGAGAAACTATTTGTGACTTGCTTTTAAAATCTTAAGAAACTTTAACCTGGTTTTGTGGTCTGCTCTTCATATCTCTCCTGTTGACTCTCTTCCAGTGGCTCAGCCTTGTAAAGATTCTCTTCCTTACTGTTGGATACCCAGCTTGTTACACAACATGGTGACAACATGCCTAAGGGTCAGTATCTTTAATACAGGCAAAATTTAAGGGAAAATCTTTGTGCCAAGCGTAAGGTCCTGCATCTGGGTAGGAGCAACCCAAGATATGAGTATAGGCTGGGAGAAGAACTCGTTGAGAACAGCCGTGCAGAGAAGGGCTTGGGGGTCCTGATAGACGAAAAGCTGGACGTGAGCCGGCAATGTGCACTTGCAGCTCAGGCGGCTAACCATGTCCTGGGATGCATCAGGAGAGGCATGACCAGCAGGTCCAAGGAGGTGATTCTGCCCCTCTACTCTGCCCTCGTAAGGCCCCATCTGGAGTACTGTGTACAGTTCTGGGCTCCTCAACATAAAAAAGATGTGGACCTCTTGGAGCAGGTCCAGAGGAGGGCCACAAAGATGATCAAAGGGCTGGAGCACCTTCCCTACGAGGACAGGCTGAAGGAATTGGGGTTGTTCAGCCTGGAGAAGAGAAGGATAAGAGGTGACCTTATAGCGGCCTTTCAGTACCTGAAAGGGGATTATAAGGCAGAAGGAGAGAGACTTTTCTCTTGGTCTGATCGCAAAAAGACACGAGGGAATGGCTACAAGCTAAAGGAGGAGAAATTTAGGCTGGAGATTAGAAGGGGGTTCTTTACCCAAAGGGTGGTGAGGCACTGGAACAGGTTGCCCAGAGAGGTTGTGGAGGCCTCATCCCTGGCAGTGTTTAAGGCCAGGCTGGATGTGGCTCTGGATGACCTGGTCTAGTGCATGTGGTGTCCCTGCCATGGCAGGGGGGTTGGAACTAGATGATCTTTAAGGTCCCTTCCAACCTGAGCCATTCTATGATTCTATGCCAAGTGATTCTATTTTTAACTGTTGAAGATCTCCTGATTTTGGGACAGAAAGTGCAGGACTGTGAGAAGGATCTGCTTAGTGTATGAGGTATCATAAAATTAGTTTCATATACTCATTAAAGATGTATTTTTTTTCAACTTTATTAAATAGATTTATTGAAGCCACAATGATATAAGTTTTTTGGGTTTATGGAAAAGCATTCATTAGGAATGTTTCACCCCTTTAAATGTTATCTGATTTACTCCTAAATCTATCTGAAGATTACATATTTCTGAAGCCAGACTGTGTAGTTGCACTTTCTTAACATGTTTCTTTATTAAATATATTTTACTGTTTTCTCTGCCGTGCAATACAAGACCAGATCAGTTAACAGTATTAGAAAACCTTGCTTATGCATTTACAATGTCACATATTAGTTCCTTTTCAGGCTGAGCCTTGAAGTCATCCAGCCCCCTGTTACCCTGATGCTTCTTTTTTGAATTTTACTTCTCTGTGAATGTGGACATTTCCAGTTCAGTACACAGATGCTTTAATTCCTGTTTCATGAGTCTTGTATGAAAAAAAAGGCAAAGGATTTATTTAACGTTTCCTGGTCACCTTCCAAATGTGTGACCACTGCTGTTTGTTTCAATACAATTTCCAAATTTTAAGTAACTTGACTTCCAACAATTCTTACCTCTACTACAGCATTTTTTAAAATATATTTTGTTCACTCCTACTTTTTTGGACATGCAAAGTGTACCATTCTTCCTTTTTGGCTGAAGCAACTTGCTGTTATGCTACCCAAGGATGTTTTGCAGCCTAAGACTGCTCTTCACCAAAGCCAGTATAACAAAAAGCAATTTGCTGGTTACTACATCAATAAATATCTGGATTATCACTGTTAACTACCTAACTACCTTTTTTTTCTTAAATTTTTTCTCTTCTTGTTCTTAGACAAATCTAATTCTGTATCAGAAAGGTACTCAGCACAGAAAATCACAGCTGGCTTTGTTAGAATTTGGCAAAGAGGGAAAAGAGTCTTTTAATAGGGGAATTTGGAAGAAATCTTCTCCCCTGTCTTTCTAATATTTTTGCTATAGAAATCAGTTACTTCACTATTGTAAATATGAATAACAGCCAAAATGAATAATCCATTGTACAGTTTACTGTCAAATCCAAATGCAATGCAGCTATTTTTACTGTGATTTAGGGGGTTGTTATATATACTAGTCAGAAATGGTTTGTAGTATCAGGGATATAATCATATATAATGACAGAAATGGAGAGTTGTAAAGGAAGTGACAGTTTGTTTAATAATGACAGTTCTGAGTGTGCTCTTTTTCAGCCTGGCCCAATTTATGACATTTGGATGTCATTTTTAATTTTCACAAATTTGAGCTACTAGAAACAGTAGTGCTAGTCTTTCCAAATTCATGAAGACCAGACCTCTGCATCTATTAGACAAATCATGGCTGTTTCTTTCAATTACCTTTCTAATTGAATGGTGGGTGAGATTTAAGTGCAACTGTATTCCTGTCATGCATATTCAGGTGGTAGACAGAAATATTTTCCCTTAACTACTGAGCAGGTTTGCATCTATTTTTTCACTGCAGAAGCTGCAATCCATGTTTTAATAAGTGTGGTAAGGTTTTAAAGTTTAAAAAGAAATAATCTGGGTAATTTCACTAAAAGGAGGAACTTTGAAAGTTTTCTCTGTGTGTTAACTTTGATATCAGCAGAACTTGAAATCTGAATATCTATGCTTAGGATGTTCTTGATAAAATTTTTTAAATGCATCATTTTACAAGTATTGATATAGCTGGTGCAGATAAAACACAACCAAAAAAAAGGGAATTAACTTTTCCTGGGTGTGGCATCTGCCAGTTCTAGTTCTGCCCTGTTCTTATCCTTCATACAGGTGATCATGCAGAAAAAGATCAGAAAAATTATCCAGTCATTGTATATAGGGCCAAAAGTAAATGCTGCTAATTTAGAAGTAACTTAGAAGTTTAGACCAAACACCTGCTATTTCTGCAACAGCATTGTATTTTCTTTCCAAAATAGTTTATTTCAACCACAGTTCAAGGAGGGGAAAAAGATCCATAATTTTGTTCTTATAAGGAGCTGTTCTTACATCCAAAGCTTCCAATGGAGGCTTATAATTCCCACTTCCTCCTACAACTCCAATCAGGAGGAAACAATACCTAAAACTGTGTATTTCTAGCCCTTCCATCCAGCACTAAGGGCTACTTGAGGAATTCTCTGGCCAGCCTGTCTGGACCTCTTTCCACATGTCTGAATTTACTCTGTATTGAGCTTTATTCTTGCCTTGCATGAAAGTAATTCTTGCAGAATTTACCAGCTCATCCCTTCATTTGTCCCACAACCTGGTTTTTGTCCCATAACTACAGCTGCATCCAAAATACCAGGTACATGAATGAGTATAGCTTGCTCTTAATGGTGGTAATGTTAATTTTGTAATAATTTTAATTTCATACATAATTCAGAAATAATAGTTACTAATTTGACCAGTCTACAACTGAAAAAGCATTGCTTTTCAAGGGAATAAGATTGGTTCTCAGCAGGCAATGGAGAGCAGATACTCATGAGGCTTTGGGTATCTGAGGAGCTACACCCAGGAAACCATTTGAACCAAACCAACTTTTATTAGCAATAGAGAAAACATATGACTACAAAGAAGCCTTTATTAGCTCTGTTCTTAATACTGCTACCAAAAATATCGATACATACAGCTACTGAAAACATCCCAGTTTGTAAGACTGACTGGTAGCAGTGTTAATGAATTTTGGCTGTGTTGCTCTCCAGGGACAGGCAGAAGGGGCTGCAGCACCAGTCACCACTGCAGCAGATGTAACAACCTCCTCTTCTGTTTCATGCTAGCTCCATGCCACAGCACTCAACATGCCTGTGGGAAAAAGACACACAGTAGCTGTGACCAGTTTACTTTATTAAGTAAATTTACTTAACAAAAGAAGTTAATTAAATATCTTGCATGGCTAATCTCTTTCAGTGTAGGCTTTTGGAGACTTTATTACTTTTCCTCTTCATTGCCTTTCTTTAACTGATACTTTTGTTTCATTGAGTTCTGGAATCAGTCCATCTGCATTAAAAATTATTTTACAGTTTCTGATCAGAAAGTGTATGTTGAGAGAGGTTCTGAATTTAGAAAATACAGATCAGCAGAGGTTCTGAAATTTCTTGTGACTTAAGGATTCATTTTTTCATCTCAAGGAAATGAGTCAAAAATATCCTTTCCAAAGCATGTTTGGAGTTTATTGTTATTTAAAAAAAGAAAAAGAAAACAACAACCCCCCCCCCCAAAAAAAAAAAACCAAACCAAAAAAAAAAAAAACCCNGTTGTTTTTGGGAAGGGAGTTGTTTGATTTTGCCTTTTTTTGTTGTTTGTTTGTTTTGCATTATTTCCCAACAAGCTGCTATTTCTCCAGGGCACAACATAAGTTTTACTTGGTTTTGTAAATGAAACACGGTATTAATGCTATAATATCAATATTTCAGACTACAAAGACACAGTCTTTCTAAAGAAAAACAGGGAATGTGAAAATACGAGCGTATTTTCCAGTGCAATAGATATTGCTCTCTACTTTTGAAAATAAAACCCATACAAATGTAAAACACATGAAACTTTAAAATTCTTTGATAAAAAGTTTATCAACCTTAGTCTTCATTTACACCACCTTGGCTTGTTAGTTTGTTGAATGAAGTCTTCCATGTTTCAAAACATCCAAGAAACCTATTAGATCTCAAGTTCATGTTCTAGTCCCTGACTGCGATTATCTTTGCAATTGTCTCAAATTTATGTTCTTGTTCACCTGTTTTTGTGCTGCTTCTCAGTTAAATCTGATTTCATTTCTTCTGCAAATGATCTTTGATTAGGAGTCATTCGTTTCCTATGTGAGTATTTCTTAATTAACTGATTAGCAAATTTGACTGGGAGGTTTCTTCCTTTCTTTTTGCTTCAGTATTTTTCCCTGTTTGAAAAAGAGTGTTCAAGAATATTTCTTCTTGTCAAATACCTGCCTGCTCAATTAATTTTTAATAATGTCAGCAAATAAAGACAGTTTTGGTTTGCTTATTTATCAGTTTGATTTCATTCCAGCATCTTTCTTATGTATGGAAAAATCTTTACTGACAGATCTTAAAGGTCAGCTATCTTTTTTGTTTGTTTCACAACCATGCGTATCTTCCACTCCGTCATGAAAACAGCATAAAGCATATGAATAGGTTGGCATATTATGAGTTGGCAATTATTTATTTTTAAAAATTGATTAAAATTTTTAAAGAAAGTTTGAAGTTTCCCCATATGATAAAAAATATATAAAGAATGTTCTTGACCTAATCTTCTTGCAGATCTCTACGCTCTTGTATATATTTCTAGGGATTGCTATTTGCAATAAATATTGCTATTATTCTTTGTTGCAAATTTCCAGCTAAACAGAAATATTTACCCAGAAAAGTTGCTCAGATGTGGCACACATCTTAGGGGTAACTGCATTCATTTGTACCTTTATTTGGGTGTTTGTTTTTATAAAGATCTTGCTGCAGCCAGTTTGTGACTTATGAAAACTATTGAGGTCAGTAATTGTTATCTAAATCTTTTCTTCAAACTGAAAGGGCCATTTATATTTAAATAAAATTATATTTAGTCTTTAGGACACTGAGCTTTGTACAGGCTGGAATATTAGTTCTCCCAGGCAGGCAGTTCAATAACTGACCTTTATTAGCTATCACTATTTATATCGGTTTAAACATGGAAAGTGAAAACCTACTTTTATTGAAGTTGTTGGCAAAGCTCCCAGTGACTTCAGCAGAGCCAGGATTTAGATGTAGAAAGGGACTTTCAGAATTGTGTCCTGGTTTGTAGAAAGAAAAACTTCACTGCTATGTCCATAAGGAAAAAAAATCCCTGGAAATTCAGTAGATTAATGACCTTATCACAAAATTCTGCTTGCTTCTCTTTTTCCTATGCATGTCTCAGCTGGATGAATTTTTTTAATCTTTGCTTATAGTGTTTGTACTCAGTATATAGATCTGCACAAAACTGAATCTAAAACCCAACTAGCTGATCTTGTGAAGAAACTTGCAATGCTCTGTGATATAGGCTGGAAACTGCAATAAAAAAGCCAATTGATTTTTGGATTCTTATTTGAAAACACTTTTTCTTTGATCTTATAGAAGAAGAGAAGAACACAGAACTTTAAAATCTGCATTGCGATTCTCACTTTAAACCCTAGCAGAGTTGCTTTACTGTCTGAGATGCATGTTTGAGTGTGTATAATTTCACAGATTAAACCCACAGGCTATCAGTTTTCCTGTGTCTAACAAACATGATCTGTGCAGAATTTATTTTGTTTGGCCAGATGCAAGATGAAAATGTACTTTCATTTATTTTTCTAAACTGTTTGTTGAGGTCATTTCACATACTGCAGCAGGAAGGGTGAACATTCAGTGCTTTCATGAGATAGATGAGAGGCAAGACAGTAAGATCTTTCCCAAATGAGTTGGCCTGAATCAAATAAATCCAATCTCAATATAAAAATGACACTGGGGGGGGGAGAAAAAAGTGCAAGAAAGGCAAAGGTATACAAGCACAAAGTCTAATTTTTTTCAATAATCCCCTTGTAACACTTTGACTTTCATCTTCCTTTTTGGACGTTTTTCTGGAACTTGTGCCACCCTCCTATCAGATGTTGGGGTGAAGGCAACTCAGATCCTTTTGTCTTTTCTTTTTTTCCCCCTTTTCTTTTTTAATACTACTTTGAGTCTCTCTGTATTGTTCCTTGCCCTTCAGTTGCACAGAGACCAAATGCAGCTCAAAAAGTGAAACATTGATTCTGTACAGGTTATCTGGGCAATGATGCATGGTAGGCTATTCAGCTAGTCATATAGGATAAGCCTCCTACCAGAACTTCTGGTGAAACTGGTCTTTTCAGTTAAACATCAAAAGAAACGTTAGAATAATGGGTGTTTTGAACAGTATTTCCCTATTGTAAAGGTTGTGAAGATTGTCTAACATTGATACAGAGTATGGATTTACACAAACTTTCAACAAATTTTTTGCAAGACTTTTTGCCCTTCTGTTTATTCAAAAATGTCTGAAACACAGAATTAGTCAGACTTAGTGAGACTTTTTCATCATTCATGCTGATCCATTTTCCAGTCAGTCTCTGAGTAAGAGTAGAAAGAATCCAAAGAGAAAAAAGAAAGTTTGTCTCTGTTGTCAAGCAACTTTTCTAAGAGCCTGTAGAAGTAAGTCCTGTCTCTTACAGTACATGTAGCTTTTCTTGCTTTTAATGTTAAAAATTTGGATGCACACATTCAATAGAAAAAAAAATGCTATTATGTTGAGTTGTTAAATTAACATCTCAGTTCTAGATCATATTTATAGTAAGAAAGAGGAATCCTCTACAGTGAGAAAGATACTCCATTGGAAGCTTTATAAAGGCATTCTTCCTTTCCCTTCATTATGGGCTTGGCTGAGTGAGGCTGCGTTACTTGCTTTTGAACCTGTTACTTATGTATTTTCTACAATTGTACTTGGACTGTGTTAGCATTAGAGCTAACTAAATAATGATTTGTGTGTGTCCATGTGGGCGGGAGGGAGCGTTACTGTAGTTTTTTCAATATCTATAGTTATAGATATAACTAAATTTGGAAGGTGAGGAAGGGAAACAAGTTGTTTAAAGTAATCTAGGGCACCTTCTTCAGGTATGTCTGTGCTGATAGAAAATGGAGAGAAAGCATAATTCTGGACAATTTTCAGCAATATAAACAGAGCTGAAGATTTTCACAGATCTTTTATAAATATGTAATTGATTTTCCTTAAAGTTCTTCTCTGGATGAATACTATAGAAAAATGAGGAAGCACAGCAAGATAAGTTTTAATGATGAAGATTTTCCACTTGTTCACACACACACACTAAATAAGCTTTAAGCACTGAGGATGTACATATGAGTTCTCATTGTTTCATTTATTTCATACTACAAATCAAAATATCTGCACTTACATCTTTTGTAATAATATAGCATATATAACATTTTCTTCCTGAGAGGACCATGTGTTTACTTGATCTATTTACCACTCTTTAAATGATTATAAAATATATTGTACTAGCAGTAATTTTGCCCAAGCAGGGATGAGTTAAGACAATTATAATAATGGAATTTTCAGATTTCTTATCTCTTAAGTACTTGCTTTCTCAGTTAACAGAGCTTTTATTAGGACAGTTAGGGAATAGATACAATGACTTATAAAGAGAAATCCTGATGCTCTCCTGAATTCATCACGCTTCTCTATCTGCTAATAGAATACTTGGAAAAAAACAGTAGCTCCTCAATAAATTGTTTGGAAATAATACAGAAAGATAGGAATAAACATGGTTAATCTCATAGGTATGTATTAATAAATACATTTAAACTTACTTTTAAGCCCAATACTTTTTAATTGATATTGAATCAATTTAATACCAAAATAAAATTGTAATAACACTTCTGTATAACTTTCTTATCAGTAAACACTAAATCTGGGATGTGACTTAAGCTGACCATGAGTCTTTTCTTTTAATTTAAAAAAAAAGGAAAAAAAAATCTCACTATAAATATAGCTGAAGAGTTTCCTATAACCTTGCAGAAAATTTTCCTTTTTGCTCTTACAGCTTGAGTCATCAGCAGAGTTAAAAAGAGAAGTGGTTGTCTAGCAACACTAACATCTTTATTTCTTGTTTTCATAGGACTAACCTAGCAGCATCTGCAGCTGATAGGAACACATAGTTTGGACTTTTTTCTTATGACTACCCATATGAAGCAAAATGCATTTTTAGTGGTAGGCAAGAAACTAATTATGACCTTTGTTTTAAAAAGATTGTGTTGTCATTTTAATATCACCCAGTAATGCACATAAATGGTAATTTTTTTCAAGGTAATTTAAAAAAAAAAATGTATTCCTTGGAAAAAATTCCTCTACACTGAATAAATCAAATTCATAAATTACAATAGGCTTCCTTTGGATTCATTTGTGTATCACTAATTCATAAGGTATTTTCAGCTTGTTTTTTTATCCAGTAATGACTAGCTTTATCTGATGTTATTTTCTGCTGAATTAATATTCTTTGCATTTCTTGTTCTCAATAAATTAGATGCCTAGAGAACATATTTCTTTAAGCAGAGAAACAGAGGGCTGAAAACATAAAAGGGGGAGGTGACATTTTGGAAAATGGCTGATTTCAAAACATTCAGTGTAAACAAAAGAAAAATTTTTAAATGTGGAAAGGGTTCAGGGGATGACAAGAAAGCAGAAAGATGTTGCATCAAAAAAGAACTAAGTAGATGCAATAAAAAAATAAAGAGGGAGCAAAAAGAAGTAGAAACGGTCTGGAAATACTAATGTAGCTCTGGATTGGATTCAGATGTGAATTCAGGTGTGGAAGATGTAATCAATGTGATCCGGTGTGACTAATTAAGTTAATAGCTCATTGGTGTGATGCTTGCAAAGGGAGGATATCAATGAAGTACTCCTAGCAAAACTGCTTAAAAATAGGCTGAATAGAGTGGTTCTGTTTGGTAATTCGTAGTTTTGTATTTATGTAGTAAAAAACTTTAACTCACATGATAGAGGTGGAGTTATTTTTAGAAATAGTGGAGTGATAGTTAAATTTTCTTTAAACTAACTGTTTCTAAATCAATATATTTAATTTTGAAGTGTTGCAGGGGTTTTTGTGAGTTTTGGGTTTTGTTCCCCCAAAAATATTCAAACAATAGATGAACTAGGATACTGGATTTGATTAAAAGTTCTCCTGGCTCAGCATCCTGCTTGTGACAGCAACCTTTGAGGGTAAGAAAGATTACATATAGAAAAGCCTACCTTTGGTGTAACTTTCTTGCTTCTGGGAAGTATTTTTGGGACATTTTATGCAGCCTCTGATTTGAGAATCTGTTTTTATGGATGTGGTTGGACATGTTTTCCATTCATTCCTCTCCTTACAGCTTGTATCCTTCAGGTCTTGGTGCTGTCTAAATAGGGAACTTAAAAATATTCTTATTTTGTAATTTCTTCTACTTGTTTTAGCCATCTGCCTTGTAAAAGCACTAATTTGCCTGTGTGTCTTGTATGATGAGTATTAGTCAATATTCATTTCCTACACACTTTCTCTGTATTATTCATGATTTTATAGCTTTCTGGAATAGTTCTTCTCAGCCATTAATTCCTTGAAAAAATGCCTTTCCTGGGAGGCAAGTATAGTGCTGTGAAGCCAAAGATAGCTGTCTGCCTTACCCCAGCAGGTAAAGCATGGTGCAGATAACCATTTACATCAGTCCAAAGGACAGATGGCCAAGGAATATGTCTGTGGGGAGCTTTTGAAAAATGGAAATTACAACCTGATGCTTGATTTATCTCATATATGATGAGCAAGATAATCAGAAGCAATTTATACCTCATTAAGAGGGCTTGTTACTTGCAATTGCTAACATTATAAGAATTCTTGGAGTAGTACAAGATTTTAATAACTCTTCCAGGAAAAAGAAATCTCTCCTCTTTCTGAGGATAACATTGGCACTCATTGGTTTTCCTCACATGCAGCATTTGTCTTCCAGTAATTTTGCAAATCTTAGGCAAATATTTTTGGCCCTGGATAGAATTTTCAATAAATGAAATTGTTTTAGGATGTCCTCTCCAAGATATATGTGTAAATGTGGTGAGTTCTCATCCAAAGCTTAGAAAGTCAGTGTCATATGTCTTATACTTTGAAAACATACATCTAGTTATGACAGAAAACTACTAAGTGTGTGCATGATGGAAAAGATGAAATATTGGAGTGTAATATCACAAAGGTTTATGTTGAGTAATCCTGGTACATTTAATTACGTGTCTGATGAAGGTTTCATGGAATAGTAATCTTTCCTAGTTTTGCTGTCAGTTGATTGAAGATTTAATAGAGGAGCTATAAATAGGCTTTTATATTGTATTTCCACTGTTTGCTGGATTCAATAGCTATGTGGACAGCACTGAATAATCTCCTGTAAGTAATTTCCCTGTTGCAGGAGTTTTGGATGACACTGTATCCACAGCTGCATCCTTACATCTACAGGTGGGCTAAACAGACACTCTGATCTGATATTTCATCTTTTGAAGGCAAGAGAATGTTGAGTTCCTGCTTGTAGATGGTTATGGAGCAGCTAATCACATTTGAACATGTCTAAATTCTTCTTGCAGAAGTTTGCTCTGCAGTTTCAACAGAAGGAAATTTGAGTAAGAAGGGGCTAATCCTCTATCCCGGACTGTGGAGATAGTGTCAAGGTTTTGGAATTTGGAAGCAAAGAGGATGAGGGACAGTAAAATAACTGAGGGCAGGGCTGAAGTTGTAAAATGATGTTTGAAGCATGAAATGGGAATGAAAATGATGGGAGTTTGCGGAAGGAGAGCTTTGTTTATTTCCCTTCCCAAAGCTCTACTTACTGGCACTGTCCCTTGGGTGTGTCATTGTTCTCAGTAACAAGACCCGGCTCACTCTCTCCCTAAGCAGCCCATGTAATCTTAGGGTTTGTCTGTGGCTTTATTACTACTCATATAGTGAATAACAGCAGTACTTCCCCACTTACTCCCTATATGAATAGGTACATTTAAAGCTGAGAAACATGCAGAAAAGTACTGTGATTAAACTGATACAAACCCCTAAATGGAAAGGGACACAAACTTAAGTGAGATTTCACAAGTGATTAAAAAAGATCTCAAAACCTGATATTGTTGACAGCAAAAATTTTCAGTTTACATAGAGAACTCACTACAGCACCACATTTTTTGCACAGCTGATTAAGTACATTACAAGCAAATAGCATCAGCAAGGCAAGTGTAGGTGCTCACTGTGGGGTGAAACAAAACAAGAAATTAAAAGACTGGAATCCTGGACTATTTTCTCTGAAGATTGTATGTATTTTTTTCCTTCCCTTCTATCAACTTAACATCTCGGAGTCATCTTTCCCTTGTTCATTGTTTCTAAAGTTTGTGCTGGTTAGAACTAGGATTTCATTCACCCCTATAGGTCATGTCTCTTTGAATGAAAACGTGCTTTCCAGTTGCTGAAAATGCATTTGCCTTTCACACATTCAGATCGAGTTATTCTGTTGTAAGAAGCAAATTTCAAGGGTTGTTTATTTTGGTTTGGGTTTTTTCCCATGTTTCAGAATAATATTGTTAGTTTATGGCTTAAGGAAGGTAGTGTTTGTAGACTACTATGAACAGTCATATTTAAGTGAATGCCTCTACCCTGTGTTCCATGGAATCATATTGTAACATAATAATTGGGTTCTCACATCATGATCTCCAGAGCTGTTGACAAATTATTAAAGCTCTGCTAAATATGTCAGTGCCACTGTAGGGTGCCTTGTTGCCAGAATTTTGTCCAGACTCGTTTTAAACTTTAAACTCCATACGCTCAGAATCATGATGTTCTTCCTGTAAGACCATTCATTTCACAGGGTTACTTTTATTGTCCCACAGAGTAACAGTCTAGGGCTCAGTGTTTAAAACTTGTACTAGAACTCAATCCCACATGCCAGCATATTGCAGATTTAGACTTGCATAATTTATCTTCTATTTTCATTGTTAATACCCTTTCAGGTATTTGCAGACTGTTATGTCTTCCCATCCTGTCTCCATTATCAGCTAGCCAGGTTGATAAATATTTAATTATATAAATTTTCCATCATAAATCAGTCTTCCATGTTCTAATCTGTTCTGCTCGTCTTTTCTTAACTCACTGCAATTTGTCAGTTTTACAGCAAACATTACATCCTGCACTGAATTCATTCTTTATAGTGTGCTCAGGCTAAGAATGTCCAAAGGTCAGGCAGCTATCATTTCTGCACTCCATAATGCCTTGCCTTCATGGATTTTAGTCTGCAACTGGACTAAGCCTGTGTTGTTTTTTGGTATTGCTGCAACATGGGAGTATCTAACCACCCACACTTCTCCTTTGTTGTTACTGTCTCCTAGATTTCTTGCACACAGTTGATAGCCAGCCACATGTTGATTTCTATCTTCCTAGGTGTTTTTTATGTGCATTTTTCTAAATTGAAACTCATGCTGTCATTTTCTGCCCACTAGTGCCTCTGGCTCCGTCACTAACATTTCTCAGCTCTGATTGATGTTCATAATTCTTTCTGATTTAGTATTGTCTGCAAATGGAAGCAGAGCATTATAAAGATATTAAAAGAAAAGCAAAGCTCATTAAAGGAATCTAGAAGACATCTTCCCCAAAACTGAATTATGGTCTAATCTACCATCTCATCTGTTGTCTCCAGAGGATATCATACTTTCCATATAAGAAATCAAAGCTCATGGTTCAAAAGAATAATAGTCTTCACTTTCTGTTTGGTATCCTTTCTGGTGGTTTTGTTGGTTGGTTGGTTTGATACTGGGGGGAGGGTTGTGGTGTTTTTGGTTTGTTTGGTTGGGTTTGTTTGTTTTTGGTATCCTTTCCTGGTCTTTAAAATACAAAGTTGAATAAATATGTGGTGCATATAAGAAAGCCTGGCAAGAGATTTGTTTCATTGCAAAATTAAGGCTAGAATTCAGCTTCTTTAAAAGAGTCTGCTTATTTAAAGTGAAATGGGAGTATTCTTCAACGGGAAGAGAAAAGATGAAGCCTCTTAAGTTCTTCACACTCAGAAAACTCTAACGTGTTTTTCTTAGCCATGTTTTGGAGAACTGCAGTGCAGTCCTGTACAGTTCTAGTAATTTAGCTAGATTTCTCTGGCTGTCCTCCCAGGTGTCATGGGAAAATAAAATAGGAAATGAGACACTGTGAGACTCCTTAGCTTTGTGCTTTGAGTGAGAGTACAGCACATGGTGAGTGAAAGTCAGCTGAATTGATCAGGAGCTGTAGTCACAAATCTAGCAGGATGGGTGTGTCTGCTGCAGTGATCTGTAATTTACTGCAAAGAGACTATTTGGATGTACTAGGTGCCTCTACTGATGAGACCTTCTAGCTGGAACAAATAGAAGCTGATTACTGGCTCTTTGGGCAGGGGACTAAATGCTTCTGTCTGAAGAGGATTATGGTAACGCTGAGGGATAATAGCAAGGAACAAAAGGAACAGTGAGCAGCCTTGCCATCCTGCTTGAAATTTCTCTGCCTGTTCCCAGTCAGTGCATTTCAGCGAGGTACGTCGGAGAGCACCTGGCACTGTATGATTCTCCCAATGCTAAGTCTCTCACCTACATGCCAGTTTGCCACGTGGCTCAGATGATAATGGGAAAAGGTGAGAGAGAAGCCACAAGCCTGAAGAGTGGCTGCTCTAAGACAGACACATGGTAACACAGTGAGGAAGTTGGCATAATCAAATGAATTACCACAGCCCCCCCACAGAGAATCCAAGATGATGGAAAGGATCCAGACTTGGGGACAGAGGCAACTGTGAACAAATGCTTTCAATTTTTAGTGCTTCATTAAAGACACAAAGTGAGTCCAACAATAAAAGCATCAGTCTTGGAGGAAATTTCTTTATAACAAAAGGCAGCCTAAGTTCTCTAGGTTCCTGCTTGCAGCTTTCCTGCCAGCCCAAGTGAGAGGTACATGATTCCACAAAAAAAAAAAAGGAAAAAAAAGTATCTTTTAATATGCAGTACATACCACATAAAACTCCAGATGAATTATCCACTGATTTAAGAAACTTATATTCTAGTGTGGAATTTTGTACCCATAAACTGAAATAAGGTCAGATACAGCAGAAAGCTGGAAAAAAACACACACTCCCTTTAGGGAACCTTCAGGATCTCCCCTCATAGAACAGGATTTTGCTCTTTAATTGTTTCCTTACTATTTTTTTATTTCTTTGGGATTTCCTGCTGCCTTGCCTACCTTTACAAGGTCATTTCTAGCAAGGAGCAAGCACAGAGCCAATGGAACAGCTTGCACAGTTATTGCTACTGAGGCACTTAATTCTTGGACTTTCCCTCTTTCCTGGGGCAGCCATTTAAGAGACAGGTCTCCCACCAGGTGCACAAGATTCTCTTCCAAAGAAATGGGACCTAATTGCTATCATTTTGCTTCTGAAGCTCAGGGACTTTCAGCTGACAATGGTCTGTAAAAGGGATAACTTGAAAAACGACAGTACTGTAGGTAGTTTGCTTTGATATGTGCAGAAATTAGAAGCAAATGTAATAAAATAGAAATGTTTATGAAGTCTAATTTATTTTCTTTTGGCTTAAACAGTGTTTAAGCTTATGCCACAAAGGTAGCTAAATAAGTAAGCAGATATATGAAAATGTTCCTATAGTTTGAAATCAGTCCACAGTGGTTTCTTATAATGGATCTGTTTATCATAATTCTACTCCTGGGTCTTAATGAAATGTTTGGCATAAGTGGAAGTGATGTTCTCATTGGTCTCAGTTTTCTAAGTATGGTGTCAGCTTGTTAACCTTTTGGAGTGCCTTTACTGCCACAGATTTCTGTCCCAGCTTTTTGTCAAAATAGAATGATGCCTTTATTAGGCCACTGCCATACTGCTTTGGGAAAGAGTGATTGCAGCCTTAAAGAATCTTAGCACCAAAGAGGTCTTGTTCTATTTGTAATCTCAGAAGCATTGTGGATTTTGGTAGGATTGTTACTTGTTACCATTAAACATCTTGAGAGTGTATATCCATTAAGGCCAAGGCTGCAGTGGCCAGTCTGACAGAAATAACAGTTATTGAAAATGAAATTCTGTGTTCACAGTTTGGAAAAAAAAAATAGAGTGAAAGGTTTTAGTAAGACTTATAATTTAAACTAGCAAGATTTAGCTCAGGGTCCTGAAACTTGCCATGTTTTTGGTGTTACAGTAGGCTGGAGGTAACGTACACGTAAACAAGATATATTTCAGTACAGTTTTAAAATGCTGAAGTCCCCAAAGTTTTTGGTTTTATAAACCTCTGGAGCATTATCTCAGAGAAAGGATCTGATCTTTGCTTAGAATTAAACAAATTAGCTTGTACTGTAAAGCACAAAGTTGGCTTTTAATATGGATATCCAATGAAATGCATTCAGTGAGTGGAGGTGACCTACTATGAGAGATTTACTGATTGATATGAACCAATTCTGCTTCCCTTGCATTCTGCTTGGAGGAGTTCTGTCTGTTCATGTGTGTGTGAAAGAGAGTGAGTGATAAAAAAGGAAAAGACTACATTGTATAAGATTATTTGCTAATTAAGTTTCCAGTGCTATGGGGTTGGCCAAAATGTCACACTAGCAAGTCACCTTCTTTCCAGATGTTACCTTAGTTTGTTTACACAGTCCACACAGAAAATGAAGATGTACAAATTAAACAGACCTTTCTCCTCCCCAGAAGTCTGGGGGGGGTTTTGCCATCAAAAGTTTTTGTAACACCATTCTGATAGACTCCAGCAAAGAGTTTTACATAAGATGTAAAAAGGTATAACAGAAAAAAAAGTTATCATTCTTTCCTTCTCCCTCCCCCCATTTTCTTTTGTTCTGCTAGCAGTTTCCCCCAAATCTCACCCTTTTAAAGAAGCTAATTACTGCTCTTCCCTGGCATGCATTAACATTATGCTGTTGTCATTCTGTCAGGTGCACTTAGTCAGGGTTTAATAGGCTTGCAGTGAGCTACAATTAAACTCTGGAATTAACATTTAAAGAGTGTTTACATGACTTCCTCTTCCTTTCCTCCCCCGCAGCAGTTTGCTTAAAGATGCAAGCAGTTTTGTGGTGTAACTGCTATATGAGGAAAATACTGCAGAAACCCATGAAGCTGATTTCCATTTAAAAATTGAGTTATATTTTTTGCAGCTCTTGGTAAATATTACAGTGCTATTTTTCGACAGAAAAGTCATACCAATTTAAAACCTCGTGGTCAAATGCAAACCTTGTTGTGACCATACTAACAAATGTCCACATTTAAAAGATGAGTTGTTGCTCATTCTGAAGCATTTTTGTTTTCACAGAAACACAGAATGTTAGGAGTTGGAAGGGACCTCCAGAGATCATCTAGTCCAAACACCCTGCCACAGCAGGATTCCCTAAACCATGTCACACTAGCCTTAAGTGGAGTGAGATATTCCTTGGCCTTTTTTTCTGGTCCAGAGACAGAGAAGACTTGCATGTGTGTAGGATACTACTTTCTCTGCTGCCCTCATGAACCTCACTTTGCTATCTGCAGATATCAGCACTTTCCTTGGACGCTTGGAAACCAGGAAGAAAAAGACAAACACATGGACTCTCAAAAAGTTAAGATGAACATTGGTTGTTTGTGTGGTTTTAGAAACCCTTTGTGCAGATGGGGATGTGTTTGCTTCCCAGACAGAAAGGGATCCTTTGTGCTAAATCAATCCAGGCAGGGTCCACTTGGCATTCACTTAAGCCAGTTCTGCTTCCTCATCTGACTGAGAACTTTTTCAAAAGACCTCTAGACTCAAGAAATGCCTGCAGACTCCCACCTGTCTTGCAGAAGTCAGATGTGGGGTGAAAGATGCATATTGGGTGCTATGAATGCTGCATAGAGGACTGGTTGAGGCCTTTTAATAATGGATATGGAGGGCTGAGTTTTGATGATTCAAAATCCTCAACTGGGAAAAATTAAAATTATGTTAGGTGTGTGGTAGTGCCCTGCTAGCTACACTGCTAGCTATATTGTTTTACTACAGCTGCAGATATGCCCAAGAATACAGGGGTTTTCTTCTCAGCTTTGGCATTGGATGTAAAAGTATCTCTTGCTTTTTTGTATATGATGATTTTGCAATTTAGTTCTGAAGTATTTCTCAGATATCCTTGCTTTTCCAACAAAACACACATTTGAGCTTCCACGTTTGTGGATTTATTGCTACATTGTACATTGTCATTTATTTGTTAATGCTTATTATCTGATTCATCTTTACGTAAGCCAGTTGCGATTCCTTAATTTTACTTCTGCAAAGTGAGGGCAGCAGGACCTCAGCTTGAGTATTTCCAGAGGAGTTTTATGTCACAAAATCCTTGTGGTTTATGGTCCTCAGGTGGCATAGGTCTGAACATTCTCCCTTATCTTGAAGTGCAATGATTAGAGCTGCTATGTCCTAAATTCCTTTCTAATTAAGAAGCCATTTAACTCTTTTTATTACTTGCAAAGCTGTAGGTTGGTATTTGAGGAAAATGTGAAGGTTTTAAATTAAACAGTTGATATTGCTTGTCCTTCAACAGAAAATTAAATGTTCTTTTAGCAAAGCATGCAGGACCTTCATGGAAAGAAACCTTAAACCTCAACATAACTCACAGATCAACACTAACACAGCTCATTGCTGCGTAAACCTATTAGCCACAAGTGACAAGACTAAATTAATGCTCACCTTCAGTTCCACTTTGTCCATTTCTCCATAACTTCAAAACTTATCCTGTTCTCACGCAGCACAGCTGTATCAGAAGAGTTTATAATGGTTTCTGATAATGAATTCTATTACTACTTTGAAAACCATTTTAAAGGTGCTGCAGAACCAGTGTTTAGACAGATACACTGAAGCCTGAATTGAAGCAGGTTTTTAAACTAATGTTACTAGGGTGTGGATTTTTTTTTCTCACCTTTAGATGGGCACAAAACACTTGTTTGTTGGTGTCAAAGACCTTCATGATTAATGTTAATAACAATAGTTGGCTCATAAAAGGTTTTGCTACCCAGCTGGTAATTGGCCCCTTTAGCTGTTTTTTTTGCCTGGGCTGTGTATATTATGCCATTTTTATCAGTACTTGTCATTACAGAAATTTTTCCATTTGGATTTTTAATGGCTTTATTTCTCAAATCAGTTCAATTTCCTACACTGTAGTGGAGTCTGAAGGAAACAATTTGTTTTGCAATATTAAAAGCTGAGGCTTGGAGCAGAAAATGCTCAGAATCATATAATCTGTGTGAGAGAGTTAAGGGTTATTTAGTCAGTATCTCTCCACCCTGAAGACAGTGATCCTACAACACAGGAACATTTTCATTTCTAATTTACTGTGTGGGGAAGAGAAAACAAAGACATTTTCTTTTTTTGTGTGTATGTATGGGGTTCTTTGGGCCACTGACTACAGTATTACTAGTGTATACCAGTAGAGGAGTGTTTGTTCTCCTGTCCTTAGGATGGTCTCATCCAAGGCATTGCAGTTGTGTAACTGTCTTAACAGCAGCAGTAAAACACAGCCTGCAGAATGCTGTGTGTATGAGTCATACTAAAGGCAGACATTGTATAATTTGGCCAGAAAAAATAGCTGAGAAGAATGCTTTATTTTAGATGAAAAATTCTTTCTGACTCACTAACCTGAGGGCATGTATTAGGTTACAGGGCACCTATGCTTTAGGATGGGTGATGTTCCAAAAAGAAATGGAGAACTTTGGGGGCATTGTGTTGTAGGTGAGGTGAATTCAAAACAAAACAAACTCAGTAAAAAATGGTCCTATCATTGTACTATGCCAATCTTAAAATAATTGCACTTTGGTTAGACAGGACAGATGCTTCTTTTTTGTGTCCTACCCCATAAAGACATAAGGTTTATGGTATTGGAAACCTAATCATATATCTTTATTCAAGAGCAATAGGCAATAGCAATGACAGCAGGCTTCCTACACTGTCTCATTTATGTTGCTGAGGTTTGAGATAGAATCTAGCAATTGAGCAGGACTGAGCTTTGCACTTTTCAGTATGGTACTCAGCATGTCTTTGGGAAGTCCCATATATACTGCTTTGTAAAGTTGTGCCAATAGACAATTGCTTTCCCTAGAAATTGGACCAAATTAGCTGCTAAAGCGTCAGCAGAGGATATCCCTCCCTCTGTGAGCAGGGTTATTAACCTAGCTGTAGCCAGGCTGAAGGATGAGCAAATGTAGATGTACACTTTGTTTAGGAGTCCTTTTTCAGAGTATTCTTATTCAGCCTGCACCCTGATTAAGACTAGTAGGGAAAACTTCAGTGGAGCTATTGCCTTAATCCCTATAACGAAGATTCACCAGGCCCTAAACCATTCCCTGGGACTACCAGGAGTTTAGCTTGGATTGGGACTGAGGAAGAATGTTCATGGTGCTGAGTCCTTATAGATCCAAGGGCAAAATTCAAAGATCCTTGCTGAATATGTTTGCTTTCATCTCATAAGTCCAATAAAAGAGTGTTTTAACGGAATGATTTCAGAGAAGTGCTACATGTTCTTTCCTCTTTACAGAGACTCAAACTGGCTTCTCAAAACAGATATGTCTGGTATCTGTTTACACTAAATAAGTGCCCCATTGAAAGGGAGGGAATCTGGGCTGAATTTAGAGCAGTAAGCTGAGATAGAGTATCTTCAGCAGCTCACGTTTTACACCTATAGCTCTTGAAATCACAATGTGAAGGATATTTTGATATTAGTTATAATGCATGTTCATTTAAAAAGAAAGACTGTATTTGTGCAGTTAACATTTCAGAATGAAATTTGGTCAGTAGTGTTGAAAGCTAGTTTTGCTGTGAGCATTTTTCTTCAAACACTTGACAGAAAAGGCATAAACCTGTTGTTGAGTTTGTTTAATACTTGAGTGTGTCATGGTTTTATTACTCAAAATCTAAAACATTACATCAATATGATTCTGGAATATTTTAATAAAAAGACCCTATAGCCCGTTTTGAGGGTGTTCAGACACATTTGTAGCAGTAGAAAATATATCTGGGATGACTATAAATGCTAGTTGCCTGCAGCCAGTCTCACTGCACTGATGAGCTACCAGTGTGAATATGGGTAAGACATTAAAGTGTTGGATAATTAACAGTAAGAAGGATTTGTGTTAGTATATTTGACTTAAATCATCTTACATTTTGGCATGCTTTTACTAAATGAAATATCAGTGTTTGTCACTAGAATTACATTAATGTAAAAAATAGTCTGCATATTAAGAAGTAATTAACCATCCAGATTTCTCTGTTCATTGCGTTATCTCTTCTGCAATGCAAATCTTAACCTACGCTAATGTGATAATGGAGAAACTAAGCCTGAAGATGTAGGCAAAAGAAAGTAATTATGCAATAAACCCCTTTCTCATCGGTAGGCTAGGGCTGTGATCACTTAGGAAGCAGAAAAGAATCAGACTAAGGAAGTCAGACATGGAATAATAGTAGTTTACTCTTCCTTTCTGATTTTGCAAGGAAGAAATTGTGCATCATCTTGTGGAGGTTTCCTCTTCCCCTCTTTAATAATATGACAAAATTTTTTAAGGAACTTTATGAAAATAAAATTAGAGAGGAGTTTGTTGCTGACTGAAACATGTTGAAACAGTACTACTGTGTGTATTGATAAGATATAAAAGAAGATTGGGTTTTGTGCCAGTATAAATTTTTTCGTTATATGCCATTCTCTGATAAATTTTTTAGCAGGGGAATGATTGAATTACATTTCAGAAATCAAGATCAGATTTACAATATTCACACACTTTCACCTTTAATAAAACTTCTACATTGATGCATCAGCAATAACTCTTGGAGCTATGAAATATACAGGAGTTAATAAAAAGCCTATCAATTTTAATTCAAAATGACAGAATAAATTCTGATTTATTGTCATGTAAAAACATGATCTCTGTGATATGATGTTTCCACTGTGAAGAATGTCCTAATTTAATCATAATTCCCTTATATTTCTAGTAATTAAATAACATCCTTTCAGTTACAAATAGAATGCTTTATGTACCAGTTTTTCATTGCTTTATATCTCTTTCTGAGCAGTTATAAACAGTTATGGTACAATAGGATGAGGCCTGGTAGTTCACTAAAGCTGGAGTATTGTAACAAGAAGAAAGTGTATTTTGAAGAATATAGTGTTTTAGAATAGTATACAGTGTATACCATAAATCAAAATGGCTTGCATTAGGCAGAAAAAAATGCTTTTCTGTAATGTTTGAAGACCTTGGGAGGTCTTAATTTGAGAAAGTTGAAATTCCCCACCAAAGGTGATGAAATTCTTATTATAAGCACTGAAAATGGACTGTGATAACAGGGCAAAAACTTGTGACAGTATAAAAAATATTCAAGGTTTTTGTAGATTTTGTTTCCTCTGAGCCCTGTACCATTCAACTCAGGAGTATAGCACCACTACCCACAGGAGAAAGAATGAAAAAAAATATTCCAGTACCTTTAAAAAACCCCTTTTCAATATTTGTGAATTTCTTTCTGCAAAATATGTGATATATCATGATATCATGTGATATCATGGTCATCAACATGGAAAATTATAAAGATTCAGTGGCTCTGCTCTGAGGGAACTGAAGTTGCTTTGGCCTTCACCACCCTTGAATAATGCAACCACGTTGAGCACATGCCAATGAAGTATTTATATTTCTGTAGTCTATGCATGGAAGATAGTAAGCATAGGCCAATTAGTCTGTAGGACAAGTGCAATGTTGCTTCTGTGTCCTTTTAATCCAAGTGTGGAAAAAAAAATCAGTGATTATTTCCTCTATGAAATTAATGAAGAAATGAATGTATTTACATGTAAAGATCTAGTAAAATACTACGGAATTAAACTAAGAGGGCAAAAAAACCCAATCACACATTTAGGGCTTCAGGCTCCTCTTTGTTTAAGTTGTGTCTTACATTTCGGGACTTACTGGAAAGAAAAACAAAGTCCATCCAAGGGATAGAGCAGCAGCAATGAGTGGGTGTTTCAGCAGTTATGTAGCTGCAGAAGCCTTAGTCTTAAAAGGAGAAAAGTATTTTTATTGTTTGCTGTAAATACTTCTCAGAGAAGGCTGTTCTGTGGCTTAATGAAATATTTTTGTTGTTATTAGGTGCATGCACTGTGGTGGAAAAAATACAACTTGGAAAGAGTAGAATCCTTCTGAATACATGTGAAGTAAGCTAGTTCAGTTGTCCTCTTCAATCTATTATTATACACCCTAAAGGTCATTAAAAATAAGTATGACTGCCACTCTGCATAAATAGACCTTGAGTAAGATAAACTAGGTTGGTCTCGGTGATCATGATTCACCTGTTCAGCTGTTAATAATGTTTCAATACAAAGTCAACTTGATACAATCATAATTGCTTCAAATTATATGCTCAGTAATGCTGTGGCAGTTTACTGCCAGCAAAATAGGAGGCCAAGGGAACAGCAAGGTACATGCTAAGGGCAGCTTTGTTGGAGAGCTAAAACTTTGCCCAACAATTTGTTTTTCAGAAGCTTTACAACCTGCTGTTGATACTGAAGGAAATGAGAAACCATTTTGGCTTTCTGCTCCAATATTGAGCTGGTATTTGCAGAAAGAAAAGCATACATATATGTATGCATATTTCTCTGTTTCTATACTGGGAAAGTCAGAAATATACAATAAATACAAAACTGCAGGAAGCTAGGGAGGTTTTATTTTTTAAGCTCTAACAGCATTTTATAGTATATTTCATTCACTAATTCATAGTTATCTGATTAAGCTAAAATGTGCTGTCTTCTGTTCTTATTTAGCTAATGAGATTCTGAAATAAATACTCCATTCTGTGTTGGACCATTCCTTCAGGGTGTACAGTGAGATCCCCCCTCCCATGATAAAATCAGTTGCCCTTGGGTCTTCTGGGACGAGAAGAATTGATGAATTGTCTATTTTGGTTGTTAATCTTGTAGCCTTTCTAAATAGTGCAATATTCCTGAAATTTAATCAGTAGCTGATACTGAAATCAAGATATTACCATGGCTTCCAACAGATTTTTTAGTATTTTAACTTTAATAATCTGTGAACTGGTGTGATTTAATGGAGTGGAGAACATATTCTATTCTTGTCAAATGCATTCATTCTCACTTGCCAGGCTTTTTAGTCCTCTCCAAGTCTACATTTTACCTTTCTTCCCAGCTTCACTGTACAGGGAACTAATCTGGTTACTTTGCATTTACTAGCATGACATTATTGCCAGGTCAGTAATGTCACTAGGAAATGCTAATTGCTTCAGCTATTCAGTGTGCATTGCCACTTCTGACATATACAGGTGGAAGAGACAGAAAGGACTGTCTTGCACAATGCATTTTGAAGCGAACCCCTACAAAAGATACTGTTCCAGGACTGCCTGCATTCCCATGGATAGGGTAAATCATCTGGAACCTGATTTTGCAAGTGGGATCTTTTTACACTTTTCCCTGATTGGTTTATTTCTATTTGCAGGCTTTTGCTGGAAATCAGTTCCACCACTAAATCTCCTTCTCTCAAACCTGTTGATTTATCTAGATGCTCATATGTTCTTCCATACCTGTCTGGTTTGCACTTCTTTCTTGTTGCTTAATGTATATTTTGCCCTAAAAAAGTGAGTTTTGGGAAGCTAATGCTCTTATTATTGCAAACAAATTGTGTGTTACTTATGTGAATGGAGGATTTGTAACATTTTTTTCCCCCTTCTTCCTTTCCTGTTTCCAAGAGTTTTGTTTCTTTTACCTAGGAACAAAGTGGATCATCAGCCTTAAAAAAATAATTTCTGATCAGAGAGTATGCTGAAAGTGTCTCACACAAATGTCAATATATGGCTTGGAAATAATTTTAAATCATAAATTTTTAGGATTCTCTTGTAATTCTTTCTTAGCACCTTTTGGATTTGCTCCAGGCACTGTCTTTATTTTTTCTCTGAAACACATCTCCTCCTTCCCACTCCCATTTTAAAGCTGAGATTGCTTTGGCATTACTTTTATCTGGCACGTATGACTTCAAGTGAGGCGACACATATGAGAAAGTATTGACATTATGATAGTTAACAGTATTGCTGAAGTTAGCTAAAGAAATGTCTGCATTACTATTTCAAGATCTGAAAGAGCAACCTGGTATTAGTTGTAGTGGGTTGATACTAGTAATCAAACTGGATAAAGAAGTGGTGTTTCATCCAACATTGTTGGATGTGTGTTAGAGGGTATGTATGATGGAAAAGCCCTGCCAGTGTGATCTGCTTGTATTGAAAACCACTATCATCCTGCATTGTTGCAAAAGTCTTTTACTGATTATTCATAAACTGGAAAGATCACTCTCTTCAGGTTAGCCGATTTGCAACTATTAATTGCACTCTGCCATACTGTGGTACTACAGGCAGCTTATGCAGTGTGCATGTAAAAAAACAGGCACCTTATTGCTGAAATCAAAGATCATTCTGTTCTAACCTGCTTTTATTTGACTCTTTTCTGCCCTACTACCAGGAAATATTAGGACAAAGCAAATCTCTCCAAGTATACATTCAATTACTAGTCTGGCAATGTGCTGCGATTTAGCAACACATTCTGTGCTTGCTGGATTTATAGGGTAATAAGCTGGTGCATACTGATGAACCTCACTTGGAGACAGAGGTGTTTGTAGTGTGTTGTTTGCCTTAAGACAGCCAGTACTTGGAATAGATATGGAGGGCAAAGCAGACTTGTTTTTACTGTGGTAAATGTTGCAGTAAAGATTGTGCCTATTTTCTTCTGGCATTTAGCTGCGTGTTTTTTAAGCACTTCATAGTTCTAATCAATCACGTTGCAGCAAACTGGATTTTATTAAAAAATTTAATTGGATTGGTCTTTGTGGAAAAGTATTTGGAAAAGTCCTTTATCTGGTAAATATTAAAAATTTTAGGAATGTTGAAATCTAATTTTATTGCAAACTGCTTCACTGGTGAAAATGTAAATTTTGCTTGTTGAAGATTATATAGCCTTTTTTTCGGTTCTGTTTTGAATAAATGGAATTTTTTTGAATGAGTGGCTATAATGCAATAATTTCTGTACATTTTACTTTCTGACTCATTACATTAATAACACTTCTAGCTTTGTTGAATATACAGTTGGATTAACTTTTCTTGCTCTGATTCTGTTTATCTGAGGGATGGGGTTATTTGTTAATCAGTGCAAACCAATGATGCAAGAGGTTAAAATGCAATCAGTTAATTGATTACAAAATAGTTGCTTGTAAGTAAATAGCTACATATTACAACAAAAGAGTAGAGATTGTCTCTTGCTTAACATTGCAGGAATACTGCAGCCCTTATGAAGAGTGAAAAGCTCTTGCTTATGTAATTAAATCCTTATCTCAGTGACTCTTGAAGAGAAGTATAAAAGAAAACAAGCTGTATATCAAAAGAACAACCCATAGTTTAAAGGTTACATTAACACTAAAGGGAACTCTCAGGATTGTTCCCTTGTTGGGTAATTGACAGCAATACAGATTTTAAATTCTGTCTTGCTGTTAATTTTTCCTGTTTCAAAACCAAGCTTGCTGTTCTTTTTCCTGCAGATTTCTTCATAGCCAGTAGAGAAAGTGATAATTTTCTGAATAAAATGCCACAGCTATGTCTGCTTTTGCTCATGTTTTCCTCATCTGAATAAGTTTGCGTGTATAGCATGGTCCCCACATACTCTGCCTTTGCAGCACCATGTGGATTAGGCTCCTTTTTCTCACTGTTTTTCTGACACATTGCTGTGGCACTGGTGCTGACTACTTCCTAGCTTTGGCCACAACATGAGATAACAGTATTTGATTTGAATGGTAGTGAATTTAAGCAATGTACTGACAGCTGCTGCAGATTTTTTTCTAGATCTTTCTAGATCATTTTTCTTAATCTGGAGCATGAAAATGTATGATTCTGTAAAACACAGCAAAGCAGTCTCAGGAATTGACTCTAAAAGCTGAAGAAACCCAGAAGAAAACTAGATCTTTCTAGAAAAGTGTATGTATGCTACTCTTATCAGGGCTGATATATACGTTCTCTTGTACAGGTTCTTCCACACATGCACAGTGTTGTGGGTCTGATGAGGAAAGTCTCTTGAAGATGCTTTCATCTATAGGTTTCATAGTTTTGCCAGCTACTGCAGTAATTCACAAGTTTGTGCCAGGTATAAGACATTAATAGCAGATTCTAAGAAAAGCAGATTGTCACAATTGTCCATTGAAGTGTAACATGCAGGAGCAGTTCAGGATGCCTTAAAAACTAAGTTGTATACCACACAAGTTGATGGAGTTTTTTCTTTCTTTGTTGGTTTTAAGAGGGGAGAAGAGAGCTTGTGAGCTGTCTTTTCTGTCACTTAGTCTGCTAACCTTCTTGATTACATTACAAAGCAAACTCTGGGGAAACTTGCACTACATGTAGCACCAAAGCAAACAAAGCCACATAAAGTGGAATGGAGAGTGAAGGAAACCAGACAGTGTGTATTCCAGCTGAAAAAAAATGTTCATATGGCTGTTTATCTCATAGAAGACCTTCTCATGAGTGGGATTTCTAAGGGCTCGTCTAGAATGTGATGACTAAAGTGCAGTGAATTCAGCTCAAAACTAGTTTAGCTGGGGAGAGGCAATGGTTGAGGCATGTTGGGGGTATTAAAACCTACTTGAGACACTGAACAAACTTTCAGAAAATTACCATGATCTTCAGGCTCCTGTGGCTACAGAAATTAATTAGGATTATATGAGTGTGTCAGTGTAAGAGCAGTGTTGCAGCAAAGCATTACTCTAAAATACTTAAATGAAGTAAACCTCCTCCTTGTTCATGCTTGGCAGGCATTAGCATGAGCCTTACCCTTTCACTACCCTCAGATGTTCTCCACTGAGAAGACTTCTTGGGTGCTCCCAGCACAGCCTTGCTCTGTCTTAACCTGCATTTGTCTGTTGCTTCAAGTATCTGCTGAAGTAAAAAAGAAAACTTTTTTCTTCCTATATCTTGTTTGACTTTCATTTCTGCCTCCTGAAATTCTGATACTTGACTAGAATGCTTGGAAGTAACATCTTGGAAAGCTACCAAAAAATACAGTGAAGTCTAATTGTTTTACATGAGTCTATGGAATTCTTCTGCAAATCAAATCAAATTCATAAAAAAAAACAAAGGCAGGAAAAAAAGGGGGGAGGGAGAAAGAAAAGTGCTGTAGAGGGCAGTAAGAAAGGAAGAGGAGGTGGTGGTTAATCTGACTTGGATTTCAGACTTTTACACCTGGAATCTAAATTTTAACGTCCTTTTTTTGACTTCTAATCACATCTGCAGTGCAGCTCTGGAGATCTGTAGCATACAGTATTTCCTCGACAACATATTTCATGCACCTACATAGCTTAGTCATTATAAAAAGGATTTTGCTTGTCCTTTACCTGATTGTATATTTACAGAAAGTATTAACCCTTCAGTGAAATTCAGATGTTTTCTTTATGACTGTATTGATATGAGGTAGTCTGAGAGGCTCAGAATCCTGCCACTATGAAACACCCCTGTGTTGGTACACCATCAGCAGAAAAACAACTTCAAAGAAGTCTCTTTATGGTTTCTTAGAAAACCTTTTAGAAATGTGGCAAGCCTTGGCTCTGCCCCAAGCTACTGAACTTCCTACTTTTCCAGTTCATCCCATAAAAATCTCAAAAACTGGGTAAAACCTCACATTCCTATTTTTCCCTCTTTTGGTTGGTTGTTTTTTTGGTTTGGTTTGGTTTTTTTGTGGAAGATCTATGCTGACTTTCATGTTGCTGCTGTTTATAGCTTTTTCACCCCTAGTAAGGCTAAGATGTCTCAGTGTAGCTTTTCTGTTCCTAATGATCACAGATTTGATTAAGACGTGTGTAGCTACATACAACTATCTGAAAGGAGGTTGTAGTGAGGTGGATGTTCTCTTCTCCCAGGTGTCAAGCAATAGGACAAGAGGAAATGACCTCAAGTTGTGCCAGGGCAGGTTCAGGTTGGACATTAGGAAAAATTTCTTCATTGAAAGAGTGGTTAAGCATTAGAACAGGCTGCTCAGGGAAGTGATGGAGTCACCATCCCTGGAGTTGTTAAAAAAAAGTAGATGTGGCACTTCATGACATGGTTTAGAGGCCATGGTGGTGTTGGGTCAGTGGTTGTACTTGATAATCTTAGAGGTCTTTTCCAACCTAAATGGTTCTATCATTCTACAATAACAGACACTGGAATACAGATCAGGTAATCCCATGGGATTTCTCTTATGGGTGAGGTTGTTTCTTTAGCCTCAGTTTTCTGTTTGGTAAAGAAACCTGTCCCAAGAGGAGAGGAATTCCTCATTTCTACAGATGCCTGACTTGGCCCTGCTACTGCATGTTGAAATTGAGAAAGCAATAAAGGCTTTATACCTGTTGCATTACTGAGGCTTCTTTATTCCTGTTTCCCAAGAAGTGAAAGTGTAGTGCTTTTCTTTTCTAGGGGTGATTTTTAGAGTGTGGTGGAAAATGAAGGTATGTAAATTTGTTACTTTTTCTACATCTTTTACGATAAATCCTTTGAAAATTTGCAACATTTCTTTGTGGCAAGACAGCTGCATATAAATTTTTGCCTTATAAAAATTGAAGTCCAAAAAAGTGAGATTGGAAAATGGAACAGTATTCCTGTGGCAAAGTTTTAGGAAGATATTTTCTCTGTTTTTTGTGTGTGCTGTGTATCCTACACTCTGGTGTCAAAGCTTAATGTTCTGTGAAGAACACTCTTTATTCCCCATATTGCAAGCTCACAATGTGTATCAGTGCCTAAAATTCAAAAGAAATAGAAATGTGTATGTATAAGGTCTTGAATTGACATGAAAAGCTGCATTTTAAGACTGTGAAGAAAAAATTAATAGTAGGGTACATACATATCCTGACCTTTGAAAAATATATTTCACTCTTACTTGTTTTGTTTACATATTTTTAAGAACCTTGGTAAATCAAAAGAAGTAGTTTCAACAACAAAAATCTAAGGAGATAAGCCCACAGAGCCAGCTGTAACAGACCTAATCTAAACTTTATGTCCTTTTTGCATTTTGAATTTTGAGACATGAAGGTTTCACATTTTCAAGATTTTGTCCATGGCATTAAAATTTGTGTCTGATGAAAGCTAAGAATCCCACATGAACAAATTGTTCCTGTTATTTTAAAGAAAAAATACCAACACAACTTCAAATTTTGATAACAAATAAACAAATGAAATGTTATTTCTGATTGTGAGTACTAAATTGAGTGTTTCATTTTTTGTTGCCTTTGGTAAAGAAGGAATTGAAATAAAATTTATATTGGCTTTTTTTCCCAAATATTCCATGGAGGTTAATTATGAAGACTATTCTCCTTATTATCTGTCTTTATATTTAAAAAGAATATATAAATTCTGGGCCAATGTGTTATTGTTAAAATTGCTCAGTTGTATTCAGTAAAACTAGCAAATGTATCCCTCTGTGTGGCAGAATATTTCTAATACTTGAAATACTGTAGAAAAGATGTTATTTAATAATACCACTTTTTTATTTTTGTTTTCATGGAGTGACTCTGGGCTGAGTATCCTTGTATAAACCATTTATATGAAAGCAACACTACAAGTGGCCTAAAATATTCTTCATTCTTCCTTCCTGGTATGAAAGGATATAAAGGATAAAGAACAAAATTTCAGCTTTCTATAGTGCTCGTAGGGGTTAGCAAAAGAAACTGCAGGGCATTTCATCTGATGCTGTATATCTGGCTGTAATCTTTATAGCAAAGTTACTTTAGGAATTTCTCTCCCAGATTCCTGGGACAGATGGCAAAGAAAGAGGAAACAAATTTACATCTCTGTATACCAACAGTCAGGAATTTCTGAAAACACTTGATGTAATCAAGGTGCACTAGTCTTGCCAGGAGTGCTTATGAGGGGTATGGATGAAAAGCACATTTATTTGTATGTAGCTTGTCAGGGATTTATGCTGGCTGGCATCTTTTCAAGATGGGATGCCTTTCTGTTGTAAGAGCTGGGTAGTAGTGCAGGATACTTGGAGAAGGGGAGCCTAAGGGGTGACCTCATCTATGCTTTTAAATATGTGAAGGGTGTGTGACAGGAGGATGGGGTCAGGCTCTTCTCAGTGAAGTCCAGTGACAGGACAAGAGGCAATGGCTGTAAGCTGAAGCATAGGAGGTTCTGCGTGAATACAGGAAGAAATTTTTTTCACAGTGATGGTGCCAGAGCACTGGCACAGACTGCCCAGAGAGGTTGTGGAGTCTCCTTCTTTGGAGATATTCAAAACCCGTCTGGACGCACTTCTGTGTGACCTGGTCTAGGGAATCCTGCTGCGGCAGGGGGGTTGGACTAGATGATCTTTCAAGGTCCCTTCTGACTCCTAATATTCTGTGATTCTGTAATTTTTAGCCAAATTAAGTCTTCACTAATAATTCAAAATGATGGACTTATGGAAATCGTTTTGCTCCCGAAGTTTCTTATTATTTCTTCCTTCTCTCCCACCTCCTCCCTCCCAAATACTTGATGTGAGCATTTTTGGAGCCTGAATAGTGTTTGGTGAATGTAGCCAGAGTTCATGTTGCACAATTTTATGGGAAGAATTTGCTTGAGATATTTTTCTTGTCTGCTATTGCCAATATGAAATAGTCCCAAACATCACTTTCCTTTTACTCTCCTATCCGAATTGTTTTCCACGTAACATATACTGAACCAAAGTGTCTTTCATTGTTTTCTAGATGGATAGTTAGCACTTTTAAGCTTAGTTATTATATCAAAAGCAGGTAAGGCACTAAAGCATGTGAAAATCTTTTCAAGGGCGGATGCCATTCTGTTCAGTGGTATGCCTAAATTATAGTTGAAAGTTTCCCTTCAGGAGAGGTATGCATCAAAAATTTTAGTTAATTGACTATTTTGTCTCTATTTTTTAACATTCCACAGCATCATGTTACACTATGCAAGCCAAGGTTGTGGATGCTTAAGCATCAACCATTGCACTGCCTACAGTCATAAAACAATTCATTTTCTAATTGCAGCTTTTTTTTCCTTGTCCTCTTGTGTCATACTGTGAGTAGTTAATATCGAAAGTAATGGGGAGTGCTATGCATGGGAGAGGGATGTTGCATATCCATGCTGCTTCCACAGCTCCTGTGTGACTAGAGCATAAGAATCTGCTGTGTAAAAATTGAGTAGGTTTTCTGTGTCCCTCCTAAGTCCCGTGGTAACTCTGTCCTAGTACAAGCCATCTAAAGGGGACTGTGAGAGGTACCCATACCTGTAGTTCACAAAATGTAGTTTCTACTCCTATGCTCCAAATAGTCGAGATATAATTAAGTTTTAATTTGTCAGAGGGTCTCACAACAGTGAGATTGCAGAGATAGCATGATAAAGAACGGATAGCATCTAACGAGGTAGAAATATTAATTTACAATTGTTTTCTTTCTATAAAGATTCAGTGTGTGCAAAAGTGATCAAATAATGCCCACCCAACAATGAAAAGGGAGGAGGAGGAGGGAAGGGAAACAGGCAGAGTATGCATATGGCATCTGTGCAATGACTGTGGTGGGAGAATGTGACAAATGCACACCGTGCATGTGAACATATCATTCCTTCTCCAGGCCTATGGTGGGCTGAGAGGCAGAATGACAGGCAACGTGTCCTGAATCACCTCATAGCATTGCAAACTGCTGCCTGGGAATGAAGATTTCTTAGCAACTCTGTTTTAGTAAACACTGCAAGCAAAGATGAGCTGAGTTACTTTAAAAGGAAATTGCATGAAATTCCACTCTAACAAGCACTGAAACTGTTCATGAAAGTATACTAAAGGCTGAGGCCAGTAAATCTGTGTCAAAACCAAAATTACTTGCATTATGGAGAGAGAAGCATGACGCAATTGTTAGTAGTGTGGAGAGGCAAGAAAACTGGGACGCTCTGCTTAAGGTGTGAAAATGACATAAGTATAAATATCATCCACTGCTTGTAAAGTGAATGTAGCTTCTTTCTTGTCACTTTGCTAATTGCTTTAGAGGATCCTTGATGTTGCAGCTGTGGCAGAAAGTAAATACATGCTTGTTATTACCTTAGAATGAAGCTTAATTCTTTTAACAAGAAACAGAATTAATCTGGCTGTGTTTGCTGTTAGTTTTGTATGATGAATTATATCTTGTATCAACAAGTTACTGTTCTCACGCTATATATTTATCAAGATGCTTATGGTTCGTTAAGTCCTTGAAGGTACAGTCAGGAGCCAAAATAGTCTTATATTTTATCTGCCTGTGTATTTTTATACTTTTGTCCCATCCCAGATGAGATGGATTAATAGCAGGCTGCACCAACTGAGAAAGTGCAATCTCACCTTTTCAGACAAATTTTTGAGGCACGTTTTCATTCTTGGAGCTTGCAACTGTTCACTTCATTGCAGGGGGGGTGAAATAGACTATTTTTAATGTTAATCTCCTGTAAGAGTTTAAATCTAAAACTATATGGTCTTATTAAGTGTAACTTCTATTAAAGTCAGTGAGCATTTACATAAATTTATTGCAGCAACGTTGTGGGTACATTTATGCAACAATGACTTATTGTTAACATATGTAACATAACATATAGTTGTCACTTAGCACCAGGAGTTTTAATTGTCTTCATTACTTGGTAGGTTTCTTCATCATTGGTGGCATCATATAGTGGCACCCACTACAATATCCCTATAATAGTCCATCTTTCTTGATCTAGTTCTTTTTCATTTCCAAGTCTAAAATATTTCCTCTTTTCTATGTCTCCTGCTATGTTACAGCCTTACACACCCTTCCTTAAGCAGTTAGAAATTAACTAACTAATCTTTATATTAAGTGTTAGTGCTTTCTAAAATGTCTGTTTGCTTTTTTCTTATTTTACTACTTGATAATGTATATTAGGACATAGCTGAGGCTGTCAGTGAGAAGAGGTTGCTTTTATGTACCAAGATATTTTGGTCTCTATTTTACTAATTTCATATTTTAAATCCTCATGGCGAAAGTGTTAGGAACTAATTTCAGACAAAGAAAAATTATTTACTGTCACATTTCTAAATCTTTGCATTCTTGTCATCTGCTTGGCAATTAGCAGCTGAAAAAATCAACTTTTGATGGCAGGAACTGATGAACTAGATTAGCTTATAAAAAGATTCTGGTCTCGGCAGGCAGGACCAGGAGCAATGTAACCCAACTGCCTTTTTTCCTCCTGGGCCACAGGTAAGTACTGCAGGTCCTCAGTCTCCAAGAGAGGATTACTGAAGTGATGCTTAACATTTCTGTTGTAATGAGCTTTTAAGAAATTATTGTCCAGGTTTGAAAAGAAAAGCTAAAAGAATTAACAAACAAGGAAGAATTGTCTTGCAAAGGCAGTCTGGGGGTAGTTGTATGACCTCATATCTGTCTATAAATAAGACCTTGTTTTCCACTTAATCTGGCACATACTATCAGGTGTTATATTTTATTGCAGCAAATTATTCTGTGTTTGGCTTTCAACCCCCCAGTCAAACCAACTAAACTCTGCACCCTGTTTCAGAGTTGTTAAACCTTCAGTGAAAAGACTTTTAAGAGATTACTGTACAATACTTGTCGTACTACATTTAGACTAAAATTTTAATTTAAGATTTTTAAAAGCCAGTTTAACAAAGCAATAACTACTGAAATTATTTTAAAAATGTAGATGTAAGGTAGGTTTCCGTTTTCCTTTGCAAGGCACTTGCAATCTGTTTTTTCAGGTCACTCAGTCCCTCATGCTGGGAGAGCATTTTGTTTCAGATAAAGAGTGTGTAAACCTCCATGAATTTATGTTATGTTCCTTTCTCTCACCTGTACCCCTGCATAACGTGAACATTTGCTGTAAGGGTAAAAGCACGCTGAGCACTTTTCTGGGGCCTTAACATTTTGAAATTGAATGAGACTGGCCACATTGCCTGCCTGCTCATCTCTTAGTTCCATGGACTTTACCAACTTGCTTATTTATACTGAAGTATATCTGCTTTCATGTGAAGATTGAGTTAAGCAGATGATAATCAGTCATCAATAAGTGATGTATAAGTTTGATTATACTGTTTCTGACAAAATTATTTCTTTAAAGATGTCAAATTTGTACCATAAGCTTGAAGTGATTTGTGGCTGCCTTGTTTTTAATTGCAGTTTTTAGCCTGTTTGCTATTCCAGCTGCTGTCTCAGAAACACTTCTGTTGAGAGATTGGAATCTTGCAGGCAAAAGTGGATTATTGTTCGAAGAATTTAGAAGATATCTGACAGAGTATTACATGTCCAGCATTGCAAGGAATGCATAGAGCTTTGAGAACTTGAGTGCCATATGTGACTCATAGATGTTAAAGTAAAGCAGCAGCCAAAGTTCACCTGGCAGATTTAGTAAGCAAATATCCCCACTAGTGAAATAGGATCGTTTTTCATGCCACATTTCTTTCCCCTTTGGGGCCTACTTGCACCTTACGCTGTCTCTAAATTATTAAATTAGGTCTTCCTTGATCATTGAAAGGTCATGGTGCTTAATGTGTGTTAATGTGATGGAAGTGTCAGACACAATTAGTTTCAGTGGTAAAACATAGGGTTGTAGCCCTAAATGCAATAAATTAAAGTGTGCTGTAGTCTGCTGTAGTCATGGAAATTTCTGCACCATTAAGGTTTGATGAAGTTCATGTCCTCTTTAGGTAGGAATAGCGAGCACTGGGTAGAAGGTGGTATGGTAGGCTTCACCTCCATAATTGCTATTACTCCTGATTTGAGAGATTATATATCAAATGGACATAAAACCTCAAACTTCCACTTTCCCTTTTAGGGAAAGCCAAGCAGTAGAGTTTTATACTGCTTGCATGTTCTTTTTGTTGGTGTCTTTATGCTGAGAAAATTCTAAGGCACGTTTTAGGCATCAAAACATCTTTAATCTTGATGCTGAGAAGGGTGTATGCTGTCAGAACCAGATCTGTTTCTATACAGCTTACTACTGAAATTTCAAACTTCTGTCATGAAAAATTCAGCTATAAATAGCTGTGGATGATAGAAGTGGGTAACCCAGGAGGGAGTAGTGAAGCTGACTAAATTGGTATGTTCTATAATCTGTCTAATGGAGCAAGATTCTACAATCAACAGTGACTGTATCTGTTTCCTGTCTGTAAGGAGGAGGAAAAAAACCCGCAACCAGACAATAGCAAAATAGGAGAGGGAGAGATCAATATTAATTGAAACTTCTGGTAGCTTTACTGTTGAAAAATAAAAAACAATGCCTAGCTGTGGTAAATATCATTGATCATAGAATCATGGAATTGTTATGGTTGGAAAAGTCCTCCAAGATCATAGAGTCCAACCACAAAACCAGCTGTACAAGCCCTTTTGTCTTCACAGCGCATTCTGAATTGTTGCAAACTTAGACAATGTATATGGAAAGAAGTACTTTCAGTAGCAAGGAAGTAAACAAAGTTCCCCTATGAAAAGTGATCCTTCTGGGAAAAATAATGCCCTCTTAAGTGGCAGTTCAGTGTTTTTAATAGTCTTGTATTATTCATGGAGAATCATCTCTCATGGGTTGCGGTTTCAGAATGGAAAGCTTCCTCTTCTCTAAGCAGAAGGAAGCAACGTGCAAATTGGTTTGCTCATAACAGAACTTAGCCAAACTTGGATATCTGGCTTCCTCTAACAGAGGAATCCTCTTTGAATGGTTGAGTGCAAAAAATGAAACCCCTGAATTAAAGCCTTCCAATCTGGCAGACCTAGCAAGGGCAAATGAGTAAAGTTCTCACTGCTGTTCAGTGGTTCTTATCTCAGTGTCATGCAGTTTTCAAGCGAAATCTGCTGAAATATATTGATGACAGAAATAACAGGAGGCATATTTAATTCTAAGATGAAGACATCTAGAAACTGTAGAGAGCAGTAGACACATCAGAAGAGTGAGACTGAAACAGAGTAAATACCATAGTGATTCCTTTGGGAGCAGGTAATCAAATATACAAATATAGGCTCAAAGAGTGCTGATTAGGGGGTGGAAGCAAAGAACTGATTGTCAGGGAAGACATAATTTGAGAGTGAACATGAAATTGAACTTTACTGTATAATTCAGTAGTGCCATGAACTGCAATGCGTTAGTATATAAACTGAATAACTTGGTGTAGGAAAGCTGTTCCACAGTGGTTAAAGTATCCCTGGAAAACAATCTGCTTTATGCCTGCACTTCTGAAAACAAGACATGTGACTGCTGCAGCAAGATGGAAAATCAAACCTGAAAGACATAATCAAAGTAACAAAAGCCCTTTCCCTCTCACTTGTGTAAAGAGTGCCTGGCACACTGCTACCACTATATAAAGTTAGAAAACAAGTAAAGTCAACCAGTAGTCTAAGTTCATGCCGTTTAAAAATGACTTAGGTGTTTTATTTTTCATCCAAAAAGGAGTGAAGCTCCGGAAATAGTGGAGAAACCAAGTGCTTTTCCTAAAAATTCTAAGTTTTAGCTTGTAGTTACAGTAAAAAAGCAATCTGAATACAGAATGAAAAGGTCCTGCTGCACTGACCAGAAAGACATTAACGAAGCTTTTCAAAAGCAATCAGTAACAGCAGATGTACATCTTATGTAATTTCAACAATTACTCATTTTTGAACAAAACATTTGAAAAAATTTAGTTGCTTTTCAAGGCATCTCAAACTATTTATTTGTAGATGGAATACTTGACAGAGGAACACAGAATGCCAGTCCTGGTAGGATATTTATCTTAACATGGTGTGATTGGAAGACCTTAGAAGCTTTCTTCTGATTTGTGGATTTTTAGGGGGTTTTTTTCATGTGAAGCACAAATGCTATATATGTGGAATGATTCTCTTTTTCTCTTTTTTTTTCCCCTCCTAACATTCATGCTAAATATTTTTGAGAAATAAAAATAAAGAGGCCTATGCAAATCACAACAAAGCCATTAGGCTACCAAAGCACTTCAGTAAGTAAAGATCTCATTGGCTTTAGTATGATTAAATATAGACACAGGTGATTTGCAAAATCAAGGCCATGTTAGTTAATATAAAATCTCTAATCTGTTGTTGGAGTGATTTCAGTTCTATGCTGTTGGGTTTTTGGATTTTGGTTTTGGTTTTTGATATTATTTTCCCCTATAAAATGTTTTAAGTTTTTTCATTTAAAACCATGAAATACCTAGTAAAGAAAGGATTACTACTGATGGAATAGAAAATATATGATGGTTGTGATCGCCCTTTGTTTACAGCAGGAGTAGTTAGATGGGAAGTCCTTCCTGCACACTTCAGTGGTTTGAGTTTGCTTTCCAACTGAGTCTGCACATATTTTCATTATCCCTGTTTTTCTAGGCAGAGAAATCAAAGCAGAAAATGGGTAAGCAACCTATCCATGTCTTGTTCAGAGACTCTAGTGGGCCCAGGAACGCAGTCCACTGTCTGAATCTGACCTGCACACAACCAGCCCTGCAGCATCTCTTGAGTCTCAGTTGAAATATCCTCACTACACCTGGGTTATTCAGTACCAAAACAATTGCTGTTACCTGCACTTCCAAGAATGGATGTTGTTCTCAAAGATTGAGATTGTTACCTAGCAGGGACAAGCTTTGATAATTTCAGAGACTGCCCCAGCTCCAAACAGCTGGATGTGTAGCCAGGAGATCAGAGACCTCATATTCAGAAATGCTTTATGTCATAAATCTATATTTCTAAGATCACTGTTATGTTAATCTTTCCTCACAAATAATTTCAGACAAAAAAGTGTACTGATTAAAAAACCCCATGAATTTCTGACAGCATTCCAGTGTGACCGTGGAAGAAGTCCCCTGAGAAAAAATTGTATCCTACATGTTAATGATACTGCACATAGGAATTATTACTGCCATCCTGTTTAGGGGATTTACACTCATTTGTGAAGTTCTTTACTCTTTAGTGTTTTGTGTAATTTTGTATGTACAAGATGAAATCTCTGCCCTGTTCAGTCACATTGTGGAATAGCCCAACTGAGACCCTGAGTCCCCTAGTCCCTGTTTCAATTCTAAGACCAAATTCTTTATGGTTTATGCCTCTTCTTTGTGTTTTTGCTTTGAGCTGCTTTGTTAGTTTCTCAGGAGATTACAGTTTATTAAATTTGCCTGTGGCATTTTTGATCCTAACTTGCAGTTTCCTTCCAGATCCACAGACTAAGAGGCCAATGAAAAGTAAAGGAAAAAGTAAAGCTTGTCTGTAGGCTGAAAAGTTATTGTGTAGGAGTCCAATATAACTGAAATATGTTAAGGAATCTATAAATTAAAAGAAGTTGATGTCTGCTTGCCTAAAATCTTGACCTTGTTCTTGCAACTACTTATGAAATGGATTCCTTCAGCTCTTTCAATTTAATGTGAACTGCACAGAAAAAACCTGCAGTCTGATGGTGCTTTTACTTACACAGAGGAACCTTTCCTAGAAACACTTGACATTATTCTAGAAGTACTGTGTTTTTCCAATCCCTGACTGTGGACTGGCCCCAGGATGCTCAAAACTTGGCAAATATCTGTTCCAAAAAAAAAAAGCTTTCTAGGAAATCTGCCCAAGTTTCTTGAAAGCTGCTGTTGCTGTGTCCATGTTGCTATCCTGAATTTTATCTTTTTGTGATGAAAGTTGAATTCAAACAACCTTGCTGACCTGGAGTTCATTAGGTTAGGTTTTTCTGGTTTGCTCTCTGTGTGACCAAATGGGACATTATTTCTAGTTCTAGATGTCTTTAAATTTCACCAGCTGTTCATATGGCACAGCAGTATGAGTTCTCTGTAGCCTTTCCATTCCCTCACCCCAATGTGTACTGCAGAACAATACTTTTCCTTTTTAGTTCTTGTAAGAAATCAGGATTGCAAAGGGGAACTTAAAACTGCAAGGAAAAAGCAAATGGAGGTTTTAATGAGACACAGAAAGGATTTTTTTACTGTCTTCTCCTCTTAGGGCTGTGTTTTGGCACTCTGACTCTTGGCCAGCATGTCCCTGTTCAGCAGAAGGAATTATTCAAACAGACTGTGCTAAGACTTGTCAAAGTCTAAATTAAAATGCAATTATCTTGTCCTGGTTTAGCCCTAGACATTTACAGGGTGTTTCCTGCCAGTAACCTCAGGGGTGAAGGGGAAGCATTTATTTGGGTGATAATTGAGATTATTGATTATGTATTTTACATCTTTTACATCTTTTCATCTATGAAATGAATGTTTCATATCATTTGTGTCTCAAGAGAAAAAGAATCTGATGATAACTGCCACAAATGGAGAGTCCCTTTAGCATAACTGTCTTTTGAGACAATATAACTATTTCTCTATTTAATTAGTTGCATTTAGGATCATGATTTGATGTGTCTCTTAATCCACACAATCTCCACAGAATGGTATCAGATTTTTGTCCCATGGCTCCTAGCTGAATTATTACAGTCACCTTCATGATAAAAAAAAAAAAGCAACCTCTTAATTATGCTCAAAATGCTTTGAAGTTGAAAGCAGTGCTTGTAATAAGTCAAAATATGTATGTTATTTTCCCAAATGGTACAGAGAAGAAAATGTACAAGGTGGTGCAGGAACATATAGCACTATGTAACTTGAAGAGTTTAGTCATTTAAGGGAGCAGAACTGTTGGCTAGAATTCACATCTCATAAATTAAACTCTTTGTGCTGCAGCTTACATGTTGAGTGACCTTAGGAAACACCCTTATTCTTTTTGGACATTTTCCCTTTTGATAAAATAAAAATGTGGCTGCAGAGAGGGACAGCGAGGCTTAAATTATATTTTCACAAAGTGCTTGGGGATCCTCTAAGGAAGGGTGTGTACAAATATTATTTATTATTTCACCATTTTAATCTTTTGAAGTGCATGAGTGTTGCTAGATTCTATCAGCTTGGATGCATAGAGGTGGAGTAAAATTACATATATATTTTCCTAAATAGGAATGATATTGATATTGTGAATCTGCAATGCCAAAGGACTTGGTAAAAATTTAGGATTGCAAATGTAGTGATAGGTATCATTGTGACTCTCAAATACTGTCCCTGAGAGATTCAGAGTCTTCAAAGAGCTTCAGAAATGGATATAGCAAGCTGCTCTGCTTTGTTCATCTGGTTTCTTATGTTTATTCTTCGATCTTTCACATACAAGGATTGGTGGTTTACTCTTAAATGCACTTTGGATGTACTTTTATTTTTTAGCTTGAAAAGTATTTATTTGAAAGAAAGCTTGTGTTTTCACTGGAAGGAGTGGCAGGTGAGAGAGGGAAACTGGGTGCTAAGAAATGTTTTCAAGAAATACTTGTGAGATATTACAAAGCTTACAATTTAAAGAATCCTCAGATAAGGTTAGCAAGAAGTGCTCCCTGTGTTCAGGGAATCGCAACTTTGTAGAAGCACTCTAGCATCAGAAAGCAACTGTAGTAGCCAATACTGACAGATGGTATTAAAGACGCAGGCAGGGAACCAACGCTGTTTTGATACTTACTCCCATTACAAACTCTCTCAGTGTGTATGCCTTATGGGTTAATTACTTGAGCTCTGACAGAAGCAATCCTGGCTTCTGGTGCAGCAGCTTGTCGCAAGACATGGGAAGAAATCGCACACGATTTGAGCTTGTAGCCTGTGAATGTGTCACCCTGGTAACCGTTTGCACCTGCAAGCATGAGTCATAAGAGCTGAAGAATTGTAGGGTGATTTTTTTTTTGTAGTCTTCTGCACATCAGAAATTATTCAGACACAAAGCCATACAGAATAGAGAAGAGCGTTATTTTTGACGTTCCTGTTGATGCAGTGGGCATGACCATGGCACCTAGGCCAGTCATCGCTGTCCCCCTGCCATGTATTTTAAGCTGTTTTAGATTATGATCATTCTGTCTATACTTAGCATGATTATAATCTAGAACAGCTTAATATATGTAGGAAAACAAGACAGAATTTGTCAATAACTAAAGCATTTCATTTTGAGAGTTGTCAGATACTTGTTAAAAAAAACATAAAGATGTTTCTCACAGTTTAGGAAAAGGGTTTGTCAGAAGTAAATCCTATCTTAAAATTCAGTCAGTATGGGAACCATACTGATAAGCTGGTGTTTTATTCTGCAGATAAATTTCTAATAAGAGTGGTGTTTGTCCTCTTTACAAAACCCATTTGAATTGAGGGGGAATTGCTTATAAACTGGATAGTTTCAGTGACGTTAGAGGGGAGCTGACAATTAACACCAGCTGAGGATCTGTTCTTGAGAGTTTTACCAATGAGACATTGCTGTTCTGTAGCACCTTTCATTCCTGTGTCTCACAGTGATTTGCAAACATTAATTAAATCTCATAGCACCCCTCTGATGTATGTAAGTGTTGTTAGTCTTAGAGATGTGTGAAATATTCATGACAAAATTGGAGGCATTTAAAGTTTACACCCTTCACAAGCTCAAGGATATTACAAAAAATCAAAGTTATGTGAGATTATCTGCATCGGAGATTTTGTCTTTTTTTTCCTGTCTTTGCATATATCTGTTTGCAGTCAAAATATCTATAATGCTAGTGTATAACCTTCTTGTTATTGTTCCAGTTTTTGATAGGAGATTTTAGTTCTTCTACGTTGTGTTTTAGTTCTTTCTGCTTCTTAATTAGCTACATCTAAATAGCTGTCCTTATATAAAGGGAGACCAGGCAAGTGACTCTGAGTCCATTCAAGAAAACTGCAATTTCAAGTGGAATTTATCTGGGCAAAGATTTATTATGAAACTAATGGGAGAAGGAAGCTGTAAAACAGGAAGGAGAATTTGTTATTGTTTGATTCTACCATAACTACAAAGGGATATTTTCATACTGCTGTGGGTGTGTCCATGGTAGTAGTTCAGATGAATACTGGGCTTTAGAAGGGTACCTCCACTCCTTGTATTTTAGTTCATATCACAGAGATGTCTTGTAGATCATGAACTGTATTTCTTTGGGATGAAACTGAACTAAAAGATGTACCCCAGCCACAAATGGTTCATGAGATCAGATTAGACTTCACTGAGACTTAACAGCAGCTGTTTCATTTCCCAGCTCTGCTCCCCTTGCCTTGCAGTAATGGGGACCTACCTTATGAGCCCTGAATACACCCTTCTTTAACAAATGCTGTATGTGTCACCTCACTGATATTTATGGGGATGACCAGAGTTTAAAGAACCAATACACCTGTTGATTTAGGTCATCTTCATTCCTTTGGTAGGGAGAGGATGTCGGAGTGATTTAAGTCATCCCACTTATCTTCTGCACTATGCTTTTTTTTTTTAGGGTACACTTCATCTTATGTAAGAATCCATTTTATTTACTCATTGTGCCATTTAAGCTTTGATTTATTTATTTTAGTAAGTAATTAAGTTGGATTTCCTTAGCACTGGTTTGCATGTTGTTGTGTGGCTCCATAATGGTTTGGGTTTGGCTTGTCTAACCTTACTGTGATTAAGCTACACATATTTTCCAGACTGTTGATGGTCTCTTGTTGCATACAGCTTTTCAGTTAATTGAGCAAGCAGCAGGAAGGGGAAGCTGTGGCTATTGAAAAGAAATTCTTACGTGAATATAAGAACTGTCCAAGTGTATGTAGCAAGGAGTAATGCAGTGAAGCTATATATATGATTCTTTGCTTCCTATGTCTACTATAATCTATATAATTTGTCACAACTTGCTTTGTGAATTTTGTTCACTGCAGTAGAGTCCCAAACCCCTAAATTTTTGTATTTGAGAAAGCAGATGAAGTGGTGTGTTGATGTACTTTGGGGACTTTTCTTTAAGAACAATTGGCTTGCATAATGAAAATGGTGTAAGAAAAAAGAAGGCAAGAGTGTTCCTGTTTTTCAGGTCATTTTGTACTCTGTTAACATTTTAAGCTAGGGAATGTTTCTTTAATATCTTACCTTATTCAATTGGTTTGATAAAACTCCAAAGGTGGGAGGCTGAGTTAGTGTGCAGAACACTGAGACAAAACTCCAAAAGACCACATAAAAATACACTATTTTTACTAGTCTATCCTACCATGTAGCTCAGTGTCAAGAGGAACCTTCCTGCCCTCACACACACACCACATAGAAAATACTTTGATTGTTATTTCAATTTGCTTTTGGTTAATGGTTTGTGATAACGAAATGTCATATCATCAGGCAGATTTATGAAGTTTTTGATGGCAAGGAAGGAAAGGAAGCTCTGTAGGTGTGTGGACATAATGTGAGTGTGTTGCTTTTTAGCCCTTTTTTTTGTTTAGATGTCCACTGGATGGAATTTGAAGGGTTAGTAGAATTTGTGAGAGATTTTTTTTTTTGCTCTCTGATAATTTACCAATAATGTTTTCCTGTAATATTAATGTTCTGTATTTACCATGAAAATTCAGTGTTTTGCCTGATACTTCAGTGTCCCATAGGTCTAATTTAAAAACAAATATAAAAATAAATAAATAAATCAGTGTTATCCTTTTCCTATTAACAATATAGAGATAGTGGTACCAATCTTCTATTCCTGAAAGACTACAAACAGCCTGCTGGAAATCAGTTGCAGATTTCCTTGGTCAGAAGACTTGTTTGAACTATGAATGGTAGTAAGCAGCAGTCTCTAGTTCTAGAGATGAACTCAGAGTGTTGTCCACCAGGTACTTTAGGATTCTGACTTTAACCCATTTATCTCTGTAAGGACTGTGTAATGATGATTGAGTGCCATTTTCCTATCTTGGAACTGTGTCAGGTGATTCTACTGAGAAGGATATATTGGAAGTTACATCACAGTTCATATTATAGGCTTAGGGACATGCTGCAGAAATGTTCTGCTGAGTCACCCTGGTAACCAGCCCAAGTGAAAATGACAGTTCTGCAAAGGAAACTAAAAGGCAGGACAGAAGGACAGATTCTCTAATGAAAAGGAAACCCAAACTATCAAGCACATCAAGCTAAAGTGGCACCTCAAGTACAGCTTTGTGTGGGAGAGAAGAAAGAGCAAAATGGGGTATTTTGCCACTGATTTTTTCACAAGTGAGAGTCTTGAAACAAGCTTAAAGCACTGTAACCTTTCAGCTCCCTAGTCTATTGAAGAGGCTGTCACCTAAGCAAATACTAGGCAAAGAAGAACAAATTAAATATATTTTGTAGGAGTGGACTTTAAACAGCAAAAAGATGGAAAATTTCTAGTCATGTACCCATGACAGGTATAACGTTTTGTTGTGCCATAATCATTAATTTAAAAACAAGAGTGTTGTATTTGGATCTAATCTAGTTAGGATCAGCTCCCTTTTAGTTACTACTGTATTTTAAAAAGGCGGTTTTTCATCTCTCTGCTGATGTAATTTATCACCTACATTCAAGGCTCTGACAAGATACTGGCTCTTGTGTTATGCATAGTAATTGCTGCTGCCCTCTTTGGATTTGTTCTCCATGTTCTTTCTATAGCTGGAGTACTTATGCTCCCAGATCTGCTATTTTGGCAAGGATATTATAGTGAAACAAAAGTGTCATAATTTCTCATCACATGCAACCTATACAGTCTGTGATTTTCCTTTTTATAAAATGGGACATATAGAGACTTGGTTTAAAGTGTGTTACATCCTCAACATGAAAAAGGTAAATTTGATGTATTAACTGGCTAAAGGAATGATATGTAACAGGGTAATTCATTAGGGGTCAGGTGCAAAGAAGTTGACAGTTGGGTCTCTGATTAAAAGACACTTACCTACCAGTGACTGCTTGATGCATAATTACTGCAGATACTTTACAGACTTCAGTTCATGCAGATTGGTTACAAATGCTCAGTATTGGAGCAGTTCCTTCACATAGTGCTTCATTACAGGCTTCTTTTAGCTCTTTCATGATCTAAGAAGATATAGAAGGCATTGTGCTAACATAATTTAGCTGCAGTTAAGAGTTCTAACTTCAATTCTTCAACCTGAGAATCTCATTCTAATAAATCATCCAAATTTCAATATTCACCAATTATAATTTCTAGTTACACTTAACTGAGAGATCTGAAAATTAAAACACAGCTTCATTTGATACATTAATAATCTAAAAGCAATCAACTAGAGTAAATGTACAAAATCAGATATCCTTTCAGCTCTAGGATTTACCATTCCAATACTTTCAGAGCAGTTTTTTCTCATTGCCACCCAGGCAAGTTCTGTGTTGCAGAAATGTCATTGGAAAGCAATAGTCATGCAAAATATTACATATAAGAAGTGGTATACAGGAAAATTCTTCATCTTGAATATTTCTATTACTTACAAAATTATTATGGATGTCCTGTGTAGGTTCTTAACTATCCATTTTTTAGATGTGAGCAGTGTTTTCTTCTGGACCACATGGATGACGGACAATTAAAATTCTTTTGAATTCTTACTATCTCAGGTGCTCACACAGAATTTACAACCTCTGTTCATCTCTGAAACCGAAGTTCTCGTGTTAGTACAACAGATTTAGACATAATTGCAGTCTCATCATGAATACGAACATCCAGATGGGATTGAAATCCCAGCAATGGAGCACAAAGGGTAATGCATTAAAGTTGAATTTTCATTACTGAATTGAACTGACCCATTGTGGTAAGTATAAAATGTCAATTCTAGTTGGAAAATAAAGGATCTAGAGAAGAAAGAAGTAAGCTAAGCTTTGGAGAACGTAGCCTGGAAAATTATAAATGTGTTTGTTCCAAAAGATATTTCTAATTAAGTGCCTAATACTCTTCTCTTACCAAATAATTTTTCTGCAGCTTGGATAATCAAGGCTAAAAAGACTTTAATCTCATCCCCTCCTCTGGAATTTGATGACATAAATACATATGTTGGCCTGAAGAAAATTTTGTTCCATTACACCTTTTAGTCTTCTGACAATTATCGGCTCTGTGCTGTCACAGAACCAAAATTGTGCAAAAGTTTGTTTGGGTTTTTTTTAAGAATAAATTTTTGTCTAAACAAGCATTCAGTTTAAATGTCTTCTACCAGATGAGTCTACATATCTGTGGCCACAAATGTCTTCCTAATTAAAATGTAAAAATGGATATATTTCCATGAAGTAAGTGTATGTGCATATGCAAACCCACACTGTATATTGTGAACAGGGAATGTTTTGGAGACCACCTTCTTTGTTGCTGCATTCACCTCATCTGTCATCTAGGACTACTGACTTTTATGAACTTGGAGTAATTGCTTTTTTGATAGCTACAGCCATTCCTCAATGTCTGACAGGTCAGTCAAAACTGATGGCTTGGCCATCTAAAGGAAGAAGCAGCAAAAAAGAAAAGTGACAGGCTCTGGGAAGTCTCTTCTGTATGCAGATCAGCTCAGGAAATGTATAGTTCCACAGACAGAAAAAAAAGCATTTGGTCCTCAGAGCATATTAGACACATTTGAGATTTCACAGGTAAAAAGAATATTCAATGAAAATATGTAGTATTAGGAAAACATGATCCTATGTACCTAATGTATTGCACTTCAGTCTGGAGAATCAGAAAAATTTTAGGAAGAGGGTATCATCTCCATATAAGACGCAACTTAATTTGGGTGCCAGTTTGGTTATATAACTAAGAATAGTACTGGGCTTTATATCTAATGTAATCTTTGGTATATCCCATCACAGGGGAAAGAAGTTGATGTATTTTGATGGATAACTTGTACCTGTGAACAACATTTTGATTACAGGTAAGGTGGTTAACTGCTGCTCCTGATGTCATTAGAAAGAATGAGATAAAAACTAGTCCGGAGCCCAGCAAATGTCCCAGAGCTGCTTACTTACTATCAGATGTGTTACTGTTTTCACTGTGGTTTTGATTAATGTATTCTATGGTAAACTTCCTCCTTCAGAGACATCTTTTTTTTTTTTTTTAAGCTCTACTTTATGAAGTGCAAAGGTATTCTCTTTGCCTTGTTATCTAGGTACCATTCACGGCACATAAAATTATGACATTTTATTCTTTATGTAAATGTATTATAGGGAAGCAAAGCAAAGAAAAAGTAATGAGAAAGTGAGTTTTGATAGTACTGCAGAAGGAATGCAGTATTTCAGTGAAACAAGTGACAGCCAACGCTACCCTGTTTTATCTTTTTGAACACATTTTACATTTCATTCTAGTGCTCTGCATTAATTCACATAATGTGCCTGTTGATAACAGGTTTATTTAAAACTCATTAAAAGTTACAGAAAAATGAGATTTGTATAGAAAAAACTGTCTTTGGAACTTTCTGCGCTTCCCCTTCTCCTTTTTCCAACCTCAATGTACACAGCAAAGAGCTAATATGGCAGACATCAGTTAAACTCCTGTTGGCATTACTTGTCAGTATGTCTCAAGAACCTTCACGTAAAGGAAGTAGGCATAGAACACAGCCCTGCCAAACTCAGGATGGCTGTGAGCCTAAGACAGTTGTCGCTGCCATGATTGGGAACAGGGAACCACTTAAAAGTGCTCCAACATGGTAGAGAAGCCTCGTGGTCCAGTGATTCTTATTTCTGAGGTTGTAAGACGTTGGTGTTTGGTGATGGTGCCAACTTGAGAGCCCTGGAGAGAGCAACAGTCAGATGGTGCACAGAGCAGCACCTGCTCTGCTTCTCTGACACAGCTTGCCTGAGTACCCAAATGCCCTTGTGCATTTGTGGATCTCCTCCAGCAGTATAGATGTATCTTTTTTTCCTGTTGCTGATTTAATTCTTGGCTGTATTCCTAATTCTACCCATGGGGAGGCATATGAGTAGTAACTGTTAAAAATCTGAGGATGTGGATGGATACCTGCTCATTTAAAACTGGGGGCAAAAAACCATGTACAAACCATCAAGTACACTAGTCATGCCGAAGTATCCAATAGCCTTTTCCTTGTAGCTGCCCCATAGTCAATCTTCATTGTGGTACTGACACTCTAATATATATATTAATTCTATATTATGAAACTCTTTTATAGGTGACATTTAAGCAGATGTTACTCTAACCTCCCTAACTCTGAATGCACTGTAACCTCTTTAACCCATTTGTGTTATCCTATTTATCACATTTATTTATGATTTTTCTGTGAAACGTGCCTGCACAGGACTGCTGCAGTTGTGAATGGGCAGCCATGTAACTGTCACTATACCATGCAAGAGCATACGGATGTACAGGCAGCTCCAGGAGGAACGATCTTGTCCCTGCAGTTGAGACATCAGTATTCTAGCTACACCATAATTTTGGGGGTAATCTTTGCTTTCTGGAAGTGAAAGCTTTAGATGCTGTCAGCTGGCTGCAAGAAATAAGTATGTTTTCCTTTTGAAATAATTAGATAGATAGTTGTTTAGCTCCCTCCTGGCAGCAGAGATGTTTTGAGTACATTGTTGGCAGACTAATGGGCACAGAATTGTGGGACCTTTCAGTAGGTCAGCTGTAAGTCAGGCTTATTAAGAAGCACAGAGAAGTACATTTCTTTCACACTTGGAATCCAGCTATTGACATCAGTATTTCATGGAATCATGAAGCAAGCTAGTCCTAGGCTGTTGGCATTTAACTAGGTAAATATCTTCTATGGGCTAAAGGAGGTCTGTGTGAGGTGGCCATGTGTTATGAATGTTCCCTCCTCTTCCTGGGAAACTGTTTTCAGTATTACCTGTGGAATTCTCTTTCCTTTCCTCTCCACTTCTGTGATTTGAAGTGATCACAGATCCCTCAGTGCTACTGCTCCTACCATTTGTTTTTGCCTGCTGAAGGAGCCAGGAAAGCAGGACCTTTGCTATGATAGCATAGGCTAGAAGTACAGCTATCTGTGCTATCTCCTTGACTTGCTGCCAGAAAGAAATGATTCATTGCCCTTTTGAAGAGGGGCCACCCTTTTTCACTTCATCTCCTCAGTAACCTGCTGATCTCAGTGAAGACAATGGCTGCTCTCTAGCTGTCCGTGATGGACAAAGTGAAGGAGAAAATTATTTTAGGAGAGAGCAAAGCTGGGAAGGATAGGAATGATGGGGTGGGGGTTGAGGGAGAGAAGATAAAAGTATTTTCTTGTTTGTAGTGAGTCAACTCATGCAAAGGTTTCAAGGCAACTCTTTAACACACCTGCTTTACTCAATATGTTGCAGTTTTTATTGGGATTTCTCCACTCGTGTAATTTTTTGATAATGTAGGTGCAACCAGTTATATCATACTTCTTTTCATTGTTTATCTTGCAATGGAGAAACTGTCAAAATAAATTCTTGGTAGTTGATTTAAAAAAAAAATATTTTTAGGAAAAAAGTGCTCTTTTAAAAGCAAAATAAAGGCAAACCACTATCAGGGAGCAAAAAAAAAAATGATATAAAGATATTATACAGGTAGGACTGAAACAACCATTACAGTACAAGCTGAATATATCAGTCCTTTAAAGTGGAAGTAATGAACCAAAGTTAATGAAAAGTCAAGACCAGCAGTATTGGTTGGCTGGGCTCATTGACTGCGTTTTAAACTAGATGTGAAGGGGAAAGGGGGAAAACCTGGCTTGCAGGAAACAAGCCTGAGACGTTTGTGGAGTGTTGTGCCAGCTCCACTGCTATCTCACGGTTCGTACCAGTCAGGTGGTACTCTTGTATTGGAAACTCGCTCAAATGCCTGTACACTAATGCACGCAGTATGGGGAACAAACAGGGTGAACTAGAAATCCTAGTTCTAGGACAAATAGATAACCTTTTATGATAGCACAACCAGGTGGATAGATGAGGGGAGGGCAGTGTATGTGGTATTCCTTGACTTCAGCAAAGCCTTCAATACTGTCTCCCATGGTATCCTCACAGCCAAGCTCAAGAAGTGCGGATTGGGCGATTGTGCAGTGAGGTGGATTGGGAACTGGCTGACGGACAGACCCCAGAGAGTTGTGGTCAGTGGAGCAGAGTCTAGATGGAGGCCTGTGACTAGTGGTGTCACGCAAGGCTCGGTGCTGGGTCCAAAACTTTTCAACATATTTATTAATGACCTGGATGAAAGCATAGAGTGTACACTCAGCAAGTTTGCTGATGATACAAAGCTGGGGGGAGTGGCTGGCACACCAGAAAGCTATGCTGCCATCCAGTGTGACCTGGACAGGCTGGAGAGTTGGTCAGCGAGAAATTTAATGAGATTTAACAGAAGCAAGTGTAGGGTCCTGCATCTGGGGGTTGTGGAGTCTCCTACTCTGGAGACGTTCAAGGCCCACCTGGACTTGTTCCTGCGTGACCTTATCTAAGGTGTCCTGCTTTGGCAGGGGGGTTGGACTTGATGATTTTTCTAGGTCCCTTCCAACCCCTAACATTCTGTGATTCTGTAATATTTTATAGAACTCCTTCAGTGTGGTAGTGCTTAAGAACACACATTGAACCTTTTAAAGAGAGAACTAGGATAGCTTAATAAATTAGAGCATTTTCTTGGACAAAAGAAGGTAGCTGACAAACTGGATAGATCTCAGTCAGCCAGTTGTTTCTATGCCATTACTTTCTTATGTTTCCATACTACTTGTGGCTTTATAATGTGTTAGGATATAACAGTGGTGATTTGTCTTTTGTTGTGCAAGCTGACTGCCAATTGTATTGCATGAAGCTGTTTTAATTATCTGCCTAGAGGAATAAAAGAAAAATTAGCAATCATAAGGGAATAGTAGATAGTTTTGAAATTAGATTGCTTTCACTTCCATAATCTTTGACCCGCTGTCTGTCTTGTGAGGTGAAGCAATTGGGTAGATGTTAATGTGAAAGTGATGGAATGGAAAAGAGTGATATCGTACATACCTATTAAATTCTTGACATCTCCAAATTACTTCCTCTGTGGAATTTTCTCATGTTAATAGCATGTTTTAACTCTTGAGCTCGACAGTGTGCAATAAGTCTTACACAGTCACCAGCATTTTGAAATTAATATATTAAACTTAGAGGATTTGTATGGTCTGTTTAATACAACATAAGAGATCTCTTCTTTTTGATACTGTTCATTACTAAATTTCTTTCTTATGATATGCATTTAGCTTTCAGCTCTGAAGAATTCCATTATTAGTGAACAGTACAGCTGCCATTCGTATCTTCTAGTGTACTTCATATTTTTTCTCTTCTGATAATTCTGGTTGTATCACTTGTGGAAAGTTATTCTACCAGTGCATATAGAGAGACTGGCTAGGAAAAGAGCCCAAGAGCCCTTTGAACTAAAAGGAAGCAATAAAGAGACAATATGTCAAGGAGTGACTATACAAGGTGGCTAAAAAAAGAAACAAAAGACCTGCTGAGGTTTAGTAAGAAGCCCATAAGCTAGCCTTAGCAGCAAGTGATAATACAGGAGATGAGCTGGAGTGAGTGAAAGTGGTGATGATGGGGAGACTGAAAGAAATCTTTCAAAGACCTTTTGTCCTAGGACATAGATGAAAACTGGTTTCTTTTTTCCAAAGAAATATGGAAGGCTGAGTGATTTGGTCTGGGATAGTGATCCCAGAGGAATTGTAATTTTGATGTCTGTTCTTCAGAAGGAAAAGATGGCAAGCTGCCAGAAAGTAATGCCATCATACAAAGGTTATGGGAAGACATAGCTTATCAAGCTCATTCTGTGAGTGACCAAATATACCCAGAAAACATCCACTAAATAACCCAAACATGTCAGTCCTAAAAATCAGTGTTTCTTGCAGTTCTTCAGAGAAATTAGGTAGTTTGTCACACTCCTCAGGCAGCCCCACAAAACCAAAAGTGCAGGGTAGAGGTGATGTATTTTTTATGACAGTTGAACTATTCATAGATAGCAGCTGAGCTAGCTAGAGTCAGAAAACTGCTTTCAGCTAGAAAGCCTGCTAGATAGGCACATTAAAAGCCCAGACCACCGTATTGCGTCAGCATTCATGCCACTCATAGATGTTGGCGTCATCCACATGCATGCAGGTGGCTGCAACCAAACTTCTAATTTGCTGAAGGACCTTTCTGTCTAATGCCAGTCCTTCAGCTGTCTCCTGTGAATTGATTAATAACTTCATGACACCAAGCCTAGCAGTATGCATGCTTTATGTGGACGCGCCAGCAAATGAGCTAACCACGTTTTTGTCAAAGTTTTTGGTTTTAGTTTAGTCCTGGGAGTGAATTCTGGATGTTGGGATATAGCAAGAAATCTTTTGTTTCACTTCAATTTTAAGCAAGATAAATATTTTGAGTTTTAAATGAACTATTCAGGGTTTTTTGCCTTTTGTACATGTCACTCCTCATGAAAGTTTTTATTGCTTTGAAAGTAATTCAGATTTGAGCTTGAAAATGCACACAGTTTTGGTGTGGGTTTTCCTGTCATTGTACTTACATGTTATCCAACTTATTAGCTCAAGTGCTTATTATAAATATTATGTTATTTTTCTGAACATCTATTTATGGTGGGTAGTTATACTGTTGTTTGTTAATGGGCTATCATTAGAAGGAATCTGGGACCAAAATAGATCTCAATGATGCAGGTATTTTAGAAAGAAAACACAGATGTAAACATAGTTCCCTGCCATGGCACAGATTCAAATAGCTTGTTTTGTCTGTTCTTTGGCAGTACAAATAATGAGGAGGAGTTCAGGAAGCAGCACCTGCTCATTTAAGGGTATTGATTCCTTTGGGTTTGATGTGGCATAAATAAATCAATGTCTGGTGCTGATTAAGCTTTTTAGTCTTGCCATTCTCTAACGTAGATGAAGCTCCCTACCTGCTGGTGGCAGTTTTTTTAGGGAAGTTGCCTCGGGTTTTTTTTAAGTGAATTTTAAAAAAATTTACAAGTCCGTCAAGAACTCTGGCAGATGTAGTTGCAAGACCATTACCCATCACATTTGAGAAGTCATCGAGGTCAGCCAATGTCCCTGAAGGAGAAAGGGTAACACCATCCACATTTCCAAAAAGGGCAGAAGAGAGGACCCAGAGAACTACAGAGCAGTCAGCCTCACCTCTGTGCCTGGGAAGATCATGGAAGGATTTGTCATGCAATCAATGTTAAGGCCACGTGCAAGACAAGGAGGTGGTGCTAGAAAGCCAGCACGGATTCATCAAGGATAAATCGTGCCTGACCATCTGGTACCCTTCTGTGAGGGAGTGACTGCAACAGTCAACAAAGAAAGACCAATTGATGTGGTCTACCTAGATTTCTGTCAAGCCTTTGACATGGTTCCACATGACATCCTTATCTCTGAATTGGAGAGATAAGGATTTGAAGGTTGAACCACTAGATGGATAAGAAATTGGCTGAATGGATGTGGCCAGAGAGTTATGGTCAATGGCTCCATGTCTAAGTGGAGACCAATGATGGGTGGTGTCCCTCAGGGCTCTGTCTTGGGACCAGTGCTCTTCAACATCTTTATTAACAACATTGACAGTGAGAGCATGTGCACAGTCAGCAAGTTTGCAGATGACACGAAGCTGAGTGGTGCAGTTGATACACCAGAAGGACAGGTTGCCATCCAGAGGGACTTGGACAAACTTGAAAAGTGGGCCCGTGAGAGCTGTATGAGGTTCAAGTCATCCAAGTGTACGGTTCTGCTTTGGGTCAGGACAATACTAGGCATGAGTACAGTCTAGGAGATGAAATCAGTGAGAGCAGCCCTGTGGAGAAGGACTTGGGGGTCATGGTGGATGAAAAGCCTGATATGAGCCAGCAATGAGCATTTGCACCCCAGAAAGTCAACTGTATCCTGCCCTGCCTCAGGAGAGGAATGACCAGTCAAGGTCAAGGGAGGTGATTCTGCCTTCATGAGACCCCACCTGGAGTACCGCATCCAGTTCTGGGGTCCTCAGTGTGAGAAAGACGTGGACCTTCTAAAGCGTGTCTAGAGAAGGGCCAGAAGATGGTAAGAGGGCTGGAGCACCTCCCCTGTGAGGAAAGGCTGAGAGAGTTGGGATTTTTCACCCAACTTTCTGCCAACTGTAAACACATTGACAAGTTGCAGGTGTGAATATGTGCAGTATGCATGTATGTATGCATGTATAACTGATCCAACAAACAACTTCACTGAAGTCCTCCTCACCAAATTTCCACGAGTCACTGTCATGTAGATGTGTATTGATGGTTCACCTGGAGAACTTTCCTATATTTCTAGTACCTGGAAGAAAATCTTACTGAAAACTAGCAAGTACTTCCCACTCAAAAGCACACTCATTGGAGATGTTTTGCTCAGAGACAGACAAGGTTGTTATGGAAAACATAGGAACTTGCAGCAGAGTAAATGTTAAGCCTATTGTGCAGAATGATAAGATACAACAAATTTTTCATATATGTCTTTTAGAGTCTGTTTCTGATGTCTCTCTGGTATCTGCAAAGCTCCTCTTTCAATTACATGTCTTAAGAAAGCATAGCTTAAGAGCAATACTCTATTGGAGTAAGCAATGTAACTATGTTGATTTGATCTGTTTTGCTCACTAAGGGCGATTCACTGACTTGGGCCCATCTTTAAGTTCAGCTGTCAATGAATGGTTCAAAAGCCACTGCTGTAGAGTAAGAGGCATCTTGTACTTCTAATACCAGTCTCATTTGCAAGAGTAGGAGGATTTCTTGGAGCTTACCTTCACTGTCCATAATTTTTGCCTTCTTCTATGGCAAGGTCCTTGTGGCTGAATTGGTTCTTGAGAGAATGGGCACACACATCACAAATGTCTGTCCATGGGCAGCTGCAATGTTCTCTTTCTGTTTCTCTTTGGATTTCTATAGTGTTTAGCTGTGTAAAATGACAGCAAGTGCTACTTCTGGAAGAAATCATAGTCAAATTACACAATACTTTGATGCATAATGCTCTTTAAAAAGAATGTATGAATTTTAGGTTCAAAACAAGAAGGCAATGCAAATACTTAACTCTTCCAGCAATGTGCACACACAGATAGATCTATACTCTATTTCTTGTGAGGGTGGAGAGATGGTATTTGAAAGAAGAGAACAAGAGGTCATTTAAAAAAATCAAGGAGATGAATAAATATCTTCTTCAACTTTATTCACTGGGTTGTTACTTTGATTCACTCCTGTTTGGTGGTGGTGTCCATGCCACTTCATATCTTACTGCTGTTGTTCTGGTCAGTCCTACTCTGTGTTAATTTTTGTGAAGATTTTTTTCTGGGCATATAAATGAACAGCCTTCACAGCACCAAAATAGTTAGTATTAAGTCAATGGGTTAAATAAGAATGCTTCAGGGAGTGAAGGGGAGATGATCCAGAAGAGCTACAGATGTGACTGTAAGAGACCCTCTGTTTATTTGTTTATATGTATCTTGCATGTGTGCAACTATTTTAAGTGTGTGTATTTATTTATACTTTAGAGAAAGGCAACTAGCATACTTCAGTATATCAACACATATCAATGTATATTTTGTAGAAATACATAAGTTTATCCTAGAGGAGGGGAGTATTAGTAGCAGAATATGTGTTAATCACCTCTTTAGTCACAGAATTTATACCTCTAGTACATAAGCAGATGTAGGGTGAAAGTTTTTCCTGTGGAAACCACAATTTTTCTCTTCTGGCAATTTGCTTATAAATGCTCATAATTTGCTTATAAATGCTGACATTTTGATGTAATTCATCCATTAAAAACCCAAACAGTAAGGTCTTCAGATTTATTTTTATATCCCAGAGACTTACAAGTGCTTTGTACTGAAAAGATTCAGAAATGTCCAAAGGAAAATGATTCAGCCTCCAACAAGAAGACCATCCATTCCTCCCTCAGTCTGATGGATAAATTTTCACAAGGGGCTTCTGGGAGCTTCTCTAGATCCCTCTCCAGCATACCAATTACTTTAAGTAACTGTTCTTCCTTAATGTAGTGGTATCAGTATTTTTTCATGTGATTTGTCACAAAGAAGTTCACAGCTGCTAAGGATATATCTTCTAAGATCACACCCTCTACTAGGGCTAGATGAGTCATGGAAATTGGAAAAAAGAAAAATTTGCTGTTTAGGCTAGTTCTACCTGCAATGGAGTGGAGGCTCTCCAAATTTTACCTTACTAGGAAGCGCAGTTGTGTCTAATACTTGCCACAGAAGTCCCATTTATAAGTAATTCCTTCTTTCTCATCAGGCAGTCTGGCATGTTCAAGCACTTTATGTCTGTCCACCCATACTTTGTCCTTTCTGTCTTCATCTGAAATACTCCACTCTGTAGCTCACAAAATTGATAAAGAAATAATATGCTACAAAAGGGAAAATATACTGCTGAGTAAATGACTTGGTTGCTGCTCCTTTCAAAATGCCTGAGCTTTAGCATAAAACCGGTGATTTTTGATATTGTTTTAACATTTCCCAGCTCTTTATGTTAATTTAGATGTTCTCTCATCCAAGATAATGTACTGATGTGGTAAAATAGTTTTATTCAACTTAAGGAGAAAAATGGGAAACCTATTACCAGTTTATTAGTAAAAATAAAACACACATCTGGCCTTTTCTGTAACGGTTCATTTTCCAGCATGTACACAGTACTCCTAATCATAAAACATACTTCTACATTGTTTAAGGTTTAAGATATACTTTTTATTTTCCAGGCAATTACAAAAGATTGAAAGATCTCATAGCATTAACTGTCTTCTGAATATGAACTGAGATTTATCTCTGCCTAAGGCATATGCCAGTTGCCTTTAGGCAGGATGCAATGACCTAGAGTATCAAGCAGGAAAAATGAGGCTGTTGTTATTAATAGTGGTGATTGCAGCATGGGTATACTGCCTAGGTTGGGTGTACAAAGTTATCTTTTGCTATCATCAGTAACATTAAAACCAAATTTCCTGCCCTGTGATCTTTGTTCAGTCAGTTTCCTGGTGTTGTTGCTACAGAAGGTTGTGTTTTTACTGCTGAAGGAGGAGGACATCCTTATCGTTCAGTTCAGGATAAGCTGTGTGTTAGGTTCATGTGGTGAAAACCATGGCTTTTTCTGAGCTCAGTAGTTCAACTGGAATCCCCAGTGTGATTAGAAATGGAAGCAGGAGGTAGCAGAGAGGTCAGGGTTTTGAGGTGGCCAAGGAAGGCATGTTTTGGTGCAGTTGAAAAAGTGAAAATAAGATAGTTCCAAGACTAAGAAAGAGACAAGTGTTAAGGAAGTCAGTGAGGAACCAAGTTACTTCCATAAAAACAGTCCTGAATGAGATGTCAGAGAGAGATAAAAGATAATATAATCTGGGTGATATGGAGCATTCTGCCTACTGCATTATTGAAAACAGTTTCCCAAATGATTCTCAAGAGTTCCTGACCCCTCATCTCCTTCCTTTCCCTATCCATTATCTCTTCTGAAGTCAAGCTGATGGATGAGCTGTTTACTTAGACCTCTTTCTTTCAGAACATTCCAGCATTCCCCAACTTCCTCAGTGCCTTTTTTAAAAAGAAAGGTCTTATGCAAATAGCCCACAGCACCTGGACTGGTTGTCCTAAAACAGGACTAGTTGTCCTAAGACATGGTAAAGACCCAGTAAAAAAAGCTAGATTTCTTGTTTATAGAATACTTCTTCTTGGATTGTACAGGAGGTCAAAAGGAATTCTCCAGGAGAGGTTAAAACTCTGCTTTCAGTTTACCTGTACTGTCCCTGTAGTTACAGCTGCTTTTCACAAAGTGTTCTGAAAGGAAATTTTGTCCCTATAATTCTGAAGCTAAGAGAGTAGAATTAAAACTTTGTTTAATTAACATTACCTTTTAAAGTTCTATTTTAAGCTGTCTTCCTTCAGCCTGAACCATTTGATGGTTTCCAAAAATGTAAGTTAATCATATCTGATTGCTTGCTGGAATCTGCAATTAACTTACCTACAGGGGAATTAACAGTATTTGCCAGGTGCAGCATAATTTACCAGGAGCTGCTTGTGCTACATATATGTAAAGTGTGCTGCCTGTTTAAATTTGTTGGCCAGAATATTTTAAAGTTGTGATTGACTAATTTTTATTGCTTCCTTTCATTTGTGTCCCCAGTATGACTCATATATGAAATACCATGTAATTATATTCTCTATACTACCAAACTATCCCTTGCAATTATGCCACAGTGTAGTTGTTCTTTCAAAAGATTCAAAACTACCTAGGAAGTTATTTTGGAGATGCAATTGCTTGCTAGGTTGTAGCTAAATTTTCAAGTGATTTTAAACATGAATATACAAGTTTCAATAACTTGTTCTAATCTCAGAAGACCTCTGAGATCCCTTTCTGTCAAAAAGGGTAGATGTAGCTTGAGAAAATACCTTGTTCTGTTAGGACTAACATTTTTGTCCTATTTGAGAGTCAGCTCTTGCATCAGTTGCATACCTAAAAATAGCAGGAGAATGTAAAAATTGGCCAACTCCCTGCTGGACAAGTTTTGGACTGTTTGGAACGTCTTTCTGAGATCCATGTTTGTAGCCTAACCCTACTATCAAGCCTTCTTCTATTATAAATTTCTGAATACTAGACAATCTCAGGGGGCTTTCTCATAGCCTTTGTACTTTTTTCTACAGTTTCACGAAGATAAAGCTTTAGATCAAAGTAAGCCTCAGCTTAGGTCTTGGTTCAGGAATGACAATCATCACAAGTTTTCACACCTCACAATCTGGCAGAAAAATTTCTACTGTCAAACTTGAAAATTGGCATTAGTATCTAAAATTCCACAGAAAAATATTGTGAAAATAAATTGAGAAGGCAAATATTCTAACTCAAATACTCACCTAATCTAAATATCAGCAGCAACGGACCAGCAGCAAATTTAAAAGGGTCATATGTACTCTGTGGTGGCCAGGTTATCAGAAGCTGTGGCTTTAGACTGCTATTTAGTTGGAAGATATCACAATAAAACCAGTTACAAATGATAAAATGACTCTCACCTCACGATCTTGTCAGTCAGACACACAAGATTGTGCAACTTTTATTTCCCAAGTACAAAGCAGCAAGTGTACGCCGACAATGTAACAACACAGGGCTCTGCAGTCCTGCATGTCTCATGTTAACATGCTCTTTACACTGAAACCAGGAAGCAGATTGCTCAGTTTCATGCTTCTGAATCCATTTACAGCCTTTTTTTACTGTGCATAAAGTTGGTGAATATTGTCTTTCATTGAAAAGACTATGCAGATCTTAAATTTCCCAAGAAATAATGCATTGTGATAAAGCTGTCGCAGACTCCAAAAAGCAAAAGATAAGGAGAAAACAGCACAAACTAAACAGACTTGACAGTTTATCATTGTGTGAACCAATCACAATTGATGTAACCCTATCTAGACTTGCAGGTGCTTAGATTTTAAGATGACATTTGAGACTGTAAATATAATCCCGTCTGAAGCTCTGTGTGCCCCCCCCCACACATGGTACTTTAGAAGAGGAGAAAAGGTTTCTTTATAGTCACATACAGGGAAGTTAACAAAAGTTAATAAAAGCTTTTCTGAGACTATGAACTGCCAAAACCTGCCAACTCCTGTACCCAAAGAAAAGAAGGAGTAGTCATTCCTACATTTGTCCCTGAGCTAGCTTCCTGCTGTACTACCTTCTATCCAGGTTTGCCTTCCCACTTTGTTTTTCCTGTTCTCTCCTATTTTCCTTCCTTCAAATCTTGATGTCATTTTATGTTGTTTTCTTTCTTGTAATTAATTTCATCACTTTGTCAATTTCTCAGTATTACTCCTAAATCACTTAAATAGGCTTCTTTCCTGCCTTGCAGAATCAGCCTGTTTGGAGACATCACCTGTGATGTCTGATTTCCAGAAATACTGACTTAGTGGAGTCATGGAAAAATAATGACAGTTAACTGTCCAAAGGTAATTAGAAATGTCTCTGCTGCTTTATTACCATGGAAGCCTTGTTCAGGCTAAGGATGATCTTGATAAGGTGATGCCAAGTCTCAAGGAGATGAATCAGTAGTACGAATTATGCATTGGTAGACTCCTAAGGAGAATGTAATGGATCACAAAAACAGCACTTAGTGACCTTCTTGAAATAGAATTGGAAGGTAATGATCCTTCATTGCATGTAACATATTAGAGAAATGATCTTGCAGCAGTGGTTCAATAAATCTTAATTATATCTCTTCTTGGGTTTGAAAATACTAAACTGATGTTTTTACATACACAGGAAAAACTTACTTGAGGTAACAGATGCAGTAAAGTTTGCAGAAGCTCCTGTGAGCCAGTTAAAAAAAAAAAAGGCACTTGATTTGTCAAGAGAAGCAAATACTCAGTATATCACAGAGAAAAATTATATGCTATGCACAGTGAAAACCTAGAAAGTGGTTTTTAAAAATGCTTTCATTAAGAATTTGAATGCAACTGGGATTGCAGAAGTGTTGATGCAGAGCTCTGACTAACATTTTGCTCAGCCAGTGCAACAAAGGATGAGAACTGACATTGTTAGAACACTGCAGGTGGTTGAATATACTGGGAAAGACAGGTTCTCGGTTCACTGAGAACTTTGAATTCAAGTCTTCCTGTGAATTGTCACAAATATGGTTCAAGTATCATTTTGTGCTGATGCAGGTTTTTCAGTGAGCTTCAGAAAACTCATTGCCATTTATTGCTTCAGCTGAGCACAAGGAGACTTATCACTATTCTTTAATCTTTTTTTCAGATTTTAAAAAAGACTCAATACATTGCTTCATGTTAAAAGTTGTCAGCGCTACTGGCAAGCACTAAAGATGAACATGAAGGAGTTGTACTTTTCTGGATGTGATTAATTTTGGCACAGTGCTTGTTCCCATGGATAAGCCCTATGTGCACTGCTGTTCTTGTCAGGTTTGTTATGCGTTTTTTCTCTTTCCAAGGTATTATGTCTTCACTGTGAAACATTCATCCAGTCTGAGATTTGGCAAACTGAGTCTGAATCTAGCAGCATGCTGGTTTCCAGGAAAAAAATAATTTGTTCCCTTGGAGTGAAAGGATTTGCATTTTATAATGCTTCATTGTATTTTATAACACAAGACTCTACATTTCTGTATGTAAAATTTCCAAGCAGTTGATTAGAAGTTGCCTTGATGATCACTGAGTAAATTATAATGTATTATGTGAAATTTCAAGTTCTGTTTTTAAATGTTAAACTCTTAGAGAGAGTAATAATAGCTTCAGAAATTGGACGTTCTTAAGATGACTGTTGACAATATATTTTTCTTTCCAGCTAAGTGCAGTACACAATAAGTGGAACTTTTATGCATGTTGTTGCCTCTAAGAAGTTAGGCTTGAAATTATAACATGGCTAAGGAAACTGGGTAAAAGCACGGGTATTGTACATAATGTCCCAGGTTGTCCATGAGAAACTTAAGAGGACACAGAAGTTATTTAAAACTTCTCTAATCTAGATTGTGTTTACACAGACAGAAATTCCTATACAGGATTAAAGTGAAGGTTCATGTAATTCATTCTTCTGCTTTCTAACAGAGGCCAAATAGAAAAATCAAAGAATCTCATATTAAACAGGGGTAGGATTCAATTGCCTCCATATTTATTTTATTTCTCATCTCAATTTATTAAATAATGCATAGAGCTCATGTTGAGTATGACACAAATATGAAGAAATATTAGTATTTAATATTGTGCTAACAGTCAAATCCTCTGGTTCATTGAGTGAATAACAGAAATAGTTTCTAAATATCAATAGATTTGTTTTTGCTGGGGCAAAAAATATAAGTCTGAAAAAATTACAATAATCAGTGCTAACTATTGAAGGAGGTGCTTTTATTTGTATTACAACATAAGCAATGAATTCTTTGCTTGTTTTCTTTCAACTTCTATAATACTTTAAAATAAATGGATGTTTATCTGCAAAACCAAAATCCATTATGGCCAGGGCAGATTTATGATAAAAGGGATTAGTTCAGTAGTGAACTTGGAGGCTATAAGGTTGTGCTTTCCAGGGATGCCTACCCTTGCTTTCAACATAGAAATCCACACTTCTTTTTATCCTGGGCATAACTGAGTTTGCTTTACGTAATACTGACATTCTGGGAAACTGTGCCTTCATGAAGGGCCTTTTAATGAATAATTGGGTGGTTTTTTGTGGCAGTTTAAGAAACAAAAAATTCCTCCTCAAAAATACTTACTTAAAGGAGGACTTCTTATTAGTCAACTCTGGCAAACTTTTGGTTTAACATAGATGAAGGATACCAAAGTACACAGTCCAATAGTGTGAAATTCAGTTTACTCCCAGATTAGTTCAGTGAAATATTGCAGCAGTGATGCCATCCTAGTTTCATTCTTGTTGTAAGTAATAGGACTTAGGGATTGCTATCTATTTTTGTCCACAATATTTACTGCTCTGAAGCTGCCAGTGTAGATGACTGCTGTAAGGTAAAGGATTGTCAGTCTGTTAGGCCTAAGGTGAAACCAGTTTCATAGAAAATAGGAAGTTGAGTATATTTTATAATAAAATGAAATTGAAGTAATTCTGTTTCTTGAACTATTATTTAATCTGCTGATAAATAAAGAACCGTATGTTGCAGTAGTTCTGTTTTTTAGTCAGATCTACATAAGTTATGGTAGACCTTAAGCCAACAGGATTTGTATTTTAATAACTCAGTCATTATTATTATATGATTATATTAATAAGTGTGATGGGTTTCTGAATGTTGTTATTCCAGTTAAACACAATCTTCTAAAAGTTCAGAGTTTGTCAGTTATCCCAAACCATTGGAATGCAGCTTTTAACCAATGTGTTTTCAACCAATACACTTATTGTTTTGGTTTAGTTTTGGTTTTGGGGTTTGTTTTTGTTTTAAAAAAGACAGACAGTTGTACTTTTTAATGTTCTGTACTACAAATATTGAAGGAAGTCTCCCTCATCTTTTTTGCTCAGTGGGATAACTTGGCTGATAACCTTTATGTATAGTTCAGGGACTTCATTGTTTTCTAATAGGATTTCTGGAGAGTATAGATTTAGATTACAATGTCAAATGCCCATAGTGCCTCAGGGAAATATGTTCTCTTTAATGGACTTGTTAATGATTATCATTGAAGAGACTCTAATAGTATCAGATGTAAACCTTGTAACAAGCCTCTGTCATGCGGTTATGGAGATGCATCATTAATTCACACAGATTCTCAGAGCTGTGCAAATTGATGCAGTATGGTAATGTCTGAAGGAAATTAAAAGCTGTGAATTATCAATTTAATATTTCAGATTTCTATTTCCAATTAATACAGTCTCTGAGAAAGGAGGAATTGAACCACAACAGGGGTGGGTCATTCAAAAGAGATCAAATGCAGACCATGCCTCTTTCAGTTCCAGCTTATCTATGCTTCGTGTTCTTCTTGAGAGAGATGTGACAAATACAAACTTGTAAAAGTGAAGTGTTTTAGCAGCAAAGTTAAAAACATATATGCTACACAAGCAGAAGAAAACTATAAGAATATGAAATAGTTTACAGAATCTAGAATAATTTTTATACAATGTCTTTTTCAGGAGTTACTTTTATTCAGATATAGTAACATCTTATTCCTTTATCTTGACTTTGATGGGTTTATTCATAATGCATTGAGTGCAATAAATCAGAATCTGTCTCAAAATTATAGCTTAACACTAGACATTAATAGTATTTGTTAATTATTTTCTCAAATGTCATAAGAATTTGATTGTTAATATTTGGGTTGGGTTTTTATAGGGGATATAGGATTTTGGTAGGAAATACCTTGGATTATTTCTTTGTTGATAAACATTTGAAATCTCAGTATTTTAAGAACAACTAAGAAATGTGATGGTTTTTGTTTGCAAACATGAAAGTAAGCTTTTAGAAATAATGCTGCACCTATAACTATGTTGTTACTTGTGTTGGAAATGGTAGAGTAAGCAGGTGAGTGCTAAGATAGAATTAAAAAGTAGCTTTTCCATGAACTGTCTTGATATCAGACTGTCTGATTGTATGGGTCTCCCTAAGTCAGATTATGTGTAAGGTGCCACAGTTACACTACTGACTGCTGACGTGGTGAGTAAGCAGAAGCTAAAACATTCAAAAGTTCTTAAGTAAGGCTTCAGTACTTTTTGCTTCGCAAGAGGAAGGAATCCTAAGTATCCTAAGGAAAAGGTTTACTTCCAGTGTCTCCTGCCCACATCAATGTATACTTCAGTCTCGCATTGCTTTTAAGATACCAACAAATTTATTAACTGAAGTATTCTATATAATGTCATTTTATTAATTGTTTTCTGAGAAGAGAAGAATCAGCACTCTTACATATTCCTCTGGCATTATTCCTGCTGCAACACACTGTGCTCTTTTCTAAATTCCCAAGGCTGAGAGTAATGCTTTCTTGCTTTCTCTCAGTTGTTTAGACATTGTATTTTGTAGGGGGCTGCCAAGCCTTGTAGATTTTTGACAATGTGGAGAGTGTATTATGAGGTCTGTAATGATTACCTGACTCACTGTGTGAACTTGGAGAAGTGAAATATTAGCATTTTTTGTGCCTTGTTAACTCTGCTTTTCACAAAAATAGTTCATTCTTTCTCTCTCATCCATACTGATTTCATGTAGGTTTTACATTGCAGTCTGTGCAAAGTATAAAAATTATCACTTATTCATCTCAGTCTCTCTGTCACATTTCTCACCTGATTTTAATTTCCCCTTAGGAAGTCATTTTCTATCCTTACTGCAAAGTTCTAATATTAATAATTCCAGTCAATCCAGAGCTGTTTCCCTGAAGAAATATTTCACTACACACATCACTTAGTGTGTTGATATTTCTTGTTAGTATGCAGCGTTGGGTTAGCACCTCTAGATAACCTTGATAAATTAAAAATTGTCTTATCAATATTCAATCAACCTAGCTTATTTATCCAAATGTCTGACTTCCTTTCTGTCAGAGCTGAGCTAAAAAGGCAATGCAAAAGTAAATGGAATTAAAATTATATATTTTCATTTTAAACAGAAATTAAATCAGTCTGCTGCTAATGTCGTTTTAAACACCATAATGCAGCAACAGTGAAACAATATACAGTGGCAGATATCACAAAATGTTACTTTTTATTAGACAGTTATCCTTGGAATACAGTGAACATCTAATGAACACTTTATTAGGAAACTTTTAGAAAGGTGGATTTGATCTGCCTAGTTCTCTATATTACTTTTGAGTCTTGCTGATTCTTCTCTGTTATTTTTTAAAGAATTTATATCTTCCAAAGGACTGGGGGGAAGGTGGGGTGAGCACCTCCTGAATTTGTCGTCTTTTTGTATACCAACAGCTAGATAATTTTCCAAATCAGATCTCCCTTCATCTTGTGCTTCATTGCTTTTGCAGTTCAGAAATCCTTGGACATCCCTTAGTGTTTGCACAACAATTGTTATACAGTAGTTTTTCTCAAACTGTCCCACTCAGTTAAACAAGTGCTTTTACTGCCTTGGGTCAGTCTTTATGTCTGTTGCCCATCATGTTGATTTTGCAAATTGTAAGTTATGTAAGGATAGAACAGTGTTGCTTTAACGTTTTAACAAGAATCTAACAGAACATCAAGTGAAAAGACAGGCTTAGAGAAATTCACCAGTCCAAGGTTTTTAGAAGTTGTGGTGATCTTAGGGGCCTATACTGTGATGCCATCAATAGATCTGACTGTCAGTATTGGGCGGCAGCACTGCCACTGAAGAGGCTTCTCATCTCTCTCTGCTTTAGAATGGCTTGCTCTGATGTTCTGGGTGTTATGCAAGGACCCTGAAGCTCCAGGATATTCTGTGATATGTTTCAAAAAATGTTCATGTGCTCGTTTCTTGATGGCTTTCTGTTGGTGAAAACTGTCTGCATTGTCAGTCAACAGAAGGCAGAAAGAGGCCAAACTCTTATCACACTATACAGACCTCATTAATTCATACACACCACGAACCCTGAAGGCCCTAACTCATAAATTCAAAGCTTCCTGGGAGTTTATCAACTAGGTTCATTTTGTATTGTAACTGCTGTCCTGGAAACAGAAGACTTCAGCAATTCCTTGATTTAGTTCTGTTTTCAGTAATCTGTAATTTTATGGTGAAAATTAAATTCATGTGAAGATTCAAGATTATTGGGGTTTCTGGTTTTTGTTACCCCTGTTGCCAACACAGAAATACATTTTGCTGCACACTACCAGTTTATTCTACTAAAGTTAATCTATATAGACTTTTGCATTTAGATAGTTAAAATTATTTCAGCCCTGACAAATTAAAACAAAACAAAATTCAAGGTCAAGAAATTTCCCTTTGAATTAATTTAAACAAAACATTTGAAGAAAATGTTGTGGGTTTATAACCTGAAATTTAAAACCAAAAATATTGCTTTAAAAATAAGTTAAAGATACACAAAATATGGTTTTTTACAAGGAATTTTATTATCTAAATTTTTCATTCCTGTGAAAAAAAAAATTATTTGCATAATTCTAATGGCTAAATTAACTGATAAACTAATTCAAGCATTCAAATACATTATGTATCTCTAGACTGCTTCCATGACCCTCTCCTTACCTGTTGACATAGCCTTACAAACAAAGTTCAATAAAACCTGGAAGGCAGAGTCAGTTAAAAGTCATTTTCAGGAACGTCCCTCCCAAGATTTGAAAGTTTTCCTGGAATAGAGGCAAAAGGATCAACATTTTCACAGAACCACAGAATATCCCAAGTTTGAAGGGGCCCACCAGGATCATTGAATCCAACTCCTATTTAGGCACAGGACAACCCCAAAGTCACACTATGCGTCTTAGAGCATTGTCCAAGTGCTTCTTAAATTTTGTTCTTGAAAATGTCCTAGTAATTTTAAAATGCATATTTAGTAAATTGGTTTCTGAATTTTGCAGTTGCCTAAGGCTAGGAATATTAGAAAATGTTAAGGCTACTTTCTTAGCTTCATTGGTACATTGGAACTTGCAAGTTGGTGTTTAGTAACTCCTCAAAGAGTCTTTATACACCCATCCCTCCACACCCCACCCCAGTTTGATTAATCCTTGATTCTTCAGCTGTTCTTGCCTTGCTGCACCTCAATGGCAGTTATTTTAAAATTAAATAAGTATAAGATGGGTTTAATTAAAGCCTGTCAAGATTCAAAGGTTTGCTTCACTTTAGAAGTGCAGTACAACTGTTACTAATTTTAAAGGAATTTTAAAGGAAAATGCTTCATACAGTGTATATGCGCCAGAGAGAAAAAGAGAGAAGGGGAAATGCAGGTAATGAACTGTTCAAGCTGCCATTCAAATTTTTTCATCTGGGCAGCTTGTTGCACTTTTATATTAGATAAATATTTGTATTTCCTAATGGGATTAAAAGTGCATTTTTAAAATGTGAGCAATTGCAAAGCATATACAGTATCAAGGATGTCATTTGATATCTACTAGTTTCATTAAATAGAGATGTAACATAGGAATGACCTTATTATATGGTTTTGCATCAATAACTTCTTTGTGGTTTGGCCTGACCACACATTTATCCTGGATTAAAGTTGCCAGTTTGAATTCTATAAAACAGTGGCCTGTTTTGTTATGGAAACAGTGCAGAGAAGCAGTCCTGCTGCTGAAGTTATTGTTCACCAAACAGCTTTCTAGAAGCAGGAAATAAAAATGTCATTTCAGAGCTCATTGTCAGGGTTTAGGATGTCTGGTGCTTCTTTAAATCAATCACTAGTCCTACAAAGTGGGTTTTGTATGGTTAATCTATACCTGTTTTGTTACGTAGTTCCTGCAGGGTAGGCAAGCACCCCTGGGGATGTAAGGCTGGAAGATGCTCCATGTCCTCTGTTTGGTAACTCATTTCCTTCCACTGCAAGAACCAGTTTTTCTGCAGGGTTTGGAATTATGGAGTCAGATGGAGTACATGAAAACACCTGAAATTAATAGCAGATGAGGAGGGGGTGCATCCTGGGACACTGACCAGAGGATGCAAGTCAAAGACTGTTCTAAAGGTCAAAATATTTGTGTTTGAATAACTGAAAAAAAAAAGAAAGAAAGAAAACACAATTATCACTAACAGAACCCTGAAATATCCAGACTAGAACACAATTCAGTGGGCAGGAAACTTTGGTAACCACAGTAACAGCAAGTGGCTTCAGCCTTTGAGTTATTCATCCTTGCAGCAGGAATTTCATTGAGCAGTGGTGGAATTTGTGCTTGTTCCTTGGAAAACATATAACAGACCCTAAGGATGATAATTGGAGTAAAAAGCTCTTTTGGAGTTTGCATTTTAATAGAAAATGTAAAACTTCCACACAGCTCACTGTCTTGTATGTAACAATTTGAAAGTCTGTCCAAGGATGAACTAAGAGAAGAACCTCTGCTTTCATTTTGCTGTTTCATGTGACGTGCAGAAACAAACTTTACAACCCGCAAAAGGTTCTAAAGCAGGTATGTTTATTACAGTACTGGAGAGCGGGGGAATAGCTTTGTCAAACTGCTCTGCCCGAAGAAGTTTCAAACCATTATTTAATGCACTGGAGAAAGAGTAAAATCATTTACTTCATTTTAGCAACTAATACAAATTCTGTGCTTTATTTCAGCCAGAATAAACTTGACAAAAAATTTCAGTGTAGCTTCTGAAGAATATAAGCTTGAACAAAAGAGACATAAACTTCCACTGTACTTTAAATTTCTTCTCGCATTTCTGGATACTGTTAACTCTTATAATTAATGTCCAAAAAGAGAATTGCTAACACAAGGATAAAACACATCTTGTGTCCCTTCTCATGGACATATATACACTCACCAACAGGTAGGTAGATATATGTCCTTTACCTTGACAGGCACATTATGTATGTAAATTATATCCTGGTTTACTTTTGTTTATAAGTTGCAAAACATTTGTTCCTCTTTGTGCTCTGTAATAGATCTTTGACTTTTCAACTTATGAGAAGCAAAATGCTTGGCAGCCACCCATTTTGGTTGGCAGCCACATCTGCAAACGATACTAATTAATGAAGTTTCCTTGCCTTCTGCAAGGAAAGCCTAATTTACGGTTGCATTAAGATTCTAATCCTCACTGAAGAAAGTACTATCTTGTGGGATAACTGGCATGGATTTCTTTCTCTAGGGAATACTGAAAAACCAAAACAAGGTGAAGTTTTAAATTTCTTTTTTCAGTGTAACTAAATTCATACCCATATGTACATGTTTCTGTTACAAGGTATGCAAGTAAGAAGACTTACACACTGGGCTTCACTCCTGAAACTTAATTAGACTACAGTATTAGCCTGAATGTCAGGCTTGACCAGGTGAATGGCTACAAATAAATATGAAGTCAAGCACAACTTTGGAGTAAAATAAGAAAAAGGTAAGTTCTTTTCTTTTTATGATCACAAAGGTATTCATACATAATAAATAATAAATATTTCTGGCTAATGTTCCAAAATGTGGTCCCAGGCACATATGAGAAAGCACTAAGACTGCTGCGGAATGACCTGGTCATCTCCAGAGTGGGATGGAAGCTGTTCTGGCATTCTCCTTCATCTCAGATCTCATGCTGTGTGTCTCCTTTCAAAGCACTGCACTCAGCAGAGGCCTGTCCAGCAGGAGTGTATTTCACTGGGTGACTTGGCAGGGGATCTCTGGAGACCTGCCAGTGGACTGACTGCTGATGTGCTGAGACTGGAGAGCCCCATTGTGTATCTTGGGTCCCCTGAACTCCCTGGAGCATCCTCTGGTCTGACTCAGTGTTCAAACTGCAGGTAAACCCTCAACAATTTAAACTTTTAAAATATTCATAGGTGAATGGAAATCCTCTTTAGAAAATCAAAATGCTTAGCTGTTAGTGAAGCAGCTGATGGTGGCCAGACAGTCCTGCAAAGATTACTTTACTTGTGACTTTTATTTTAAATTGAGAAATCTAATAACTGAGATCTCTTGCTAGGTTGAGAAAAGCATTTCTTTACCATAATGTTTTATGTATTTTCTCACTTTAACATTAAAGGTAGCCAAAAAGCATGAAAAACAAATCAGTAATTAGTGCCAGCTATATAAGTATAAATTCATATGTTATCCTTCAGAAAAAGAGCTATTTGTGTTAAATTCATTAAGACTTTCCAATTAAAAACTGAGCACCAATGAATTAGTTTGTGAGAGAAAAACTGCTGGAGCATTTGCTTGGATTTGGCATGATCTGCTCCCAGCCTTTGTCTTCACTTCAAGTGTTGCTGCCAGTTATTTTACTCTGCCTAGCCACAGCCTTGGAGTCCAGGGTGATTTGATTAACAGATGATGAATTATGTTGACTTGAACTGTGGCTTGTGGTTGGAGTCCCACTGCATTATTATTATGATTTTTAGCAGAGTTTGAATATTATGGTAGATGCTCTATTAGGCTGTTGAGCTCAGATTTGAAGCATTTCTTAGAATTAAGTTAAAGATACTGGCAGTTGTATTGGACATCATTTATGGAAAATATATATGCATATAGGTTTTGCTAATAGGGCAATGGAAGAAGGTTGAATAAAGATGTAAGTCACTCAAATGTAAGCAGCTCATCAGAAATGTTCACAAAGATGACAACAAATTCAGCATGTGGGTCCACAGCATTTCCAATGTGAGGTGACTGAGCAATCTTGAAATGAGCTGCTTTCCCCCCCCCCGCCTTTACACTCAAAAATTCTCCACCAGAATCTACAAGTATTTTTCCTCTCAGAGCACATACACTGAAAGGAGAGATGTGGGTGGTGATGAAGAATACTAAAATATGAATAGACATTATAGCAGTCTCTATTCTGGTGAAGCAGAGTTCTCTGTATTATCATGAATTTCTAAGGTCTCTTCAGAAGCTGCAATGCTGAACCTATTTTGTTACATTTGTTTTGAAATGGTTTGGACCATGACTTTATTTGATTAACTAACTTATTGCATGGTGAGTCTTCTTTCACAGTCTGCTTACTACATTTTTCTGTTTTTCTTCAGGAGGTATTCAGTTCTTCTACTTTTTTTTTTTAATGTAACTTGGCAAAGATTAAAAAAAATGAAGAAAACAGTGTTTTAGCAGTAGTTTGTCAACTTCTTGACTAGTACGCTGTACCTTTCTCATGGTTATTTTTTCTTAGTGTTGTCTAGTAAACATTATCCTGTACTCTTTCTTCTAGAATTATTGAATGAAAGCTTTTGATTACCCCCCCTTTTCATTATCACCCAGGCTCAGCTTGATTAAGTCATAAGAAATGGGGAGGGTAGGCTAGAAAACAAGAAATACACACAAAAACCCCAAGATGATGGTATTACCTTAAATACCTTTAAAATGCTTATTGGAACACATGGAAATAAATTATGTTACAAAGAATATTGTGTTTTCCAACCCATGGATACTGCAGTTAAGCTCCTACTTTGTTTCCAAATCTATTTATAGTTCCCAGATTATGTGAAGTCCTTATGAAATTGTTTTGTACCCATGGTTACCAAACACACTTCACAAACTTCACAATTCTAGTGCTGTGAGACATATCAGCATTTTTTTGTCTTTTCCTAGCAGTAGTTTTCTGGTAAAAATCCTCACAGGTATAGATAATGAAATCTAAACATATTTCTTGTGTTTGCAATAAGCTGTATTTAACATTCTGCATGACTTTACTGTCAGCATGGTATTGTGGCACTTTGGAAATATAAGTAGTCTTGGCTTGCATTGTATTCTGACAAAAATTGTCTGTCTTTAGGACATGCCATTTTTAAATAGATGAGAAAGAGCTGAAAAGCCTTCATACCTAAGTCTAAAATTGAACCTAAACCACACTAAACTTCCTTTTTGTTGTTCTTTTATATTGAAAATGTAAGCAGAAGGCAGCCAACTGTTGCAGCTGTAATAATTATAGCAGTAGAGGTCCTCTGATATTTTCTTATCATGGCAGGATTCACACATTTTTAATATTTTGTCCTTTTCATTTGATGGTTCAGAAAATGTAGGAAATTCTCTTGTCCCTCCCCTCTCTTGACTCCTTGGATGTGTCTCACACACACATAAAAACTGTGTAATGCTAATATAAGTTATAACTGAAAATTTACAAACCTTGTTAGTTCTATTTACTCCTCTCCTCCTTTCCTCTAACAATCCCTTCACATGCACTATGTATATACCTAAATAAGTCAAGTAGGAAAAAGCAACATGATGTCCATGTATATGAGTAATTAGCAGGTACAGTCTGATTGCTACCAGAATTGGGTAATGTTTTGGCACTAATGGGCTATTACAATGGGTAGACATTAGAGATTCAGCACCTTTTGTGTAATAATGTTGTCCTGTGCATTTTCTGCTTTTTTTGCTGGCAACAGCTTAAAGTAAAATCTCAGCTAAACCATGTAATCCACCTGATCAAATCTGCTCACTAAGGAAAAACACTTGGAAGGAGGAAGTATTTGGAGTAATGTTAATATTTCAGAAGTATGTTTAAATGATCTAAGGCTTATATTGCTTTCCACTCTAATAGTAATACTTGTTTTTAAACAAAAGCTTACAGGATTCAGTTCAATTCACAGGAAAGCTACAAATCTGTAATACATATATTCATCCCTGTAAACTGTTTATTATATTATTGCAATTAATTTCCCCCTTCAGATGTGTGTGTTATATGGTAAACACAACAATTGAAAACATATCTGAAATGCCTGTTGCTCAAAATAGGTTTCTGGAAGGGGAAGAAAAAGTAAATAGTTTGTATAGAGCTTTATTTGTAGAACACAGATTCTTGTTTCATTTTCTTATTCTCTCCTAAGCAGTACACAGGGACTGGTAAGTGAAGTGTTACTATTTATCAATGGATAAAAAATAGCTTTCTGCTCTTTTTGTCAGCATTTATGCCATCATTAGGGACTGGGAGACTAAGGTGGGCAGAGAAAGGTTCATTGCTTACCAGGAGGCAGTATCTCCTTCTGCTCCTGATTTGGCTGTTTTCCCAGCCCACCACTGCTGAGCCTCACTAGCATCAGCTTCTCCCCCACCTAGCAATGTGCAACTGGACCCATGCAAGTTATTTTGCAAGGGCTGTGCACAGTGGCTTCCCATCAGGAATGACTAAACAAATGCTCATTATGTGTATTTAAGGTTGTTTAGGAAGCAAGAGACTATTTGATCATATGTTACAAACTACATTACACCTGGGAAAAAAGATGTTTCCCCCTTCTCTTTTTAGCCTGGCTGTGAGACTTAACAAACTTTGCAGAGCCAGAGCATGGAAGGTTTGTATGTGGGAGGAAATGTGTTGGATGTCTTGAGATATAAGATGCTAACAAATGTGAGCCTTCCTCCTCATTTTATACCTGCCTTGGGAACACCACACTAAAGCAGACAGAAGCTGCTAATGTAATAGAGTGTGAAATGCCTAAGCAGAGACCAGATAGCTGTTCAGAAAGGGCAGTGCAGTGAAAAAGGGTATGTCCAAATGACTCTGTGGTTGCATTGCATTCCTCACCCAGCTGTGGAGTACCTCTACTGTGAGAAACTTGCAGCTGTGTTTGGCAAATTAAGAACCCACTAAAGCCTGTCAAAGAGGCTATGGGAAGGGGAGGGGTGGCATGTGCTGGCTGTGGCAGGAAGCCTTCCTCGGCTTCCACAGGTGCAACTCTTTGATGCCTTCAGCCCATGTCAGTGCTGCCGGGTGCCCAAATCTCTCTGCCCTTCAGTGAACCCAGCATGCTAATGAAGTCCCTAATGGCTGACACACAGTTTAGGAAACTGCTCTTTGCTACCTCCTAGCTAGGGTTTGTTTCTTCGTGAACTCCAAGTCAATCCAATCTGAAAGGGGTTTGCACAAATGCTTAGCATGTGTAGATCCAGGACTATACTAAGGTAACAGTATTTGTGATCCAAGCCTCAGTATACTGTTGTCAGTCTGATCTCAGCATCTGTTGTGTGAGACAATTGGTGTGTCTTGGCTTTTTGTCTGCTGTTAGACTGAGCAGGAGGATGACCACACTGTGAAGATTAAGGTTAAGCCAAGAACATCTCCATGGATGTTGTTGGAAGTAAGTTTTTCTGCAGCATGATCTCCCCATGAATTGTTTACTCTCTTTCTTCCAGATAGTCATAAGTTCTCCATGGTTTTATTTCTTTGTGATTATGTGGAAAAATATCTTTCATCACACTGTTCAAAGCCTTTGGATGCTGTTCTTATTTAACATCGCTGTTGTCTGTGCCATATGAGATCGCTGCCATTATGGACTTAAATGACCAGACTCTTTTGACTTAAATTATTTGATCTATCTAAAATGTAGCATGAGTAATTTTAACTACACCAAATCTGAATAAAGCTACACTTCTAATCACAGAACAGTACCAAAAAGCAGCAGCAAACCCAGATATTAGAGAAAACAGATAATTAATTGGAAGAAAATTAAATTGTGCTGACTTTGAATATGAGATTTTTGATTTATAGTGAGTCATGTGGTTTTGGTCTAACTTGAAACTTTAAAAAATAGTAATTGATATTAGAGACATCTGTGGACTTTGAGTTGTGCTATGATTAACAGCAGGAGCATCTCTACCTATATCCAAAAGTGATCACAGATCTTTTGTTTTTATAAATCTAAGTTTTAATTGTAAGGATTTTTTTGATATGTCGCTTGCTTTTCTGTGAAGTGTTGCTGTCCATGTCCAGATACTCACAAAGGCCAGTCCACTTCCAAGTAACTGAGAGAGTTTTGAAACTGAATCTATTGGAGTCACAGTTAACTTCTTCCTTTTGCCTTGACACAAGCAGTGAGATAATGGACATGAGTGTTTGTGATTTGAACTGAACATTTTGGCTCCAGATTTCAGCATGTTGTGAAAGGAAGAATACCTACCTTATTGTGATCCTGACAATTCTTAAAGTTGTTCTTGAGATGTTTTTGTTCAGATGTATTTTCTACAGTGGTAATTGGAAGTTTCATGAATTGCTTGAAAACCTATATAAAGTTCTTGAAGCTTTTTTTTAATTCTTGTTTTCTGTAGTGATTATTTTTCCTCCCTCCTTCTCTTTCTCTCTTTTTTCACTTTCTTTTTTTCCCCTCTGTGTCCTCCTAAAGTAGTTCATTAACATAAATTTTTTCCAGCTATGTGTTGGGAAGGATGACTCCTAAAACACTAGGTAGTTTAAACACACTCTCTACATTTTACTGGACTCACTGCAAAGCCCATATACAACAAAGAAGACTCTGCATCAGCTAAAACAAAATTCAGGTTTAGTAAGTGCATTTTTTTTAAGTCTGAAGATTCTTTGCTTTATTTTTCTGACTTCCCCCCCATTTTTATCTTTTTTTTTCCTGAGTGGGATTTGATCCCAATAGGTCTGGGGTTCAAGCTGATCTTTTAGAAGCAGAACTTCACTGGGTTATGCATTAACCACAGTTAAGTACATTCATCTCTTATTAAATATTCCCATACTTCCAAGTGAAAATCTCAATTGCACTTTAGAAGATTCTACTAACACTTCTGTAACTTCACTGTTTAATAAGAAGAAATAAGAAAAATACCTAGAAACTTGCTTTTTAATAGTTTCACACTATAAATCATACTGAATAATACTAGAATTTCAAGCTATAAGTCTGTAAATATTAAATTATAAATATAGACTGTAGCTACATGATTGTGTTATGACATTTTTTTCTAAGTTTTGATTGTAATAATCTGTCTTCTTCTAGGTTTTCTCATATTGGTACTTATAGATTGTGTTGGCAATGCTTTGGTGAAAGGCATTCTTCTTTCTGAAGAGCTTGAAACATTGTGAATCCACAGTTTAGTGGTCAAAAGCAGAGCTATGCAAGTGGGCTGTGCTAGCAGATGGGGTGTATGATGGTTTGTGGATGATGATAATGGCATGATCCACTACCTTGCAGGGTTCACTTCATCATTTTATTTTTGCCTTTTACAGGGTTTTCAGTGAAAGAATTACCTATGCCATTCCACTGGAAGAGTTCAGTGTTGATCAGTCAGTCAAGTCTTGCAGCCTCTCTGTGCAGCACATCATGATCTTGGATATTGTCAGCAATGACTGTGGGCTCCTTGTAGAAGAGAAGTGTTTGCTTTTCAGCCATGAAAATGCAAGGTTGGTAGTAAAAGAGGGGAACTATGACAAAGCACCAAAAATGCAGGTGCGTTGCAATAAAACCTGACCAAACTGATGGGATTTTATTTCAATTCGGATTCTGATGGCACTGTTCATTTCTCTTCATGTGGAAAAATATATTTGGGACACATCTTTTTAGTTCTGTTACTAGTTTTTAACCAGTTTTAGTTAAGATGAGATTGTATCATCACTCATATAAATAAATCTTCAAAATGACTGTCCCAGTGAATACAGTGAAGATGCCAAACCTTCTATGGGCTAGAATTAATAGTGGGGACAGTTGTGCAAATTAATGGTAATAAATTAAGACTAAGAATAATTAATCGGTAAGGAATTTTCCTATTTAATTATGTGTGTATTTTATGAAATCACTAGGTGAAATTAAGCTTGCTTTGAAACCAGTAGGAGGTTTGCTTTTGACTTTAATGGCAGTGCATTTCATCCATTACATTCTACAACTTCTGAAATCAAAAGGGGAAAAAAAAATGCAAACATATTCTTTTTTTTTTTCTTTTTTTTTTTTACTGCAGCCGTCCCTCAGAAATTGCTATCCAGCATTATATACCTGCATGTATCTCTTGGAAGGATGGTAGATTTATCCGCAAATGCACTGCAGGTTTGTTCATCACTTTTTAGTGCTCTCTGTGAATAGTGGTTTCGTTTTCCTTCTTTCTGGGGGTTCAACAAGATGTTTATTAGTCAAGTAGGATCCTTATTTCCTCTTGGCAGAAGACATCATATTTCTATTGCACATGTAAAACTCTAACTGTAACAACCTCCAGCATGCTATTGAGACTGTGTCCCCTGCTTAAAGTTTTTAAAAGAGCTGACTTGAATGATTTTTTAAATTTATTATTGTGTTTTCAGCAGGTTAATTATTCCCTTCTCATTGCTGTCCATGCCACTGCAGTCATTTATTATGAACAGTTAGGGTCATTCTGTTGTTTACACAAAGCTTCTGAAGAAATCATATTGCAATATAAGCAGGGTTTCAGAAGTATTTAATCCTTCCTTTTGCAGTAGTTTCATCTATCTTTTTGATTTTTATAATTCATGTTATCACTTTTGCAAGAGTTGCCATTCTAAGAGAGTGTTTTATTGTGCTGTCTTGTCATTGTAAGTCTTCATGTTGTCAGATGCTAATCTTCCTGTCCTGAAAGCTTTCCACCATCTATTAACTGCATATTTTACGTCCCAGTTATCTTTACATTAGCTATACTCTATGTATTGTTAAAGATCTGTACAAATGTTTGGCATCTCTTCAGCATGCAGGGAAAAATATGCCAAAAGGGAAAGTATTTCAGTGGGAATGAGTACATGTTTCTTTTTAAATCAAATTTTTAGCAATTTGCAAAGCTTTTTCTAACAGGACGTCTCACTAAAGAAGGCTCCCTCGCTTTGTTGGAGCCTCAGTTTTTGTTCTACACTGGCTGTGTCTTCTATGTTACACTATGAAAAATGTGTGATAGGAGAAAGGATTTTATTTCAGTGTTTTATCTAGTTTTGGCATAAGGCATTCTTTAAATGGTATCATCTAGCCCTTACAGGAAGCAAGTTTTTCCTCTGTTACTATCCATGCAAGGTAAAGCAAGTGTGCTCAGCATTACTTAGGGCAGAAACATAGACTGATGTAAGGGTAGAGTTTGCCTGTCAGGCACTGGATGTACACCTGGGTGGTGATGGTTTCATAGCTCCAGTCGCAGAAGACTGAGCAGTCAGTCTCCTCAACTGGGATAGATCATTATAGCAACTATTATAAGACCAGTCTTTTTTGATCCTAGACTTCAATTGTTAATTTCTGTCCCTCTGATTTCCTGGTGAGTGATGATGAAGGTGCAAACCTTACATCTGTCTCTGAGTCAAAAGACACTCTGCTATGTAAATACAATTATATTGGGAAATTTCAGTATATACTCGATCAATATCAATCTAATTTTAGGCTACTGGGGTGTTTTGGTGTGGTTTGGGTCTGGTTTTCTTTTTATTTGGTATGCCACATGGTCTTACAAGTGCCAGGGCTGTTTCTTAAGCAAAAACTAAAAGGAATTTAATCTCATTTTAAGTTACAGCTCCACACAATTCAGAAGTCTATGGCAGCTCCTCATATTCCTCTCCCCAGCCAGGGTTTATTCAGTATTCTATTCTAAGCTGAAATTGAAAATAATTCTGAAATATGATTTCAGATACAGTTTGTAGGTGTGTATGTGTATATATGTGTACATGCATTTTATACGTATATCTAAAATCATGCTTGGTAAAATGGTCATCAGTTGTTTGGAACAACTTTTTTACCTCACAAAATTATTTTTCTTTGTATTAATCTTTTGATTCTTGGGGGTTTTTTCTACCATAAACCTAAACATTTTTCACAGTTATTATTCCAAAGGTTTTTACTCTTACACTCAGCGTACAGTGTCACATAGGACTGGATTCTTCTTCCTCTTGATTTGTTCTACACAACAATTCTAAAGCACTGATTTTGTAAAATGGTAATTGATTCCAGAGGAAGAGAGTAATGTTGCAAATATAGAATTACAACTTCACACCTGGTTTAGGCAGTAGAAGAAACTGGATTCGTGGGGTCTAAGTGTTTTTGTACATGTACAAATACCTAATATTGAACAAAGAAAAAGCAAAGGAGAGAATTTTCCAAGTCCCCTCTCTTTTTTCCTGTGAATGTCCTCATTTCTTTTTGAAGCTTTTTGCAGTGAGAAGGCTCCACTTGAATTATAGGGAGCTATAATATAATTTTTAATGAATCTGAAAGGTATGAAGCATCCCAGACACACAGGCTACCCACAGGAAGCCAAGCAAGTGTCAAACTGAGGTTCCCCTTTAAGAGGTAAGGATATTGTATGCTGCTCTGGAAGCCCACTGTGCAATTACTTCACTTTCATAGTCACAGATTGCTACTGAAATCCTTATATCTGATAGTATTTGATGAAGCATTTTGACGTTTTGAATCACAGTGGACTAATACAGTTCAGAATAAATCTTGAATATTTTAACTGGATGAAACACGTCTGAGAATTTTGTCTCAATATGCCATGGGTTTTTACTTTGAGAAAATCTCAAACACTTTAAGGATACAGTGTTGAAAATTCCATATGCTGCTAGAGATGATATAGAATAACATTTTTTTAAAAAAACAACTTTCTTTGGTGGCTTTAGCTGTTCCTTTCTCATCATGAAATATGTATTAGTTTTTTGAGGCAGTTGAGCAGACGCATTGTCCTGGGCACTGAAAAGAATAAAATCACTGGCAATCACTTTGCCATTGTATTTGGAGATTAAAGGACAGGACCTGATAAATGAGGCAGACCTCAAGTGGGACGATGAGGTGTCATCAGACAATGCAGTTAAACAGAACGTCTAGCACAGCTTAGCTCAGTATGAATTCAGGGCCTGCCATCCCCTTGCCAACCTGTTTGCCAACGTAAAGTCTTGATTTGTCTTCCAGGTAGTATTGATTTTTATATTTAATCTTGAAATATTTTTTTATTCAGTTTAAATTAAGATTTGTTATGCTCTTGTATGCTTCCAGGAATGCATAAAGAGCATACTGTGCATTAGAAAATTCTACCTGGTCCCCTTCTTCTGTGGTTATTCTCTTTGATCCTCTCCTGCCACCTGAATGGCCTGATCCTTGCAGCACATATTTTTATCAATTTATCAATTTTCTACTGTAAAAAGCAGTGTATAAGGATTGAGATGACTCAACTATTGGCTTGCATCTCTGCAGCAGAAGGTTGTGGTTTCCATTTCCACCTCATGTACTAGGCTCATACCCAACGCCTGGCACTGTATTTCAGTGACAGGGGGTGTTTCACTGTGGAAGATGTCATCCTGAAGATGACACGATGAACTCAGCTCTATTGTTTCTTCATCTGGAAATTAAACACCCAAGGGATACTTCAGAAAGAGCAGGATTTTAGCTTAGGGCCCCACCAAAAAAAACATTGCCGTGGCAATGCATGTGTAAGATGTTCAGTACATGACAACTGGCTGAAGAGGTTTTGCAGCATCATTATCTACTTCATTTTCCATCAGTGCACTGCATCTATTTTGCCATTTATAAAGCATTCAAATTTCTATTAGCAGAGCAGGAATTTTCCTTCTGTGTGAGTGACGAGTATAACAAGTCAGCTTTGCTGCTTCCTCCTCTTCCTACCTCTGGAGAGGCATTTTCTTCCTGTTGCTGCAGCTGCAGGGTGAAAGGCAGTGGTAGAAGTCCGTGTGTGGCACCAGTGGAGCTTTTAAATGCATCTGCCAAGGGAAACGCTCTAGCTGGTTGCATATTTTTCAGTGATATGGAAACAGAAATTCTTTAATTATGGTGCATGATGGAGGCAGTCCCAAGGGGCCAATACTGACAGTTTAAAAGTGTCTTTAGTAAAGAAACTTGATGTATCTAGGGATAATAGAAGATTTTTAGTTCATTAGGATATTCTGCTTTTAACCTACACTTAAAAAAACCCTCTTTATATTCCTGAAGTCTACATGGTGGATGTCATCTGTGTCTGTCCATCTAGCTCTTTGTTACCCCAGATTTTCCATACTTCTCTATAATAATCTTCTTACAGCTTTCTTTTGCTTCCTTCCTCCTCACTTCAGAGGAAGAAAGAAAGAAAGAAAGAAGAAATCTTTCAAGTCTTTCCTCCCTGTTTGTTTCTTTCTTCTTTGGTCTGAGAAGCATGGAAAATATTTGATCCTACATACAAATAACTGTGATAGCCCAGGGCCAGGCTTCAGCCTTGTGTTTTCATGCTCTTTAACAGAGAACGTGCTGATGAATCTGCACAGATCTAGTCATAGCCCATTAATGAGCTCATTCTTAAAATAAACAAAAAAACCCAAGCCACCAAAGCCCCAGACTCAAATCCATAAAGCCCACAGGTGACAGTGGGTTCTCTCTCTCAGTCTTAAGTAATCTAAGATAGTGTGGCTCCTCTTCAAAAGTGATTTAAGAACTTAACATGTAAGACCTTCTTTAAGTCCAAATCTGTCTTTTCTAAGGTAGTTGTTCATGTTACCTAAAAGCAGTAGAGCCCTGTATCATTGTTCCATTGGTGCTTTCTGAGACTGCTTTCATGCTACAGTCTTACTAGACTGTTTCTACTTTTAATTAATATCTAATAGGTAATAAACAACATGTGCTTGGGAATGTGCATAGGTTTTATGGGAGCAGCACTAACGTTTGCATCAATGAGTCCCTATAAACTCATTTTTCTTGTAATACTATTTTTGTCCCTGCAATTCTTCTGACACAGAACTCATTTGAAAACCCTAAATTAAATTTCCCTTACAGTTCACAGAAATTAGAGAGCAGGCATCTTCAAAAGAGTCTCATGTGTGAGCAAAGTTGCATATAAAATAGGCTGCTATTAGGGAATATAAGTACTTTTCTTCTTTAAGAAAATATGATAGATGCTCTGCCAAACTTTTAGTGGGTTAAAACACAAAAATCTCTACAGAGATCTGGAAAGAAGCCACTTTGGAACATGATTTTTATTAGCAGGTATTAGAAGGAATGATCAAAACAAATTTGAAGTTTTAATAAACAAACAGGATTCTGTCTTCACTGCTTATGTTACCGTTTCCTTCTGTTATGTTATGCAGGTATTACTAGATTGCTGGTACCAGATGGGTTTCTTGTTCTTCATTAGACTTTAATATCACTTCATATATATTTAAAATTTATAACAGGTCTCATGAATTCAAATGAGATTGTACAGTTTGCAGATACAACTGCAATAACAGTTATACAGCTTTTAGAAAATAGTCAACCCCAGGTGTTGACTCATGAATATTTATACACATCAGTTATCACAGAAGTGAAGTACAATTTGGATCTGATCCTATTTCCAATAAAATGGATGAAAACCACCCAGTACTAGAAGGGATCTTTTAAAATACATCCAAAGAAAAATAATAAAAATCTTTCTCCATCCACATGTGTTTCCTAAAAACATGAGACGGCATCAGAAAATGAAAACATGACACAGTATTTCCTTTAAATTATTAAGACTGTACATATTTTTCCTAAATTTAGGATATATATCTTAAGATATGTAAAAAAACTTTTTACATACCAAACTTTTAAATTGTGTCACAGTTTTTGAGCTTAAGCAAATACTATTTGCATGCTAAATTTCATGAATTAAAGTAGATTTTATGATGCCTGTGGAAATTAAATCATATGTAAACATTTTTTTAAAGTCAGTAAAGATTTTGTTGTAATTTTATATAACTGGAGTGCAGTCAAATGGATTTTCCTCACTTAAAAAAAACATTTATTCAAACCTGGACAGTTTCTATTCAAAAATATGATTTTTTGAAAGTTCTAGGGGAAAAAAATAAAGATTCTGTAATTGAAATGAGATAGAAATAAATACCTGGTAAAGTATGAGCTGTAAGCCAGATTCTGATTTTATTTACACCCTTGTAAGACACTAGGATATTTCCATAAAGTAGCAATGTTAGAGATTTCTCTCTTGCCACTGACATGAGTATCATGCACATGAATGTCAGACAGAGCAGAGGTGAGATATAGGAATTTTATTATACATTGAGAAAGCCAGGCAGTTTGACAGATCAGAAAAATAGGATCAAAACCAGACCTTATATGGAACTTACATTTTCACTCTTTACTCATTTCTTCATTTTTCCTCCTGCAAACAAAACTCCATGAACCAAGGAGACTGCAGAAAGGAGAAACTGCCTGTGGCAATAACAATGCATGAAACTACAGAAAAATAAATGAGGTACATGTTATATCAATTTAGAATGTAAATAAAACTTTGTGAAACGTTACTGTTTAAAAAGAACCAAATCTGTTATTTTTGTAGCGGCCATGTTTTGGGAACTCACACAGAACTTGTGACTCTGTTTCTATTAATTTTCCTGCATTGGCAGGTGAGATATTGAAGTATAAAAGACCTAATGATAAACTTAGTCTGTTTTCAGAGCTAAAGAACTGTACTGAGTTACAGAAGACAATATACAAGTACAGTAGCCAGCAAAATTTAGAAAGGAGTAACTTCTCATCTGTTTATTTCAATACAACAGTTCCCTAGCAATGGAGAAGAAAAAAAGCTATTTTCATGAAGTGATGCTGCTATTACTTAGAGGACCAGAGCTATGCACTAAGAAATTTGTTTGCGTTCAGTTGTCTTTCAACTTTCTACCTTGTGTAAGCTTTCAAAATGAATTAGAGTTTTAAGAGCAGTATTATTTGAGTAAAACATAAGTATTTGAAAAAAAATTTGCAAAAATGGTACTTCAGTTCACTGTGGCTTGTCTTAAGTGTTTATTGTATGACAGTATTTGAATAGCCATTATGTATTTGTGATAGACTTTGAATCCCAGATTATTTACAGAAACAACTTAAGGATATTATTTTGTTATTCTTCAATTTAAAACAATTCACACTTTAATTAGGAAACAGAAACAATATCTTACTTTGGTGTTTAAATTTTAAGCTGGGTGTAGTGAGAGTAAAAAAAAATGATACCGTGATGGAAAAAGAATTAACTTGGGAATTATTTGTAATGTGCAGTAGAGACAAGAAATCATTGTTAAAGATCTACTTTAAAGGAACTAAGAAAGGGCATAAATGAAAATTCTTTCCTATGCACAATCAGAGAAGAACATTAAGTAGACTGCTCTTGTGGCTATCATGTTTTGCAAGGAAATTTTGCATTTTCTTACATTTATTTTTGTTCAAGATATTTTTAATAAAATATGCAGATCTCTGAGGAGCATAGTGCTGGACTGGTAGAGGCCAATGTCCAGGTGACACGTTACAATGACACACATTACTTTATTCAGTGCAACTGTGTGAGGAAGGGCAACCAGTTTTTCTTCACATTTTCTCAAGACTGATAATCAGGTACAGGCTCTTTGGGATTAATACCACATCTAAGAAAGGATCTATATCAGTGGGAATAGTTCGCATAGAGGAATTAGATGGCTGTTCGCAACCTAAGATCGTCACAGAGCTTATCTGTCTCTGGATATCAAGGTAAAAGCAAGAAATGTCAAACACCATAGGGTGTCTTTGCATCACTGGGGAATGGATTTTATATTTGCTTAGTAACTGTAGCTCACAACAGAAGTCTGTACTATCTAGAGAAACAGCTTAATGCATTTCCAAGAAATTAACTGGAATAGCCCAAAACAAAGCAGAAAGTACACTCAGTTTTCTATGGACTCAAACATTTAAGGCAAATTTAAATAGATTAAAAACATCTATCTGTACTTATGCAGAAAAGGCACTAGGACTTGGATGTAACAACATAACCTTGTTCAGCTGTATCTGAGGCAGTTTGGAGCTCTGTGCTGCATAACTATTAGAATTCATACAGAAATGTTGGTTAGAGAGGAAAGGCATTTTAATTCATATCTTCTAATTAGTTATCAACCAAATATGGCATAAAGACAACAGAAAAGAAGGAAAGGAGGGTACGAGTCTTCTGATGCTCTAGCACTAAACTGATACCATAAGGAACATCATGTTTTCGTAGTTTCTTGACTCTGCGTTGCTGGGCATGATAATTTACAGTACACAAAAACAATAAGCTTGCATGGAACCTAGTGAAATTTGGATCTTAAAAAGAAATGGGTTAACTGTGAATGTATGTCTTGCTCAGATTAGAGATTGAGACCTAAAATAGTCTTCCAGAGAAACTATAATGTTCTGTGAGGCAATCTAATTGAACCATACCAGCAGCAGTACATTTTATCAAAACAGCAGTGCTGGAGACTGATGTGTTCTCTAGCCACAGAGCAGAGATATTCTAGTGAGCACAAGTTTTGCTCCATTCCCAGCAATATGCTTTAACTCTGATGTAGAAGTGCTGCAACTGTATCTGGAATACTTTTTTTTTTGCAGCTGGAGCATAACTGCATTTGGGAAAGATCAGTGTAGGCCGGACAGCGGTGTGGGTATTTCATGACTGTAGTCTACATTGGCAAGGTTGTAAAGCGCTGCATGATTTGGAGCTGAGAAATCGAAGTATTAGCAAGCTGAAGGAGGAATCCTGATTCCTGCTGACTCCATTACTGAACCTGACAGCATCTAAAATGCCAACAGGGATGATTTTCTGTATAACAAGGGGAGACCTTATCACTTGCTACAGCTACCTGGAAGGAAGTTGTAGCGAGGTCAGGGTTGGTCTCTTCTCCCAGGTAACTAGCAATAGGACAAGAGGAAATGGCCTCAAATTGTGCCAGTGGAGGTTCATGAGAATCAAATGAAGTTTAGTAAGTCCAAGTGTATGGTCCTGCATCTGGATAGGGGCAAACCGAGATATAAGTACAGACTGGGAGAGGAACTCTGTGAAAGCAGCCATGCAGAGAAGCACTTGGGGGTCATGATAGATGAAAAGCTAGATATGAGCCAGCAATGTATACTTGCAGCCCAGAAAGCCAACCGTATCCTGGGCTGCATCAGGAGAAGCATGACCAGCTGTTCTAGGGAGGTGATTCTGCCTTTCTACTCTGCCCCCGTGAGGCCACACCTGGAGTACTACGTCCAGTTCTGGGGTCCTTAGCATAAGAAAGATGTGGACCTATCAGAGCGGGTCCAGAGGAGGGCCACAAAAATGATCAAAGGTCTAGAGAACCTCCCCTACAAGGATAGGCTGAAGGAGTTGGGGTTGTTCAGCCTGGAAAAGAGAAGGCTTTGAGTGGACCTTATAGCAGCCTTTCAGTACCTAAAGGGGGATTACAGGATAGAAGGGGAGAGACTTTTCAGCTGGTCAGATAGCAATAGGATAAGGGGGAATGGATACAAGCTGAAGGAGGGGAATTTTAGACTACAAATTAGAAAGAGGTTTTTTACCCAGAGGGTGGTGAGGCACCAGAACAGGTGGCCCAGAGAGGTTGCAGATGCCTCGTCACTGGCAGTGTTCAAGGCCAGGCTGGATGTGGCCCTGGACAACCTGGTCTAGTGTGTGGTGTCCCTGCCCATGGCAGGGGTGTTGGAACTAGGCGATCTTTAAGGTCCCTTCTAATCTGGGTCATTCTATGATTCAAGGTTCAAGTTGGATATTAGGAAAAATTTCTTTACTGAAAGAGTGATTAGGAATTGGAAAAGGCTGCCCAGGGAACTGGTGGAGACACTATCCCTGTTGATGTTCAAATAATGTGTAGGCATGGCACTTCACAACATGTCTTAGTGGACATGGTGTTGTTGGTTTGGTGATTGGACTCGATGATCTTAGAGGTCTTTTTCAACCTAACTGATGCTATGATTCTATAATGTGACTGTACCATTCATCAAAGGGAAGCAGACTGCACATAGACAATAACGCCCTTGTCAGACCAGTTTGACACTGGCCTAGACTAGTGTGCAGTGCTGGTTTCTCCCGCACCTTACACCACAGCCAGTGAGCTTTTCTAGGCTGGAGGTTAAATCAGCATCACTGCCTGGTAAAGTGTTTGCACAGAAATAACACCGTCGGGTTCAGCTTCCCTTCCCTTCTGCCTTACATCCTGCAAACCCAAGCAAGCCCAAGGTGTTTGCAGGGATGGAGGAGCCGGTCCCGAGGAAGCTCTGCCACTTCCCACGGCAGGCGCGGCCCGGCCCCGGCACTGCTGGGGCTAACGCTCCCTCTCGTGGCTGGAGTATACACAAAAGCCTTCTCAGAACTTGCTGCAAGAGACCTGCAAACTGTAATCGTTGTCCCTGTGTTCCACATGTACCAGTGAAATCTGAACATTTGGTTTCAGAACAGCTTATTCTCCCTTAATGAACAGGATGTTTATTTTCATCTTCTCTCCCGGCTCATTTTCTCCCGATCCTGCCTGATGGCATCAGCAGGAAGTATGGAGAAAATCCAAACAGTGCTTTGCAAGGCTTAGATGCTGTAACTCACCCTTCTGTGCTGATGAAGACGTCCATAAGTGCCCAGTCACATTCTGGGGGATGCTTCAGCCCAGCAAATCAGCAGGGCTTTCCTTATCCTCATCGTATTCTACCACTGAAGACTCCCACTTCGAGAGTGGAAGTCTGCTAAGTATTTTGAGGGCATTGATCTGTTTTGATCATGCCTATGTTAATCAGCTCTTCCAGCACCTTCTCAGGCATACAGCCTTCAGAAGCAGTTTCAAACCATCAGCTTTTAGGAGCTATTTCAAATGTTTACTGTGTTGGATTTTGGCAGCATACAAAAAGCGCAGGGGATGCAAGAGAATTGAAAATAAGTGCAGTAGATGGGTTTGTTGTCAACACTTTCATCTGAAAAAGTAGTTGTACATTATTTAAATGTATATTTAAATTCAAAGGGCAATTAGATGCTTTCAGGAAAAAAACAAATGCCTCATAAACTAGCATATCAGAAATTCATATTAATTTATGATGAATTCTTGTCTGTATTTTGCTCAAGTGGAAACTATGAGACAAATTGATTCAAAGAAGGAAAAACAAATACATAATTCTTGTGTTTTATATTAGAGGGTAGACTGAATAAGAGCACGTAAAAGGCATGCCAGGAGAGCGTGGCAGCCTGTGCAAGCCTGTGGGAATGTAGAGAGGAGGAAAACGTGCGCAATATACCCTGTGAGAGTATATATGAAGAAACTGGAAAATGAAGGCAAGTCAAAGAAAAACATACACACATGAATGTTTAAGTGTTTTAGCTTTACTGTCAGCAACTGATATTTAGATTACTTCATATATAACCATTTTAAATTTTCCTTATTTACCTGACCATTTATCCAATTTATATCCCAGTATTTTTTGATATGAACTTTAGATACTACTGGTAAACAAAAGAAGATTATCAATATAATAATTTCCATTTGCTTTACAATTTTTATTTTCTCCTTTTCTGTTCACAATGACCTGGAGCTAGTACTTTAAAAATCCTTGACTCAAAAATACAAGACAATTTATTTTTATGTCAAGATAGTGAGGGATTTAGATATGAAGTAATACATTCTTGTGCTTTACAGTTAATACCAGTTCCCTGCTTTTTCTTGATATCTCTTCTGCCCGTGATATCACCTCTGCATGCCAGTTAGAAAATATAGAAGCACCATAAAGACGAGTTTTAAAACACAGTAGTGTACTAGATAAGGAGGAGGCCACAAAACTGCTTCCAGGCTCTGAATGTCCTCCTCTAGAGATTTTTCTATGGCTCTGATTAAACTGATTGAGCTGGTTCTAGGTCAGCAAATGAGAGAGACCTGAGTAAGATCAGACCCTCTCTCATTTTTACAGCCACTCTATGTTTTTCTGACTACATCACATGAACATATGTTTGTACACACATTTATTGTATTCAACACAAATGAAGGGAGAAATAGTCTTGGTGGAATTTTAGGTAGCAGTCTATAGGAGCAAGAAAATGAAATGAATTTGGATGAATGCTGTGCTGTACATATTATTCTGTTGCTGTTATCAGAATAGTTTTATTCCAGTCCTTTGATAACGTTTGTTAGCGCATGTGTAAATGTAGTTTTAGATGCAAAGGCATCCAGGTATACTTTCCTTCAGTTTTATAAATACACCAGTTTTTCTAGTTTGATGCATTGCTTTTGTTAAATACAATGCACTAAGTAGTAAGTCGTGTTTTTGTTATCTATGTGGCTAGAATAATGCCTAAAATTTGGCAGCACTACCATTTCTTACCCTACCTATCCTAAATTCAATTCAAATTATATTTTTGGATATGAGTGACAATATATGATAATTACATTATCATAATTTAAACTATGACCTCTTTTAATCTCATGTAGTTTAAGTGCATCACAAGACGACAGTTTGAATTACAAATTTTGGTTTCTAATATGGAAATAATGTATGTAGAAGGAAACTAAATTATAAAAGCTTGTTTGATGATACTTTTATGTCTGTGTAATGCTCTCTATTACTTGAACTGTGCTCAGAATTTACACAATTGCTACTTAATATGTGATTAACACGCTTATTTGAGTCCTCGTAATCTTTGAAGTTTGTGTTTAGATTTTTATTTTCTCTGACAATGAAAAAGATGACAAATATTAGTGAAAAGACTGCATTTGTGATGAGAACTAGCTAATATTTTTGTCAGTTTTATTTTCTGCTCCAGAATTTTGGCTAGAATACAGGTCTAGAGACTTGGGATATCCCACAACTTTGTAGCTTTTGAAATGCTCTGGAACCAGGGAGAATCATGTGACTTCATTTCCGAGACTAGACTCTCCAAACAGCTATCTTATTCCAAACCAAAGCTAGGAGCAGAATGCAGAAAACAAAGAACCAGTTAAAAACTGTACATATTATTTTTGTGTTTAAATGAACACAGACTGTTAGGAAATGTTTAAGGGAATTACTACAAGAAGGGTGGGTAACTGGACTTTTTTGGTTTCTGCTAGATTGTCTACCCTCTGGTAGAATTTGATGTAGAACATCAAAAGTACATCAGAGATCTCCAAGTAGAGTTCTGAATCCAACATATTCCTCAGTACAGATGCTGGCTACTTTTAATGGACATAATTATTTTGTCAGCCAGGAAATTCTGCATAACAGCAACATCAGAACAGATCTGTTGGGTTTGGTTTTCAAGGAATGGATAAAAGTAATTTTCCTTAATTAGTTTTCCTATGCAGTGGGTTGGTTGGCTTCTCAGTTTTTAACAAATCACACGAACAGATCATAATGCCTCCTTACATCTGATCAAATGGAACACTGATACAGGGATACAGCAACCACATTTTTGCCTCAGTAGTGCCAAACAGCTCTTGGAGTAGTTACTGATGGGTAGTTACTGGTCTTCCTCATTCATTTGGAAGCAGAGCTGTGAAGAGAGTCAGGGCTCCAGTCAGTTGCCGCCTTCTGTGCTCAATTCTTCTGTGCTTCTGTGCATAATTCTTCATCACGTGAAACTTCTTTAAGCCTATATAAAGCTTAAGCAAGGACACACCTCTACAGCGGCAATCTGAGAGAGCTCAATAATGAAGTGAGTGAAAAGGAAGATATTTTAATGTAACAGTGTAATAACATTTTGGGGGACACTACAGTAAATCAGAAGTTCCCACATTCTGATTCCATTGAATAACGATCTGTGATTGAGAGGACTCCTCTACTGAGTATAACCACAACTGACACATAAACACAGTTTTAGGAAAGACCTGATTAAAAAAAATGTTAGAAGAGACTAGTACAAACAGCTCTTACAATATATTTTGCAGATGTAAATGGACAGAAGAATCAAGATTCCTTCATTCATATGCTGTGTAATCTTGGTGCATAAATATAGCCTCAGCATATGTGCATCTTTTCATTACCACCACTCATTTATAATGTTGATACCTATTATGCTCTGTATGGTTTTTATCCTTTATAATCCTTTTATTCTTCATGACTTTGCAAATGTACTCCTTAATGCTTTGAAGACTAATCCCATAATTAAAGGACATAGTTAAATGATGAAATCCTGGCTTGCTTATACTGAAGTGGCATATACAATCTTCAACCATTAGAGTACATCTAAAAGCATATTTCACTTGAAGTAAAAAAAGTGCCAGCTAATACTTTCAAAAAAAGGACTTAGAGCTGCTGATTCATGACATACCAGGTGAGCATGAATATTGTATTCTATATTATGCTTTGACTGGACTGTACTTTACTTAAGGCATAATGTTTAATTCATCTCTATTTTCATATGATGGCAGAAAACATCTTTCTTGTTTATTAAACAGAAAAGGTTTAATTTTACCAGGGCACCAACCCACGACAATTGAAGAAGAAATGGTATCTGCTGAATCAAACTCTAAATATCCTACAGCACATCCTACTCAACTTCCTATTTGATGGTTTGTCTGCCTATAGATAAGCAGGTCAGAGGCTCATTCAGGTGGAGTCTTGTTTCTTCAGTTACCAATTTGTTCTGATAGCTGCCTTCATCTGAGAAAGCTGTCCTGCATTTCCTGCCCTAACAAAGTCATCCTCCTGGCTGAACAGTAATAGACTAGCCTATCCTGCTTGCTGCCAGAATTCAGCAATGCACAGATGGAAGTTACAGTCATCAGATGTTTAAGCAGCAGAATATCCTGCTTCTCGTCATTTCTGAAGTAGTTCACCTGGGGGATTACTTTGTCCACTTGATCTCTTCAGTTTTGAATTGAAATAGAACTCTGGTGATGACTTTTTATAGTTAAAGGTTTATCAGATATCACTAGGACTTCTGTTAACTTGCAGGCATGGGAAAAAAAAAGTGATACGTTAAGATCAAAATATGAATTCTGATTTTTTTCTTATAAGAAGCTGCATCTGATAGAGTATTGTAGAAGTACTGAGCAAAATACTGTCTGTCCTGTGAGTAAAACCCTGAGGCTAGAACTGAATCATAACATAAGTTTCAGTAACTGCCAAAATACTTGTAGGGACCATGACCTTGTTAGGTATCTGAGAACATATAATTTTTGATAAATTTAGCTATATCATGTGTATTACTTGAAAAAGGTTGAGCAATATATTTTAGTGTACCAATCTTGTGCATGTTATGTAAGGTAATGGGGTATTTCAGGCAAACATTAGAGGAAAAATAAATAATGGAAAGAGTTTGATGGAAAAGAGTTTTATTGAATCTGGGGCATTGGTTGGAGAGGAAGAGGATCAAGAGAGGGTTTATAAGCTATGGGAGGTAAAGCTGATGAATGACAGAGGATTATTTGGCCCTGCCCAGAAGTTCTTGGCCTCAGTATGGCTTAGTTCTTGGCCAAGATCATCTAGTTCCAACCCCTGTTGATGAGCTGTTTCAGTAGGATAAACTGTCATCCATAGATAGCTATCTTGAGAAACTTTGAGACTTGAAAAGCAGTGTCTTTTCCATAGAACAGGTAGCAACAATCCTGTAATCTCTATTTTAAATCTATTAGTAAACGGAAACAGGAGTTTGATGGCCTTTCTCTCTGAGTTTAAGAAAAGGTGCTGGGCTGCAAAGATTAACTCTTGACACTACTGTTTGTCCTTCTGTGTTCCTTCTGAAATGTATTTTCTTAAAGAATTCTTGTTACTGTAAACTCAACTTTCTGGCTTCCTCATTATTATTGTCAGTAAGGTCAGATTGTAGGTTGGTTTGTTATTTGGAAAGGTGTATAATTACAATTTCTTAAAGGCTATCAGAGGCTGAGAAGTATACAAACAGTTCCAGCAGGGATACATTTGACCAGAACAGTGTTAAAAGTCTGTTCTTAAAGCTCAGCCCTTGTGATCATAAAATCACAGAATGTCAGGGGTTGGAAGGGACCTCGAAAGATCATCTAGTTCCAACCCCTCTGCCTGGCAGGGACACCATCCACTAGATCATGTTGCCCAGAGCCCCATCAAGCCTAATATCCCAGAGTAACGAGAGTCTGTCAAAATATAAGACTTCTAGCAACTTACTTTAATATCAATATGTCCGTGTGTGTGTGTATATATATTAATGTACATATATATGAATCATTTTTATCTTTTCTTAACCTTTGTGCATCTTTAGAACAGGATGTAAAGGGAAAGAGAAGGTGGGGACAGGGGAGGGAGCATCCTGCTCCATTTCAGAGTAATCCATGTTTTACCCAGCAAGAGGGTAGCAACAAAAGATCTAGTTTAAATGGAGAGTAGCAAAACCACATCTGTTGAAGTACATTGCCCTGAGGACAATTTTTAGAAGATTCTGTGACCTTTGTAAATAGTCATTACAGAAAAGTCAGGTGTATGTACAGGTGACATAAAGTGAGTCATCAGGAGAACCTGCAGCAGATGAAGCAACAGTCAATTCAGAGTGCTTTCCTTCTTTACTGTGTCAACACTTACCTTTCCATGGTTTGTAATCTCTCTTGTGCTCATAGATTCAAGTATGGTAGGTGCATTCCTGCTTACTGTAAACTGGCACAGCTGAGAAACCAAAGCTCTTGTCACTTAACCCAGAGTATGCATATAAAAAAGTGCCAGAATCTAAGGGAAGGATTTATGTTAAGAACCTTCTTAAAACAAGGTTTCAGAAGTACTTGTCTTTCCCCTCTCTCTTAATTATGTTCTTTAGAGATAATTTGTCAAAGTTTTTTTTCCTTAAAACATTTGCATTTTAGATATTAAACGTGGAGCTCTTTTATGCAGCCATTACAGTATGTGCTCATATCTTATTTTGAACACTATTGCTAGAATTTAATTCTCCTCTCCTCCCAGCAGGACAAAGTGTAGCTCTGAATTTATGCTGTTAATACAGAAAACCTGAGACATAAGTGGCTGTTAGGGCTGTGCAAAACTGTCAGTGTGATAAGCATGTTGTTGTGACTGTAGAGTGTAAATATTGCAAAAATGGTGGCTTTAAAGCATGTGCATGACTCTGCAAAAGCAGCAATTAATTTCCTTTTAAATAGCTGCCTACCTAAAGACTGTGGTTGCACAAATAGCTCTGTAGCATGGAAATGACAGGATGCAAGTAGGAGTGTTCAAATGTTAACAGTGTGGAGCCATTTTACTACAAATTATGAATGCCTTAGAAGGCAAGTTCAACAAAATGACTTTTTCTACTGACATGAAGGAATGCTCAAATATGAGGTAGTGTTCAAACATTTAGGATTTAACAGGACCTGTCTGAAAGACCAAAGAATAAAAACATCTGTATGAGTACAGAAAGTTTTATTTGTATTTGTGTATGCAAATCAGAGATGTTTAGCATGCCTTTAGGGTTTTTGTAGTACTGAAACACATGTATCTTACTATTCATCAAAATACTCTGTTTACAAGTAAACTGTTGAATGACACTGCTACCACCAGTTTCACATTCTCCTGTTCTGATGCAATCCCTAAATGATAACTAATCCAACTCGGACTTTCCAAAAATAGGAACCAAATGTTTGTGTACTAATTAAAGTGAAGAAATGGGATGAATGGCCTTAAAGAAGAAAAGGTAGATGGGGATGTGCAATTATGTATTTTGTGTTTATTCATGGCTCTAGCTTTCATTTGGTCCAAAGAATTACTATGTTATATGATGCAGCACTATAAAACAGCTTTAAATTACTGCTCAAGAATGAAAGATTTGGATAGCCTTAAACTATGATGCATGTTAGACTCTTAGGACCAAAAGCAAAATCAAATTTCAAAATCCAGATGGAAACTGGGTATGGTAGAGGTCAGGATATCTGTGCCATAGCAATAGAGCTGGCTTAGGGGCATGAGGGCTCCTGAGGTGGTATTCCAGCAGAGCTCTGCTCAGCCCAGGGAGCCTGGCTGTGAGCTAGGCTCATGTAAGGAGCTGTAGCTTTGAAGATAAGCTTGGAGAGGGTGAGAGCAGGCATTGGGTTAGAGGTAATATCTCCAAGCACATGGTGAATGCATGGGAAAGAGGCCCAGGGCTAAACTTTGTACCAGATCAGGGAGCGAGAATGTAATAAGTCTTCCTGGTCCCACTAGCTGTATGACATTCTCAGGTGAAAAGCTGGTTGTAACTGCAATAGGATTTACTGAGATAATGCTTCAGAAGCGCTTCAGTGCCAGCATTTAGACAGAATGGTCTGTGACCATTGGAATAAGGTGTTGCTGAGCAGATTATAAAACAAAAAAAAGAGTTGCTTCTATTTGGAGTATTTAGATTTGGTACATCAGTGCTCCTTGGTTTTGGGTTGTTGTTTTTTTTTTTTTATAACTAAAAGAAAAAAAGAATCCAGAAGAAGAGAGATTCAGTATTTGTCAAAATCAGATTAGGTAAACTTAATTGCACCATAAACCACTTGTGAAAAAAGGACAGTTTTCAGACAGACCATGAGAAGGATTAGAAGGGTCACATTAGCGCAGATCTAGCAGGCATAATATGTACAAATTAAAATTTACACCAAGAATATTTCTTTTCTAAGCATCATAAACATTCTTTTTTGTGTCTGGAATTTTTTTGCAGACTTTTGAGAACCATTCTGACTAAAGGAAAGCTGGCTGTCATAGTTTTACTGCCTGCCAACCTGCTACAAAACTAAGGTAAGCACTAGACTTTAACCTTGTTGTCATGGTGGTGTTGTAGCTGCTTAGATGCCAAAGTGCATTTTTTTAGACTAGAGTCTCCTCAGTGGTGGAGCTTTGGGTTTTTGTTTGTTTGTTTTAATGTCAGTGAATTCACCAGTGGCATAATATGGGTGATACATTCAGAGCACACTCCATTCTTATTAGAACACTAGCCTGTCCTTCCAAAGTGTCTTTCAAAATTTTAAATCAGGATTTGAAACTCTGCAGATTTCGTTGAAAACAATATCCCTGAAAATAGAATAATTTTTAAATCAGATATGAGAGTAATACAAGGAAGGGAATAGAAGGAGCATAAGATCTGATCTACGCCTAAATCTAAGAAACATGTTACAAATAAATTCAGGCTTTTCATTTAAGCCAGATTTTAGAAGGTGTTATATTTAGACTCTCTATAACCATATATATGAGGGTAAACTTTAAATTGTTAGCTCCCCCCAGGTCACAGGGACTGACTTGGGTCAAAATTCTCCTCTGGTAATCAGTGTGAGAAGACTTGACTTTGGGTACTTGAGTGGCTTTGGCTTCATATAGTGCCAAGATTTTTATTACTTTTAGACTGTTTTAAGGAAAATCAGTTTTTCTGTCACGATTCAAAATCTTGATCTTAGGCCACATTATTACTGAAACTGAGCCAATAACAGCATGTTCTGATTTTGCTAATCAGGGCCAAGGAATAAATCATTGCCATTTAGAAGTATGTGGAAATACTTGGCCAGAAGACAGTGCAGAAGTCCCGTAATGACTATCTGTGGTAGACAACCTTATGAAGTTCTAATAATATTTTGATTATTCAGCTCTGATGGTTCTTGAGCATTGGGCTATAAATTAGTGAAATCATAAAAACTGACATTTTGATTATAGAGGAAATATCATGTGTAAAACTGAAATGAAGCATCATCAGTCCTTTCACTTCTCTGCTGGAGATATGGGCATCTCTGTGGAATGTTTTCCACAGCAGCCCATAATTAGATATTTATTTTACATAATATATAATAAAATGACAGCTAGGAGTGAGGAAAAAACACTGGGAATTCCAGATGTGGTTTGAAGAATATGAACTGAATTAATGTCTTGCAGAAGAAAAATCTTGCATTTCAGATTTTTTATTTACTGCTAAGTTCAGCATCATGCAAATTTACTCTGAGAGAAGCATGCATGATTCAGAGTTGTTACAGTCCATGGAAATATTTTCCTTGCTTTTATCAGACTTTTGATCTGTATAAATGTAGAATTTGGATAAGCTTAAGCAATAGCTTGAAGTAACTTACACAGGTATTGTTTCTGGTATTATCAGTCTGGAAGCCTGATTACAAGATACACTTGGTCTCCATTATGCCATGAAATAGTTACATCAGTTAATTAGCTATCAATTCTCAGTTAATTAGCTGCAATTCCTTTGTACAATGTAAATGTTTACCATGAAAAAAAATGGATTGTTTAAGTTAATTATTTAAGTGTACCTAAACCAAAGTGCCATAGGGCAGAAATTTGAGATCATTCTACTAATGGAAGGTTGAACTCTAAAATGGCTTCTACTTTAAACTTCTGCAAAGCAACAAAACTGACAGAGTAAATAACTAGATTGCTCTCTCTGCCTCTAGTTTTAATTTTGTCCTTTTTTTTCCTCCAAATTTGGAGTCTGTATTTATGTGGATGATATTCTGATGACCTATCTAGTGTAATAATGCTGAGTTACCACATAACATGTGGTACCCACTAAATATGTCTGAAGTCAGTCATATTTCTGGCCTCCTGTTTTAACAGATCTGTTGATGTACATTATCTTCTTACTGAGTTTATGATTCTGGACTCGACTTGCATTGGTGTCATTCATACAAAGTAGCTTTATCTACCTCTTTTCATGGTCCAGAAGATAAATGTATATTGGGTAGATCCAACCTGTATGTTTTTTGGCTGCTGATTACAATACCCTAAGTTTAGTAAGTTAGATTTTAGTGCAGCTTGCTTTGAACAAACTCAGTGAATCCATAGCAACTGTAAGCTCAGAAGCAACTGGGTATTACCTCTAGCCAACAAGTAAAACAGCAAAAAGGGGTATGAAGGTGATTGAAAATGCTTCTGTTAAAACAAAAAGGAGTTAACATGAAAGGTTAAAGCTGTCTGGACCCACTGGAACCATCATTCTGACTCCTGTTAAATTCTATGGAACACTGGTATTTCTAGAGGGCTAAAGCAAAGAAATTTATCTTCAGAGAATGTCTGGAAATTTCCCACTACCAAGTTAAAAAAATAAAAATAAAACTTTAATGCAAATGTATGTGTCCTACGAGACTGAGTGCTCATTAAATGAAGCAGCTTGCAAGAAAATACTATTAAGGCATTAAACTAAAGGGAAAAAAAACTATTATGGAAAAAAGGGCTGCTGAAGGTTATGGAAGGTCACATAATCCATCTCTCTGCCTGAAGGAAGCATAGAAAAATAGTGCCTTTAGAGCAAACCTTGAGGTGGTATGTTTTACATCTTTCTTGAAGCTAGCTGGGCAGAAAAAAATTTAAGCCTCTCTGATTCAAGCAAGTAAGACTTTCCACCCCTTTCTCAGATTTTTGACACCAATGGTGGCTTATTTTCTCATCTGTGCTAGTAGGGAGCTAAAGAGGACACGGAAGATAAGGAAACCACAGTATCTGGTCACAGGCAAGTAGCTTTGTGCATCAGCACTGTAGCTTCAGTGGCAGAAGAGGAGGCAGGTTTGCTCCTTCTGCCTAGCAAATCAGTCACTTCATTAGTCCTCTCCTCATTTATGTTTATAAATAAGTGAAGAGGGGGTGTCAGAGGGATGGGGTCAGGCTCTTAGTGAAGCCCAGTGACAAGACAAAGGGCAATGGCTGTAAGCTGAAGCATAGAAGGTTCTATGCAAATACAAGAAAAAAAATTTCCCAGTTCAGGTGCCAGAGCACTGGAATAGGCTGCCCAGAGAGGTTGTGGAGTCTCCTTCTCTGGAGATATTCAAAACCAATCTGGACACGCTTCTGTGTGACCTGGTCTAAGCAATCCTGCTCTGGCAGGGGGGTTGGACTAAATGATCTTTTGAGGTCCCTTCCAACTCCTAACATTCTCTAATTCTGTGAAATGTCTTCAGTAATCATGTATCGTACCTTAGTTCTTGCAAGACTTTTTATTATTATTGCTGAATATTATTCAGTGTCTTCTCCACTTATTTGCTAACTTACTTTTCCATTTAGAGTTTTTCTATGGCTTTGCATTGGTACTTGTTTCTGTTTAAGCAGCCTGGAGAGGCTGGAAGAAATGTCTTTCAAATATACTACACTTGCACATAATTCTTATCTTGCCATTGTCCTCTCAGGACTGATATTTGGGCACTATTTTTTTCTCTTGATTTCGGCATTTTCTTTAGAAATGCCATTCATGAGAGTGTTTAATACATTTCTATGCCAATATAAGGAGAAAGGAAATAAATTTTTTCACTTTTATTCTTTGCAGAATTCCTGAAAGGAGCAGAGGTGGTGAGGAGGATACTTGGCAGACCAAGATAAAACATCAGCCATTTTCCAGCCAGTGTAACAGAGACTAAAATCAAGATGTGCTTCTATTAAGGCCAGTATTAGCTCACCATAATTACTTTACGTTACAGGAATGCTAATTCATCATCACGGCACTGCTATAAATAGAATATAATCACATTTTCCAATAAATTCACGACATTCTGAAATTAAATAAGGTAGTAAAAGTTGTGATTCCACACAGTAACACAGCAATTCCTATTTGCCATAGAAACTCCTGTTAATTAACTCAGTATTAGGGGTTGGTGCTGATTTTAATGTCAGAACAGAGAATGTATTTTCTCCTTAAATGGTAATTTACGTAGTCCCAGTGTATCTAGGTGGGTGCAGTTGCTTAGTGTATGTGGAGAAGTGGCTACTGTGTACATTATCCTATGATTAAAGAAGAAATCCACTGTTGTACCTTTACAAAGTCTGATTGGGCAAACTTGCATGGAAAGCAATGCCTCTTTTCCACTTAAATAATTTCACTAAGGCCAAAAGGAAGGTTTACAAATCCAGTGCTCAAGCAATGATAGGGATTTATTCAAGAAGGATATAAATGCAAACATCTGAACTGTTTGAATACCTCTGGAATTCAAGTTAAAGTCCATGAGGATTAAATCTTATACTTTGCATTTGTAGTAAAAGAAAAGAGTTTCCTCTCAGTTGTTACAGCCTGTGTCTAGTGGTTTTCAGAGCAATCTGCAAATGTTTACAAAGCTGTGAGACTAAAGTAAAGGTTTTATTTGCACTGTTTGTTTTCAACTCTCTCTTTTCAGCTTTTCTGATTCAACTCACCAGATCACACAGTATCACAGTATGTTAGGAGTTGGAAAGGACCTTGAAAGATCATCTAGTCCAACCCCCCTGCCAGAACAGGATTCTCTAAGACTAGGTCACAACAAAGTTTCCCAGAGTGGGAATTGAACCCAGGTCCCAGTGGTGACAGCGCTGAATCCTAACCACTAGACCACCTCACTGCACCTAATCATGAACTGTTGATGTTTTTGGAAAAAACAGGCTGTGTGGAGCAAAGCCAACAATATTCAAAGACAGCAGAAGAGCTGGGTGGCATAGTTCTGCCTTTTTTTAAATGAAACAAAAAACAAACAAAAAGAGTAACCTACCATTATGGACAGAAACCTTGTAAGGTAAACAAACATTATGAAAGTAGGGAAAATAGGTCAACTTCCTCTTTTCAGGGTGAGATAAGGTCCTTGTTTAGATAGGAGAAGCTGGTGAAGCATAGGTACAGCAGCTTCTGTTAGTCACTTTCCTCATACAGATGCACTTTGAAAGGTGAATCTGATTGCTATTGGGTTTGCAAGTGATTTGGGAACTTGTGAGGTTGCAGGGGTTTTTCTGTCTTCAGCTGATCATAGCTGGTGGTGATACACTGATGCCATAAATAACAGCAAGTTTGTGTGTACAAGAAATACAGTATTTCTCCAAGAAAAAAAAAATTTCCTAGAGTTACTGCAGCTTCCTTTGATATCTGACTGAAGTAATTCTTCAGGATTCCAGTAACACCAATGTGATGTAAAGGCCATCTCAAATGGTTTCACGTTCCAGGACCCCTTTGATCCTGAACCCCCTAAATCTTTCAGAGAACTACAGAGCTAGAAACCCATTTAAACTTTTCCTTTTTGAATAGCAGTACTCAGCTGAACTGACTTCAAAATAAATTGGCAAATTAGCTATGCATTTGTATGCAGTGATCTCACACATTGGTCACTCTGGAAAATAAGGTGGCCTTGCTCAGCAGGCTCCTAGAAGCTGCCAGTCTGCTGTGTTGTGCTGAAAAGTAATTTAGATGTATTGTGCTTTTGGGTCCTCCTCATTCTCTTGTTCCCAAAAGGCATGATTGCTGGTGGAAAAATATTCTAAACTGGTATTTGAAGGTGACTTGAGATTTCAAAAGCTCTTCACTGCCAAACTTCTGGGCAGCTTGCTTCTCTAAGGAAGACAGCAGAGAGCAGTGCTATCGAATGAATAGCAGCTCTGCATAGCCATTAACTGAAATAGATGATATACAGGCAGCAGAAATGCTTAGGCTTGTAATGGATAAAATCCTACAACTTAAACTGGAAATCAATAGAAACAAATAGAATGGTAAAAACAGAACAGTGGACAAATGTATAAGCAAAAAGATGGATACTGTTAGTAATTTCTGACTGTAATCTGGGTTATCACTCAGTATAAATGTGCATGTTGTTTTATATGTTGTCAGTGTATCACCTTATAGTAACATTTTGGACTGTATTGCATAAATGGTCTTCCTATTATGGCTCTACTCTATCACTATTTTAACATTCCTGCTTGGATTCCACATTGAGGTTCATCAGCTATATGAATTAATTTCTTCATTTTGTCATTAATGAAAATTATTTTTCACTGCCCTTCTTATCACTTTTAGACAGACAGAAACCATCAGCTGGGTAGTGACTGAGTGAAAGGAAATGAAGATTCCTTCTTACTGCAAGGTGCTATTAGCAACAATAAGTCCTCCATGGACTTACTTATCTATCATTTACTAGTCAAATCACAGTTATATGTAAAGAGCTGTGATGGATGTAAAAGGATTATCTAAAAACAGGTTAGAAAACACTGAGAAAAAAATATTGGTTTTTAGGGCTTCTCTTGTATGTATGAAAGTTTCTGGGGATCTATGCCATATTTTTCAGAATCATGTCTGGATTTAAACTTGCTATTTAAACCAACACATTAAAATTAAGCTTCTTAAAGTGTATAGGTCTTCAAAGATTTTGGAAGCCCACAGATCTCATTGAGATAAAAAAAAAACTTAGGGTACCAGACTTTTTAAAAAGATGACAAATGTCTTTGGGCTGTAGCAAAAAGGGACTCTAGGGACTTAAATGGTGTAGACGTTGCTGATCTGCCAACATCATAACTAACAGAAAACAGTGTATGCCAGAAGAACCTGTTTGATTATATAAATATATATACAATTAGCATTATAGATTATATTCAGAATAATAAAAAAAGGAATTATTCAGACTATATGAGAGAAGTGGCTAGAGGAATAACTGTCATTCTTGCACTGAAGCTGCAAACCTTCTGTCAGATGGGACATGATGGAAAGGTATTTAAGAGCTAAGGGGTACTGTCAGAACACATTAACAAACCCAGTTTTGCATTTCTGTCACCATATCAACATATCTTTGGCTCACTTTCTTTGGAAAGACTTAGTGCTTCAAAATCCTGGGTCTGGAAAATCTTGATAACTTCTCTACTTTTGGCAGCTAACTTTTAAGAGCAGTTAGGATTCTTTCCCTTATGCTTTTTAAACACAGACATTTTGTGGAAAGATGCTCTACAAATGCAAGAGCTCTGATTTTTAATGAGTAGTAATGCTATCAAAGATTAATGACAACAACTAGTTGTTTGATTGGTGCCATAAATTAGCCAAATTGTGGGGAGAGGATTTAAAACAAACAAGCAAAAAAATTTTTTTAAGTGGATCCATTTTGGTTTAGGCCATAATGTGAGGAAACTGCGCATGATATTTATGAAAGGCAAAACTTCATCTCTGTTGTCCTTGTATTCAGAAGAGTCAGATCCAGAGGCGGCACTGGGAAGAAACAGCTTGTTCCGCATTATCTTCTATCCACTATGTAACAGTCTACAGATGCAGCTCAAACAAGCAAGTAAAGTTCAGAGCATTTCTTTAAGCAAGCTCAATCTGCAAAATGGCATCTGGCCTTGTAACCAAGGTGAGAAACAACACCAAAACATTCTGAACCTTAAAAGTGGTTTTGAAATAAAGAGGGTAAGTGCAAACATAGTAGGAAGTTATTTGTACAATTCATGTTTGTGCAACAAAGTGAATACAAGAGAACTGGTAAAATATTACTGGGAAGTAGACAATAGGAGCTAATGTACTAGAGTAGTTATTGTAAGTATTTCATTTCTTTGCAAATGTTAGATGTTTGATGATTTTATTTACTTCAACATTATGCTTGATACGTGCTTAGTCAAAAAAGTCAATGCTTTACAGTGTCTCAACTGTTGGTCAAGCAGCATTATGTACTTTAATTAAATTCAGGTTTTAGAAGTCACCTATTGAAACCAGACTAGTTTTTCATCTGTTTGGGTAATAACTTTGGGAGGTAATAATTAGAGGATGTGTCCATTTGTAGATATTTCCCATTATCTCCAGTAGTTCAAAAGCATCTTGTTTACTAAGGGTTCTATATAATTTAAGAAATTATGGAATAATTAACAAAAGAATACACCAAAACCTGAAAATAATGTGGAACTGATTACTGGAATGACACAGAAATGGATTTGGAATGGAAATACAGCTATTTGAATTCTTCCTTAAATTCTGTGAAGATCAGGGAGTTTAAATTCAGCACAAAAGGTCACGCAAAACTGAGTGTGCTGCTGGTTTATTACATTAGTTTTATTCAAGAGGCATAAGTATATGTTATTTATTCATTAAATAAATCTTGTGTTCCTTCATAGCATAATACATATTTAGTTCAGAGTTAGTGCGGAAGAGTGTGGTGCAGTGAAGTCAGTGCAAATCAAGCCCACTCTTCATGTTTTTCCATAGCTAGCACTGAGTTCAGAGAAGCTGTGGACTGACACACAAACATAGCCACTGAGGCACCTGGATGTGTTGGCATGCTTTTCTGTGCCCATCATGGTGATGCTTTGCCAGCAGAGAAGGGAAGGAGTTGTTAAGGGAAAGGAGATTTTAAAAAAGATAAAGGTATTTTAAAAAAACCCAACTTTTCTGAGATTGTACTTACTGTTTGCAGATCCATCTGCCTGGCAATAATGCCTGTTTTCTTGTTGAAAGTTTTGGTTTTTTTTTTTACTGAAAATGACATAGTTCTAGCAGAGCACGTACAGAATGTTTTCGAGACAGCTGTCTAAGAGGCATGTGAAATCTGAATTTCCCAATTGCTTATAGTTACTAAAAAGCTGCCAGTAAGGTATGTCAATTCAAACTGTGCAGATGTTAGCACATTATATTGCAGAATCTCATAGCCTGAGATGTTTATTGCTACATTTGGTGTCTGAAGGAGTGCAGCAATGGACAGTGGAAGTGGAAAACTGCATTCCCTCTTCTCTTCACTTGTTTACTAGAAATTCTGAAAATATTGATCCTAGAGAAGAAATCTTGCTCTTTAGCATATGTCTAGCATAAACATACAATTGGCTTATGTTGCTGTTGGACATTAAATACTTTAAGAACATTTCAAAAACAATTGTTTCTCCCCCCCTTACCTCACACCAGTCATGTTTAGCAAGAACTTGATCAGACCTAAACTGTTTGTCTCTATCCCAACATTTACAATGTTCAGCTGTTAATAGAAGTATTGGAATATATGCTAAAGGAAGCATATGGCTTTGCAAATCAAGGAGGAATTTATTTAGTAATATAATTTTATTTAGAGATTGCTCATTAAGTCTATAAATCAGCTGTTGGTTACAAGTATTTGCTTAAGTTTATTCAACATAGAGTACATACAGCTACAGCTCAAATTATTTCTTATGAATAATGTATCTGAACAAATATAGGCCTTTAATGTATTTGCAGTTGATTTGTAGTCAGCTCAGAATTTTTATGTCTGGGTTCATTTTTTCAAGTTGTTTACTCACTTAGCCTAGAAGTGGGATTTTACATATCTGAAATTATTTACTATACAACTTTCAGGGTGCATGATTTATTGTTTGAGGTGCTCTCCTTGAAAGTCTCAGGGAGTCCACCTGCCTAATAGACTCCTGAAACATTTGTTGTGTTTGAGTTTACTGTGCAGGTAATGGAACAAGAAGTGTAAACTGATGAAAAACATTTCCCTGCTTCTTGTGCAAATATTAATCGATGCAATGGTTGTGATATCTTCTAATAAACTCTTTTGCAGTCCTTCTGTATGGCAATGCTATGTCTGCATGCTCATGACTAAATTATAATATGCATAGATTGGCATCTTTCAGGTTAAAGAAGTAGAATAAACCATGAGAAATATTCCAGGAGGAAATAATTTTTTTGCAAAGTCATTTCTGAAAAAAGAATGTTTCCTTCAGGTGAGTTTCTGAGAAACTTCTGCAATTGCTGCTGTTTCTGCACACAGATGTCCTGCTGCAGCCCTGCTCACCCTCACTCTGGTCCTTTTGAACTGACATGGACTCAGGTACTTCTCTTGTTTCTTCTGATTGATCCATTTTAGTTAGTTTGTGGTGGCTTAAATTTCTGCTCACCACTCAATCCTTTGCTCATCATTCAGTCACCCAGAGACTCCAGTTGCACATGTCATTTGGGAGAGCCAGCTCAGCGACAAGTCCATGAAAATTAAATGGCTGTTTTCTCTTTCATTGCTTTGTCCCAGGTGGCAGGTTATCAAGACAGTACAGGTCTACAGGCTAGATGGGCACCCAAAGGGCTGATTGTCTCTCACGTGAAGGAGAGTCACTCTCCCTGCAGACCCTGTCCCTGCCATGACAGCCCCATGGCTGTGACCAAGGAAAGCTCACCTTGTGGAATACTTCAGATATTTCCAGAAGGTGTTGATGCAAACTATGCTCGGGCCTCTCAGAGGTTGGGAGTGTAAGGGAAAAAAGGGAACAGTAGGGTTTGGCTGGGAAGTGAGTCTTCATATGTTGTGCTCTTACAACTAGTGCATGTGTGCAAATGGTGCCAAAAGGAAGTATTTTTACTTTTGTGTTTCTATCCCTTCAGTCAATGAGTGCTAGGTAGGTATATGCTATACAGGGGAAGGAGCAGCAGTTAATACAGCAATTAATATATCCTATTTTGTCCCAGAATTATATTAACTTGCAGTAAGGCCACTTTAGCAGAGAGCAATCAACTCATAATAGGCAGTCAGGGAAAGCTCAACAAAGGAGCACTGTCGAAGGCAAAAGACCACCAGTTGAGCTTTTTTTTGTGAGCCGTACTCTTCATTTAGGCTCAGGTCTGGGGCTGTGCAATTAAAAGTACAACACAGCCTTCCTGGAGCAGTGCTAGCCCTGGTGAACAGCTGTGTCACTCTCCACGTGAGATATGAAATCAAACGCTGTACAGCTCTTCAAAGCTTTCGTGCTGTCTTCTGAAAAGCTACTCAGACCAAAATATGTTTGCCATTTTCATCTGTGCTTTGCTTCTTGCTGTCACAGCTGTGTTCACTTTCATTCTGATGTTATTTTTCCAGTGCAATTTTCCTCTGCTGGTGGAGGGCTAAGCCAGTTCTGAGCATGACTAGCCAAAAAAACCCCAACAAACAAACAAACAAAACTAAAAAACACACAAAAAAAGAGTGTCTGTAAGGATGCTATCTGTAATTATTGCATCCTGGATCTACATTCAAGAAGCAGAATTTTAGTTAACCTCTATAGGTGATGGGAGTTTCCTGTCAATGCCTGCAAAGGGAGAAAGCCAGATCGGGGTGGGGCTCTGCAGCCCTATTCCCTAGCCCCTCTGGTCTCTGAGAAAAATGACTCACAAATCAGTTTTCATGGATCAATGGCCATCATCCTCTGCAAAGAGATTTAGTTGCTAGGACAACTGTTACCAAGACAGACTGATTTTCCTTGGGAACAATTTCAATGTGTTATTTCTGTACAGCAAACCATATACTGTGTCTGTTGTTAGACCCATGTGAGAAGCTATTGGTGTTTTAGCTCCAGGTGGAAATTAGGAAACAGTAGGAAAGGAAAACAAATGTCATTACCAAAAGGGAGTTCACAGTCTTGGATCTGCACAAAATTCATGGTCTCTCAGACTGTACATGCACCCTGCAAACATAGGCCCCAGAACCCAGTGTTGAAAGACTTTTCAAGCCATGAGTTCAAAATGAATTGCCAATCTTACAATTCTCCTTAAAAATATTTAGTTTGGAATAGGGTAAGGTCCTTGGGGATTTTTTGTATTACAGTACATAGCTATATAAGTTCTTACAATTTGGTACAGTGGCTGTGATCAAACTGCCTGCATGTGCTGGAAGTAACAGATTTTACCAATTTGCCTACCCTGGGAGATGCTGGTGATTTTTGGAATGACTGACATGCCCTCAAAGAACCACTCTGTCCTCTTTGAAATTGCTTGTGAGGTTTTTTATCACCTTAAAGATTGCTTTAGCTTTACTTTTTTCTTGGTATAGTGTTAATGATATTGATGCAACAGCCAAGAATCCCTCTTGCCACACAGGCTTTTAAAGTTTATGATTCAAAACTTTTCCATTTCTGTATCAGTTTCCATTTTTTTGCACGAAATACTTTTGGTTCAAGTGGAAAATGTCTTTGATTATTGTATAACTTTAGATAATATTCAACAGAATGGATGAAAGCTAGTTAAATGTATAAACTGCTCTCCTGAGAAATACAAAGCAAACAAATTTAACAACGTTCTTCTTGTCCACCAGAGGTCACTTAAAGGCCACTTTATTCATTATTGGCCGTGCTTTCACTTGCCTAGTTAACATCTGTTGTTTCCCATATTATGTACTTCTGGATCAAATGGACAAATGCAGGTTCTGAGGACCCTGTTAATGACTTTGAATCTTTTATAGAATCGTTAACATTAAGGGAAAGAATGAAAAAATCATTAAAAAGTGTAGGGACTTCACTGGTCCCATAATCTCAGTAGGTAATCTCAGTAACTGCACCACACTTCACAACCTTTGCTGTGCATGTAAAAGAATTTTCTATATGCAATTCTTATCTGGATTCTCGTCTGCTCCATCTTGACAAAACATTTTTCACAGTGTGCACTTTGAGAAGCTACATGTGTTTACAGTTTCTGATACTTCAGCTGTGTTGCATGCCTGTGGAGGCCTCTGCTTTATGAACTTTTGTTGCAGCATGAAGAAAACCCTTGAGAAGTCTTTACTTGACTGATCAGTCATCAAACATGAACAACTCATCTGAATTTGGCAAAAGATGCCATTCTGCATCTTCTATTGCAGCTAGAGTGGAAACATGAAATTCAGACATGGTGTTTCATGAGCCCTTCAGAATCAAGAAAAGGCCTGTTTGAAGTAGTCTGAACAGAAAATAACCCCATTCTGTTCATGTTTCATTTACAGTGGATGAAAGAAAATCAAAGAAGTGAGAAGGTTCTTATTCCTCCAAGACAAATGAAGGGCAGAAACTCTCCAGTCTGTAGAACCTCTTAGCCCAATAGTTAGAAGTTGTCTGACTTTATACTCAACTTCACATTGTAAATAAAGCAGAACTGCTGACTAGAGATGGTAAGACTAGCATCTTGATATTATCTTTTCTGAATCTTATGCTTTTAAAACTCAAATCTCTTTAAACTCCAGTGACAGGAAGCTCATTCAGCAAATTTTCAAAAGAGAAGGAGAAACTTGGTATGTGTTCTTAATGGTTGATACCCTGAGTGGGGGATCCTGTGTAAATTGTCAACTTTGTCTGAATCTCAGACAGAACTTTCTCTGAGTTAAGCAGGTTGTTTGGTTTTTTTGGTTTGGTTTGGGGTTTTTTTTGTGGTCTGCTTCAGACCAGTCTCAGTCTCTTACAGCTTCTGCAAAGATTATATGCTCAGTCTTGCAATCTCCAAAGTATCAATTCAGCATCTTCACAAAGTCTCCAACAAAAAAACATGCATAGTTTTTCACTTATAAGCTTAGGTCCAGACTAATATGCATTCATTCAAATTTTGAGGGTGGTGAAGATGATACAAAATTCCACTTTGGCCAGACAGTTGACAAAGTAGGGACAAGGACAGAAAAATAAAGAATATCTGACTCTCATTAATGTCCACTCTAAACTTGCTGGGATCTCCTTGTTTAGGTCTTTATTTTTATAACATAGACATGAACTGAGAGTATTACACATGCTGATGATTATGCTGTCTAACTTGTACCACAAACAAACCTATTATTACAGTCAGACTGTAATAGTAACAACAATATTATTCCTATTCCTACTTATCTGTGCTGTTACTATGACATTGTTCCTAGTGTGTCCAGCTGTATAAATTCCCTCATCTCTTACAAGCAGTTGATAGTTTTACCTTACTCTCAATATACAGAGTGAATACAGGATGGCCAAAGGTTTTGTCCTTAATGAGTGGTGATTTAGGGTACCAGCCCAAATCAGGAAGCAGCTATACAGTCTCTGTGGCAGGCTGACAAGCAAAAAGAAAAAGGTGAAGAGCTTCAGTTCTGCTCTATCCTTCTTACTGCGCAGAAGTAGGGATGCATGGTAGGTTACACAGGAAAGGGATAAATCACTACTAATTCAGAAGAAAAAGATCCTGTGCAGGAGCTCTAATTAAACTCACTGTAGGAGCACCTATTAAGAATGGTGCTCCATAATGCCTGATCTGAGGTTTTTCTGAAACAAGGTTTTTACTATGGTTTTTATTCTTCAAAAGTCTTTAATCCTGACTTTAATGGTCTCAATGAAAAGTTAGAAATACTTTGTAAACTCCTGGTTTGGGGATAAGAGCACTCTTTTGGTCTGACATCAAAGTGAATCAACAAACTAGCTGTGCATTTCTATCCACTGCTTTAGCCATATATTCTTTTGCAAGTGTCTAGAAGCTGTCACCCTGCTTTGCAGTGATGAAAATAATTGGATGTACTTCCCATTTCTGTTATTCCCATATGATATTGCTGCTGGTGAAGAACACTCAAAACTGATGGCTCCAAAAGCAAGTTTGAAACTTCAAAAGCCAAGTGTTCTCATGTGCTGAGCTGGCTCACTGCTTCAAGGAAATCTGCAGAGATCTGCACCTTTTATCAAAGAAGAGCCAGACATACAACCATTCCCCCAAATGAATGATATTTAGAAAGAAGGTACATTCTAACATCTAAATAGTGAAGAGCTCAGTACTCAAACTGGGAATCAGGAGAACCAAATAATTCTGGAGGAAGGGGAAGCTGTATACAAATAAAGAGACTGAAAATGAAATTACAAATCCAGTGAAGACAGACATTTAAAATAGTAAGCTATCTGCCCTTATGACTTTTATCTGTCACTTGATACAGGAATTTACAGTGGTCCTGTAGGTTTTGGTGCTGCATATAAACATCTTCAGTTTGCCACAGCTTAGTAAAGTTTCTACTGTGTGATAAACTATGTTTCAGTAAAATAATGTCCTGATCTGGTGAGAACATAGGGGTAGGGAAACTGCTGAGAATCCTTTCTACCTTATACTTCTGCTTTTGAAGGCAAGCAGCTGTCAGGGAAGTTCATCAGACTTTCAACAAGTCAGATGTTTCTGTGGGTTACAACATGAGCTCTGGATGCTATTTGTTGGCAGCATCACATTTTGTCCTCGGTCACAATGGTAAAGGTCTGCGTGGAAATTTCAGCTTCCTAGTTTAAAAAAAAAAATAGATGTCTCATTCCAAATCTGTGTTTAGTGATGTTGGCTCTACAATGTTTTTAGCAAATCATGACTGATAAATAGCACTGCTCTGAAGTGATCTTTTCATTTTGTTTTTACAGAGACTAACTTTGTGCTAGGTCCTGAACAGGAAAGATACAAAGGTACCCTGACAGCCTATGACACCTCTATCTGATGCCACCACGTCAGAGAACAACAGCCCCAAAGACAGGACCTTTTGAACAAAATCACTCCTGATACTTCTGCAGGGATGGAGAGTTTGAACTGTTTTTTGCAGCTAGAGATGCCTAAAGACTTTTTTCTGGATAAGAAACTCTGCAAGCAGAATTGCTCAAGATGTCTCTTCCTCAGTATTATGTTTTACGTTATTAATTTGGCAGAGCTATCCATGGCAGTATCCCAGACAGTACTGTTGCTACTATACTCTTCCTGTCCACACACTACAGACAGCTGGACAATCCAAGCTCTAGTGAGTTTATTCTAATTACTCTCACTAGTACTATAGAAAGACAAGTAGTTAGTGATTTACTTAAAATTGTCAGCATATATTACTTTACCTCATGTTATTTTTCCAAATCTCACATCCCATTTTTAAACATAAATGGGTATGTTTGAGTTTTGCCAAGTGTGTTTGGCCAAGTTATTTTCAGGGATAATTTCAGAGTACATTACAGGAAAGACAGCCAGTGCAGTCAAGCAAGTCTCAAATACCCTTCCCTCTCCTAGATTATTATAAAATTAATCCATTTACAAGTAAAGGGGAAAAACCTTAGAGTCAAAACTTTCAGTGCCTACGGTTGTCCTGAGTTTTTGATTGTTCGTTTGTACTGTAACATAGCCAATGTCTGTCCAAGGCTAGGTAAATAGCAAAGGGCTCACTCCCAGAATGTCATATGCAGTACCTGTAAATAAGGGTGGTAAGACCAAGGTATGCAATCATTAGGATTGTGCAAGACAGAGATAAGCCAGTAAGCCAGCTATTCCAAAATGAGGAATGAAATTACAGCTCTTAGTAGAAATGTAGGGGAATTTTTTTTTTTTCCTTTTGGCAGGCACACAGCCAGAGCAGGTTTCTGTTCCATTTATTCTCTACTGCATTCTGTTGTGCTGGCTGTCAGGGAAACTAGTGGTGCAATAAGAGCTTCACTGTGTACTGATTGAGTAAAGGTGTTGGTAAGTAAAGATATCTTGTGCTGTGACAAGTATTTGACCAGTAGGCCATGCCACCATTGTGGGTACAGACACACTGGTTAGAAAAGACTTCTGTAGGCTGCCCTACTGGAGCACAGCAAGCTGATGAGGACAGCTGTTAGCAGGATGTAATCTATCAGTTAAACATCATCCTGTCCATGAGTATTCTCTATATAACTGTAGCATCTGCTTTTGAAGAGCAGTTTCCCTAGTACTTGACTTCAGTAGACTTGTCCTGTGCTGTAGACTCTCAGGTTTCAGGCTAATGACTCAGAGCTGTCACCTTCAAGACTAGGCCTGCCACAAGGACTCCCTACTGCCTCTTGCAGGAGCTCTTCCCTGCTGTTATCTACGTTGGGTGAATCATGTCCTGAAACGTTTTTTATGGAGGAATAAAAGAATTACTTGAGATCTATGTCTTTAATCATTCTTGTGGCCCTTCTCTGGACTTGCTCCAGCACTTCCATAACCCGGTTGTAATAGGGGCTCCAGAAATGGACACAATATTCCAGGTGGGGTCTTATGAGAACAGAGTAGAGGGGGAGAATGACCTCCCTCGACCTGCTGGCCACGCCCCTCTTGATGCAGCCTAGGATATGGTTGGCCTTCTAGGCTGCAAGCGCACACTGGCGGTTCACGTTGAGTTTCTCACCCACCAGCACCCCCAAGTCTCTTTCCTCAGGGCTGCTCTCAAGCCAATCCTTACCCAGCCTGTATCAGTGCTTGGGATTGCCCCGACCCAGATGTAGGACCTTGCACTTGGTCTTGTTGAACTTCATGAGGTTGGCATAGGCCCACCTCTCCAGCCTGTCCAGGTCCCTCTGGATGGCATCCCTCCCCTCCAGTGTGTCAGCTGTACCACCCAGCTTGATGTTGTCAGCAAACTTGCTGAGGGAGCACTCGATGCTGCTGTCCATGTCGCCAATGAAGATGTTGAACAAGCCTGGTCCCAGTACTGATCCTTGAGGGACTCCACTTGTCACTGACCTCCACCAGGACATGGATCCATTGACAGCTACTCTTTGGGTGCAGCCATTGAGCCAATTCTTTATCCACCAAGTGGTCCATCCATAGAACCCATATCCCACCAGCCTGGAGACCAGGATGTCATGCAGGACAGTGTCAAAAGCCTTGCTCGGGTCCAGGTAAATGATGTCAGTTGCTCTTCCCCTGTCTATTGATGTTGTGACCTTTTCATCGAAGGTCACCAGATTCGTCAGGCACGATTTATCCTTGGTGAAGCTGTGTTGATTATACCAAATCACCTCTTCATTATCCTTCTGCCTAAGGAGTGCCCCCAGGAGGATCTGCTCCGTGATCTTACCAGGTACAGAGATGAGATAATCTGTGAGTGATCTTTTCTGAAGCTTAAACCGAACAAAAATAATTCAAGTGACTAGCAAAATTAATGCAGAATTTGGTTTTCTTACCCCAATCTGTCAATCAAACAGTGCTTCGTTAGGCTTGGGGTTTTATTTTTACTGGTAGAACTGGGGAAAAATAAGGTCAGCTGACTTTAATGTGTGGTTTAATATAAAAGTTTATCAGTTTATATTTATGGCAGTTTCATTTTGCTTGGGTTTTTTTCTAAACACAGAATACATGGGACGTGATTGCCTCAGATTTGACCCTTGTATTAAAATCAAGAACAATTACTGTGGTGCACCTTGTCAGAACTTGACACGGAGATTTACCTTATGGTGTTACTGCTTGTTACTGTTCTGCTCAGAGAGGGCAGCAAAGTATTGTAGATCTGGAATCCAAGAGGACTTTGACTCTATGTTGTAATACTGAGAAAGTAACATACCTTAATAATACATAAGCTGTGAAAGGAGAAATTGGAAGGCAATCAAATCATTACTACTTAAATGTGCCTAAACCTTTTGCCCTGAAGCTATGGGTATTTGCTACTAGTGGAGATGCTATCAAGAGAAACAGGTTAATCACTCTAAGCTTAGACATACAGCAATCCTGATAGCTGTGGAAAGTGTCCCTGCAGAAACACAATAGCTGAAGTGTTCAGGATTCACCCCAAAGTGGAATACTGTATGACTCATTTGACATGAAGAGAAATTCTTTAAATTTAATCATACAATGAACAAAACATTGAAATGAATTCGTAGTACTTTAAAAATTAAGACTGTTGCTATATTAGGTATTTTCATTGCACTTTTTGATTTTCCTATTCATATAAGGTTGGTTGTTTCTTTCCTGGTTTCCATAGAAAAAGATCCAATTAGAGGCTAGGAGAACTGGTTTGAACACTATTCCTTATTCTTGCTCTTTTGTCTGAAGATGGGATTGTATTTCCTAGGCAAAGTAAGCAACTCTTCCCTAGGCAACCCCTTCAAATGATGTAATCAGAGCAATTTATTGAATGACTCTGCTTGATTTTTCACAGATCTGTGGACTTAGCAATGACTCTTCTTCAGCCTTTCAGTGCCTTGGTACTTTGGCATAGACAACTTGTTATCTATGCTAACAAGTTTGGTTAACATAGATAAACCTGAAAAGAAAGTTTATTCCTGTCCAGCAATTCAGTGCAGTGCTCCTGCAGTCAATGGCCTAGCCGGCAGAGATGGAAGACATGGTCCCAAAGGTGAAAAGGAAGAACCAGTACAGAGCTATAACTATTTAGCAACATTGTATTTTTGAGACTCCGTATAATCCCTTTAGTCTTGTGTCATGCCTCTTTCAGTCTTTAGTTTTGTTTTTTTGCTTTTCTCCTTTCCTTCTACCCCATTAACCTGTTGTAGGTTCTGCACAATTTCACAAAGCTGAAAATGTTGTCAGCATTTATAATGCTACCGTAGATGCTTGACTTTTAATAAACAAGAAAATGCATTTTCACGGCACCCCATAAAAATGAAATAATAAGATTTAAATCTGATTATACCATTTGTACTCTGAATCACTTACAGAGTTTCCTACAATACCCTACTAAATGTTTTTTCCTTTCCGGGGCCAGCACTCAAAACCAGAAATCATGTCTGCTAGAGTTGGCTACTAATCTGATGGTCATAACTTGATTGCTTCATACTCAGTAAGTCCTGGCAACAGAATTCCCCTAAGGCATGATTTGTCAGCTAGGTAACTTTTTCATGCACTGCTGCAAACAGCAAATAGATCACTAAGTCCTTTCTGTCATGTGGTAGAACCAATTCACCTGTTCTCTCAAGTTACAAATCATAATTTAATAAGTACATGTGGAATTGTACACTTTCTTACCATATCCTATCTGTTATCATGTGTATACCATACCTCTTGAAATTACATAACTGCTTTTCAACCTCCAGGCAAATTCCCATCATTATCAATATCACTTGAATGAACTATGGCATAAAATTTCAGTGACATATATGGATGTTCTTCATAGACATTTTCTGGTTCATATACCCTCAGTTTGGCCCCTGCAATTTCATGGTTGAAATAAGTAAAGCCAGTGCTATCTGTTTCTACAAACTACTTCACAGGTATCCTTAATCTTATGATTTAGTTAATTTTCTAGATCATATACTATGATGTATGATTAGATTACAGCCGATGTATATTGGCTTTCTGGTTTTAGACCATACGTACCTGTGCAATAACATGAGACAGCATTTATTTCTTTGGCTTTTCAGAAGTGGCCTAAGTAGGTGTAGTAAAGAATGTTTTGTCAAACTAATACATTTCCTAGTAAATGAAGCTTTCTGCAGGAAGAATCCCATTTTCCTGAGATGGTTTTATTTTCCTGGGGGAAAAAAGAGGGGAAAAAAAAAAAAAGCCAGTATTTGGTACTCTCTCTAAGCAGTAAGAGAACATAGTGGGAAAAATATTAGAAAACATTTAAATAATTTTATTTTAAAGCAAGCTGTAGGAGAAGAATTGAAAGGTCTACACAGTTTCCCCAGAAAAGCAGGACCTCCAGGAATAAAAGGAGATTTACGACCACCTGGAGAGGAAGGAGAAAAGGAGAACATGGAATTAAGAAATCAATTTTTCATGTTTCTATAATCTCGCTTTTAGCCTTCTAGTAAATTGTCAAAAACATATTTTTGTTAATGTCTAGTATTCTTATAATACCATTTGAGGAAGGGTGTGATTTCCAGAAATGTGCAGAGCAGAAAGATAAACCACGTTACATAGAAGATGAGTCGACCAGTGTCACTGGGGGGGAAAAAAGTGTCTGAAATGAGTCACTGCTTTATTGTTGTTTGAGTGATGTAAAAACTCCTCTATCTCATAAACAGCATTTTTTTCTTTTATTCTTTGCCTCTTCATGTATGTTTTACTTCAACTTTAATTGCCTTTGAGGACTGGACTTTTCCTTCTAAATAAGAGATGACTTTGGAAGCCTTGGGAATTCATAGCCTAACCAAGTATTCACCCATGCCAGGGATAGGGCTCTCCTATTGGGACAAATTTCCATGGAACAAATCTTTAATATGGTCTGTGGTTTCTGCTCTGGAAACCAAATTGCTTTCCTACATGACAACCAGTTACAGGAGAGCTAAGCATCTCAGAGACAGTTGTTGTGTAGTCATTTTAATATCAGTTAATGATTAACATTCTTAACTCCTAGTTGTAGTAACCTGTGACCTTTAGAGACAAGTAACTGCTTTGGAAATAAAAGTACAGGTTTTGGAGACTGAACTAAATAGACACAGAAAAAAGTAAGGTCCAGTTATTGACTAGGTTTCTTTTTGGCCTGGTAAAATGATGAACATGCCTGTGTTGGAGAAAGAACTGAAAGCAGTAGATTGAAATATATTACAAATTTCTCTTGCGTTGCACATGGGAGATGGCCACTGATTAAATACTGTCACACTGAATACATCCTTCCTGCACTGACCTGCCAAACTTTGAGGGGCACTTTGCTAACAAAGAGGGCAAGGGCTTTGTTCCATGAACTGCAGGATCAGCTACTGTTCTCTGCATGCTTGTATTTTAACCATTCCACTACATTTCTCTTACTGACTTAGTTCTAGATAACTTTCTATAAGTAGAGATGAATTGGGTTGCTGTCTCCCTGGGCCTAGCTGCAAGAAACTTCTCAAGAGATATTGTGTGGAAACTTTCAAAGAATGTCTCATCAGTGCACTACTAACCCTGGTACAAACACTGCATTAGGAAAAGCACAAGGCCCACCATTTTTCTTAAATTAATTTGGGAAGAAATGACACAGGCTGCAGTTTACCACACCATGAGCATCAGCAGAATAAAGTCATATAGCTCCACACCACCCTCTGGCCATTCTTCCAAGGGGATGTCTTCCCTGGAGAAAGCACAACGTTAAAGCTTTGTTGCGTGTGGAGCCTGAAAGTTAACCTAAAACTCGGGTAGAAATTAAATAGTATTGGTAAAAAATATTTGTCTCAAGTGGAAAAGAAGATACTTTGATAATGCAAAATCCTTGTATGCAAAAGCTGGAAGTGCCCTTTCCTCTCATAGGAATACAGCTGAGAACAGAGCTTTGAAAGACTTAATACCTTCAAAGCAGACTTATCTGGGGATATATGATGAACAGATTGAAGACAGGTTCATGTGTTGGAAGAGAGGGGCTGTAATTTACATAAACTGGAATGTTGGAGAACCAAATAATCTCAAAATGAATACTGTGTGGTAATAGAAGACTCTGGAAAATGGAGTAATGTTAATTGTTCAAATTCACATCCCTTAATTATTTGTGAATTCTTGAGCTGATGAACCTAAGAAAACCCAAAGTTTTTGCTCTCTGTTACGTGGGTTGATAAAGAAGTTTGTTCCCATAAAGATGGTCTGGACTAACCAGAACCAGAGTGTATTTATAATTGTTTTCTCTATGACATTCAGTTTTGAATCTCCTAATAAAGTACATAACATTAGGAACATAACATTGTGTTTATCATTGTGGTAGTAAGGCTCATAAGTCATGGGATGCTCAGCAGGCTGGTTGTTATACCTTCCTATGGGTTTCTCAATAATGAAGTAGTTTTTAATAACCTTGAAACTAATGATAAATTTTTAAATATTCTGTCTTTGAGCAGAGCTGTAAACTTGGAGAGATTGTCTATCTGTTGATTCTGATATGTGCTTTTATCATATAAACAATGAACAGTGCATACAGACCACTGTTATTTCAGTATTTAGTGATGGCTTTGCTCCTACTGAGCTTTTATCTTAGTTCTAAAACTGACTGATAATGATCACTTGGAGCCTAGAGTGCTGTTTGTCATCTGAATATAGAGAGGTCCATTGCACACAAGCAATTATGGACGTGCAAGTAATTTCTTTTTTGAAGTTTCAGCTACTTTCATGCTGATTTTTTTTTCCACATGATAAGAAAATGAAGTGTGCTGCAACTACAAAGAGGAATAAAATGCCAAGCCAGGTTGCTTTGTGTGCAGTAGAACAGTCACAAGAGAACAAGATGACCTTTTTTTTTGGCAATCTATAGGCAACATTTAAAGTACAGGAGATATAGATCAAGATTTAAATGCAGTAGAAAGCAGAAATGTTTTTGTCTTAAGCACAAGAGCCTATTGGTAAAGCTTCCTTCACCTCAAGAGAACTACAGACTGGATTAACTACGAATAGGTAAATAGCATGACAACAAAGGCTAATACTAAAAGTTTGTCATGAAGAAAAGGTTTTATGTGCAGGCTTTAAGTTTTTGACCATGGAAGAATAGAATACTTTTAGTTTTTCTTCTGCTTAGCTTAAAACATGTAAACTAAGTACCTCTGCAGAGAGAAGGGTTATGTCTGCACTGGCAAGTTACATGGAGCAATGAGAACTGAGGAATGTATCTGTTCAGAGGAGCATTTGGTGCCCAGCTCATCTGTTATGTAGCTGTTATTTTCATTGCCTAATTGCATGTTTACCTTGGCAAGTAATGACATTTCTTTTCTTTGCACCAGATTATACAGGTACAGCAAAAAAGAAAATACTGAAGGTGGTGAAAGGTTTGAATTTTCTATAGTATGTTTTATCTACTGATCTGCATCATGTTCACCTCATTACTGGAAATGTATTGTCACAGTTCTCAAGTGAACTGCATTCTTTTTCTTCATTAATTGGTGTCCTGAAGCTATAAAACCAAGAACTTCTTAAATTTTTCCTGGGAGTTTTTAATCAATATTTTTATATGAAAACACAACATATGGTGCAATATTTCAAAGACAGATTTGGGTTAATTTAGGACAAGAAAGAGACATTCTAGAGAGTAAGTACAGTCCTGTTGTGCTTCCAGGTTCAAGGATTAGTGGTAATTCAGTCTCCAAAGCATTTCTTTGGAATTATTATGTAAGTCTACTTTGAGAGTATATACAAAAAACACTGATAAGTTTTGTGACCATTTCATTTGGAGCTGGTCTTAGAGCAATGCTCCCAGTGCATCAGCCAGTGGGTTACAATGACTAAACTGAAGATTTCAAAAAGATTTGGACTAGAATGTTGCAGATGTTAATCTTTTTAGAAACAATGTTTAGAAATAATGTTGCCATATCAGTCACTGTCTTGTAAGTCCGGCTCTGAAATGTCATTGAGACTAATTTTTACATGATTTTCCCAGCAAATCTCCAATCTGTTTGTTAGAAATTTATGAAGCTTCCCATAACCTTATGTTAAGATTGTTTGTGTTCAGCAAGCGCTTCACATCCAAATAGAACCTATACAAACTGCAAAACCATATCAGGAATAGTGTGACCAGCAGGAGCAGGGAGGTGATCTTGCCACTGTACTTGGCACTGGTGAGGCCACACCTTGAGTACTGTGTGCAGTTTTGGGCATCACAGTATAGGAAGGACATTGAGGTACTAGAGAGGGTGTAGAGAAGGGCAACTAAGCTAATCAGGGGTCTGGAGAACAGGCCTTATGAGGAGAGGCTTAGGGAGCTGGGGTTGTTTAGCCTGGAAAAGAGGAGGCTGAGGGGAGACCTTATCACTCTCTTCAGCTACTTGAAAGGTCATTCTAGGGAGGTGGGTGTTGGTCTCTTCTCCCTTGTGACTAGTGACAGGACTAGAGGGAATGGGCTTAAGTTGTGCCAGGGTAGGTTTAGATTGGATATTAGGAAGAATTTCTTTACTGAAAGAGTGGTGAGATGTTGGAATAGGCTGCCCAGGGAGGTGGTGGAGTCACCGTCCCTGGAGGTTTTTAAGAAGAGGATAGATGTGTTTCTTCAGGGGATGATTTAGGGATAAGAGTAGTGTAGGGCTATTGGTTGGACTAGATGATCTTGAGGGTCCTTTCCAATCGTAATGTTTCTGTGATTCTGTGAATCTGCTTGAAGTAAACACCTGGTCAGCTCATCTTTTGGGTCCTTATGCTCTCAGGCTTCAGTCTGGAATCACTTCTGTTCCCAGCATTCCCTGCCTTGTAGGTTTACCCTGGTGTAAACCGTCTCAAAGAAAATGGTTCCCCATCTGAAACGCCACCTGTGCAGAAGGTAAGATGCTAGCTTCAATCCCTTTCTGGAAACCCAAACTCTACTCCATATTACACTGATGAAATTCATCTCTAGTGGAGTTGGCTTACAACTTCAGCTGTGTAAGGGAAAGTATAGCTCTTTTAGTCTAGTCTTACCCAGTAAATGGTCCTGTCCTGAACCATTGCTGAGAGGAGCAGAATAGCAGCACTGACATCTGTGACCTTTTGCAGGCCATTGTGTGGGAGCAAGATGATCTTCTCAGACTGGACAAAAATCTACAGGGCAGGAACAAGATGTGGAAATAGAAAATGAGCTTTTATTAAACCATATTACTTGAAACTTTTAAGCTTAGGAAGGTATCGCCCTAAGTTTCTGACCTTTCTCACCATGTATATTAGGGACACCTCTCTCTCCTTAGGGACATCTTTCTTTAGTAGGTGCTGAAAAAAGCAAGAGTTTGAAATTGTGCTCTATTATCTTCCAAGAGGCTTAAATCAGCATCCCCGATGACCACTTAATTTTGCATTAATTATAAACTAATCTGTATTTGCTGTTATATCCCTGATTAGAACCATCTCATTTGGTACTAATATGACCTCCACAGAGCTTCTGAGTAATTCAGGATGAGAGCAGCATTTGTTAATCGGCTGCTGGGTTTATCTTTCTAAAACACAATTTCAGGTTAAGTACAGGCTTAGGAAGAGCTATCCTGTCACATGTGAAAAAAACACAATCTCTGAGAAGTTCTTTTCCTTCTCTTTAGTTTTCAAGTGTCAGTTTTCAGTGGGAACTACAAGGTGGAAACAGGAAGCTATTTCAATCAGTTGCATCTTCTACTTACCACTTTATTTTTAAATTATACAACATAAATACAGGGGGATGGGTAGTTAACTTATGCTCAGAGCAGAGGAGAAATGTGTCCTTTGCTCTGGCTTGTTTCCTGTTGTGAAGGCACCTTCCTCATGGTTGAAACCTGCAAAGGGAAAGTGTTACACAAAGGAGTCTGTGGCTTTAGCACTACTGAAGTTACTCTACCCTTTGGCCTAGCACATGGACACATAAGGAAAAAAAAAAATTCCTGGACTGTTGTTTGGCCAAGAATGCCCAGGAGAAGAAATAACATAGGAGAGTCTGGAAACCTAGATGCAGTCTCATAAGTCTCATGTCTCTTTTTAAGCTCTCTGCCAAACCTTTCAGCACTAGCAGCATGACTAGATCCTCTGTGTTATCTCTAGGGAATGAATTTTTCCTGAGGTACCTACAGTTAACATTTCTTTTTATGGTTTGTGACCCTAGTGTTGTTTCAGACATTGGTAGCTTGAGCTGTTTAGATCAGTGCTTCAGGGCAGACAGTTGTGAAAGCTTTTTCCTGTCTGTCTGTGTGCTCTGGTTTGTTTGTTTTCAACTTGCAGCACAGTTTTTCCCACAGACCTGAGCTTGTGCATTAATCCTGCAAGAAGCTTCTGGCAGCTTTGCAGTGGGAGGAAAACTCTACAGTGTCTCACTGGTTGGCATCCTCTTCCAGGGTGTTTAAATACAGATAAAGCTTCAAGCAGCTGGACTAAGTACACAGTGTGAGAGCAGTAGTCACCCCATATTTAGGTGTCTGATTTCAGAAAGTCTGAGTTTGCTAACATTGGGCTTCATGGAAATGGGCCTGTTTTGGCTCAGCCATGCAACAGACTGAGTTTCAGTGTTTCATTGCAGCCATAACAGTAAATATTACTATAAAGCTGCAAAAAATACATATGTGTACTGTCTCACAATATTCAATACCTCAAAGACACCCTTTGTTCCTCTGTTGCTTTGCCTTAGTTTGGTCTCTTATTGACTCTGTTTGGATACTCACAGCAAGTGTTTTATGATGAGTTCCAGTTGTTTACATCCTAACCATCTTACTCTGTCTCAAACCTTGTACTTGAACATATTTCAGAGGTTCACTGAAGGCAGTGAGAAGGAGGGCTTAAACCATCTAGTCCTGCTGCTGTGTTGCAGCTTGTTATGCTTTGTTGGGAGACCTCCAAACATCATCTCTTCCCCTTCCTCTCACTTGTACTGTTGGGCTAGAACTCCTAGCTACCTTTGCCTTATGAGATATGTACAAATTAAGGCTCTGTGCAGCCTTCCTTGTTGCCACAAGAATTATCCCCAAGCATGTTTTTAATTCAAACTGTTGTTTTGATACCAAGGAAGCTAAACTACTACAAGCTGCTTTAGCTGAGATGGGTACAGCCCTTCAAATTTAATTGGAAGTCCTGTAACCTCTTAAGCAACATCATGATGAATACACTGGTTACTTTCTTGATTATCTCCTACCTTGTACTTTATGGATGCAATGACACCTGTGTAAGGGTGTCCTACTCAGAAGTGGATTGATCAATGCTACTTTGCTTGCAGATCACAAACTTTTAACTCCTCTATCCCTTTATGTTCTCTTCACCCTGATTAAACAGCTATATGCATTCACGAAAGCAAGGTAAAGACAAGTGTACAAAGTGAAACATTTTAAAAATTTTTTACCTCTTTACATTTTATCATAAAGAGCTAAACTGGAAGAGGGGATATGAATGGTACTTTCTAAGTCTGCTAAATGGATCTTTTATTTGTGCATCTAAAACTAGTAGAGCAAATATTATCTTGAAACATCAGATTGTCCTCTATGTGCTGTTATTTTCTAGTACCTGTCTGACTAGTAATGGATGTGAGAAATCTCCAATGGTTTCAGGAGATGGGAGAAAAGTATAAAAAGAAAAATGTTATTAGCAGGCTAGCAGCTGTTTCACTGATTTCTCATACTTGTCTGAGGCTATTGGTCTAGGCTTTCAGGTAAATGCCTCTCTTCTTGTGGTGTGTGAGCTACACCATTGTGAAAAGGCCTGATTTAGTTCAGTACTTGTTTGGGAGCTCCTGTCTGCTAAAATGAATGGAAAAAAAAAGTCACCAAAAAGGGTACCCTTCCCATAGTTATGCTGCTGTTTATATTTTCAGAACAGTATGGATAGGCCAGCAATCTGTAACATCTTTCACAGTCCCTGCTGCGGAAATAGCATTTTAATGAGATAATGGCTATGAAGTAGCATGGTACATACATATGTTGGGATCAGAGACAAAATGAACAGAAGTTGCTGCTGGAGCACGTAGGGGCTAGATTTCTGCATGCCAACCTTCTAGAATTTTTCCTCAAATAAAAGCAGAGAATGTCAAACCAGGTTTAAACATAAAAAAATAAAATTCAACAGGTAGCTGAAATGGTTATTAATAATTTTGTAGAGTTGCTCTTGTCTTGCCAAGTAAAATAATGTTTAAGCTTCAAAATGCATACAAAGCTGCTTATAAAGGCTGTAAGAAGTGACCCCCATGGAATAACAAAATTATATTTTATTAGTTAAGTAGTTGACATTCATGGTTATTACATTTCTCAGAGATATTAAACATTCTCTTTGATTTGTCATGCAAGCTAAATCTGCTGTGTTTTAATAACCTACTAAACAGTGTTAGTTTGAATCAATCTGGCCTCAAGCAATCTTCAAGATCTTCCAGTCTCTCCAGAGAGAACCTGAAGTTGTAGGGCTTTGTTCATTCCCTTTTGTTTTCTATTTCCCTGTCTTCATCTGTTCCTTGTTTTTATCTAACAGATGAACTCAAAGGGGCTTTACTTAGCTAGCTAAAGAAGAAAATGCACAGCAGAGCTGAAAGATAACAGGTGGGAGTGTATTTCTTCATGCAACTAGCACTACAGGTTGCAGTGCCATGTGCCTTGGCTTAAGGAAAATGCTGGGTAACAGTTATCCAAACCAGCAGCTGAATTGCCCACTTTTTACCTCTTTGTATCTGACTAGAATTTCTTCCCAGGGATATCTCAGACCTTCTTTCTCAAAATTTTCCCATTTCTTATAGTTTTTCATCTTTCTCCTCAACATTTGAGATTGTGGAATAATTACTGAATGTGATTTAGAAATTAAACTTTGAGAAATGTAACATTGTTCACACATAATGGAAAGCGATAGAATCAAATGGACATTTGGGGTAAGGTGCAGCTGCACCTGGTATGCAAGGAATTCATGCCACAGTGGTTCCCCTGGAAGCATTGCTTGATGGAGAATGGGATGGAGTGGAGCTTCTGTGGCCAAGCTGTGTCATAACACATATGTAAAGATGGGAAGTAGGTGGTATTAAAAACCGATAAGGAGTGATAAGCTACGTACTTGCTACCCTGAGCCAATAGTCTGTCATCTTTTGACAAAATGGTGTCCTTGTGCAAACTTTGCTTCATTTTAATACAATTTTAATACAAAAACACACCTCTGTCTCCAGTGCTACCCACCTCCAAGGGGAGACCACTCCTCCTCGAGCATGCTGTTTCAATTCTTTTTGGCATATACCTTTAAAAGTGAAGCCATAGAATTTTGCACCAATGATAATAAAGGTATGTATAACTAGAGTCACACATGCTCTACCTTGAAGGTGAAAAACAGTATAAAAATGGCTCAAGGAAGGGGGAATATTAGGGAAGACATTGTTGTGGACAAGTTGAGGAAAATTCCATCAGCAGACTACCCTTAACTCCTGGGACTGGTTGACAGGCTGGACCTTTCTTCCCCCCCATAGGGAGGCCTTTGGGTAATATTTGCACTGTATCAGGTGCTTTCCTGGGAACAATGGGAAGGAATGCAGGAAGAGGACATATTTTTTATTAGGATGCCAGAGATAGGCCCTAAGCTTCTGGTTTGGTTGTGAAGAATTTCTGTGATCAAATCTTGCCATTTTTACTATGTCAAGGTGGTGAAAACATGAGTCCTCATTCTTGGGAGCATATCAAAATATATGCTGAAGCTATGCAACAAGCATTGCAAACAATGCCAAGATGATATAAATAAGCCATGCTTCCACTTAGAGACTCCTCCCAATTCTAAGCTATTTTCTTACGAAATTGCTAATTATGAAGTAAACTTTTCCTCAGATTGGATCTTCTTTATTGTCTCTGTTAGTAGATGAGTAGTTTTGATCAAATCTCACTCTATAGGAAAATCCAAATGTTTTTCATAAGCCGTGCTTATTTTGTTTAAGAGTTTGGCTTACAAAGACTTTCAGCGAACATAGCAAGGAAACTTGTTTGTAATTAAAAAGTTAAAAACCTTAATAAACAACAAAATTTCTGTAGAAAAAATACAAAATAACTCTCTTTAGCATTTGGGCTCCAGAATATTCTGTTCTGGGTGCCCAGGCACAGTCAGAGAATGCTTAGGGTGAAAGGGAAGAAGTTCTAATGTGTGTGTAACAGAGCTTTCTTTTGTTCCCTTACAGGTATCTTCCAAGAATATTTCTACGCTGAAGCCTCTGCAATACCTGCACCTTGTATAACTTCAAGTCAGCTCAAGTTTCATAGGTAAGGAGATTAATCTGCTTTCTTGAGCCTTTCAGTCTATGGCCTTTCCTTGCCATCTCAGTGTAGCTTATCCTGCCAGCAATACCCAGCATGGCTAGTTTGAAAGTGCCAGGGATTTATGGGCAGAACCTGCAGTGAGGCGGTCAGCTAGGGCAGTATGGCTTTGTTGCATTACCCTTACTGCTGTAAGCCAGAGTGTGATGCAGGAAGGGCTGGTGCCTAGGAGCTCTGTATTTTATGGAAACTGAAATAATGGAGTGCTTTAATCTACATCTGCTACCAGAAAGATATAAAGTGTTCCTCCATACTTTTGCACTAATTAGAACCTAAGAATGTACCATTACAAAAGAAACAGATTTAGCATATTAAATACTATATGTTCCAAACAACTAAAACATAAAGAAATACTGTATTCAATCTCCTGAAAAGTTCTGTCCAAAATGAAATTTGGTAATACCTATTGTCTTAATTTTCAGCTCATAACATCAATAACAACCACAATATGTGGTGTTTCCTGGGAATTCATTACCAGTTGGGGTCTCTTCATTTTACTGTGACCATCAGACCTTAACAGCCACTTGGTGAGTTTATTATTTTCATTTGTAACTCTGTATTTTCTGCTAGGTGTTTGCAATAACAAATTTCTCCCAAGGACTTTGAATTTCAATTGCAAATAGAACGTTGACAATGCTTTTGGATATATATGTTGTAACACTTATCAGTGAGACATTAGATGGGCCATTTCCCAGCAATAACAATGCAATATCAAGTTAGCAGGATTTTTTGCTATCTGCAGGCTACATTATCTTTATTTTAAATTGATAACAGGGGCCAGGTGGCTGCTTATAAGGGCAAGATATGAATTACAAGCATGTTTCCAAGGCAATACTGGCCAGTGGCTGTTCAAGCACGAACTGTTTCCTATTACCACTTTTGATAAGAGGGACACAGTGCAGTTCATCTCCATGTGAATGTAATATGGCAGGACACCTCTATGATTACTCTTTGTACTGTTTCCAGTTAAAAAAAAAATTACTGCATGATACTACTAATTGATATTGCAGTGGGTACTTTTGTTGTGTTACTGACCAAGGATTAGGAATTGTCTCCCATATTGTTCCATAGTATTCCCATAGAGGGCTACACATGCTTAGCACAGAAGATACAAGGAGAAATTATAGAGTCAGTAATATGGCCTACAGAATAGAAAAGTGAATAGATGCTAAGATAAAAAACACAGACTTTCTTAATGATGCTAGGATAGCATCTCTCTAAACTTCAGTTTCTCTAGCTGTGAAACAGGTAAGATGCAGACCTTCTGGAAATCATTATTAGGTTGTGGAGTTAGAATATTATTTCTGGGTTTCTGTTTCTTTCTAAAAGGACAAGACATAAACTCATTACAGTATGGTCAAAATTTTACTGAACCTGGAAAGGGAATGTGGGAAGGGAGGATGAATGAAAGAGTACTCGTCCTACCTGAAGGAAGGAAGAAGGCTGTGTTTAAAAATCCGCCATGTGATGTCAAAGAAGGAGATGTGTGCTGCCTTTATTCTGATGTGCTTTAGTAGTTTTTCTCTCTTTTTTTTTTTTAAGGTGTAGAAATAATGGTTCAGTCAAAGTAACTTGTCTAGCAACTTGCCTACCCTTTTCATAACATCCAAGGGGCCACCTCACTGTTGTTCTGTAGCATGTTGACTACAAATCTAGTTTAAATCTGTTGCTTCAAGCATATGAGAAAGAAGGAATCAGATATAATCTGAAAACAAATGACAAGTAGTTGTTTTGTAAACATAGTTTTAAGATTATGAGTTTTTGGCAGGAGAGAACTGTGCTTTTTTTTTAAAAAAAGCTCTGAAAAAAACCCCTTTTCTTGATAGTATAATTTGAATTTGCTTTTCACAAAATGGAAAAATTAAAAGGGATGTGGGTTTTTTCAACTGAATTGGTTGAAGGCTTTTTTTTCTTTCTGTCTTAAGCTTACATTTCCTGTACTTTGCAAGAACACTGCTATGCAAAGGCTGTTCAGTACAGTCTGTTGGAGCCAGCTCTTTAATATCCACTACTCCAAGCTCTGTTCCCCTTATCTGCTGTTCTTTCTTTAGGACCTTCATCATCTACATTCAACATTCCTTCTCCTCCTCCATCCACCTGCTTACACTTAAACCCCTTTGCTTTGGGATCCATTTCCCAAAATAACAGTGTATTATTAAGCTGACATCATGTCACTGATACTGTATTTGTTCATAAATATAAATGTCTCATCAGCAATTACATTCTCACTGTAAGATGCTTATTCTCAAGTTAAAAGTGGCATAAGTCTAAAGTACTCATAGCAATAATACAAATTTTAAGGCCTTCCCACAGCAGAACTTTTATTATTTCAGTATTATCAATCTATACGAGGTACTGTGTTCTCTACATTTTTCATCCTATATCTGCATCAGTACTTAAAAATTATTTTGTCAGTGTTTCTTATTTTCAAAAGGCAGGAGGACAGTTGACCTTCCCATATTTATTGTTTGGATTTTTCTTAATAAAATTAAGCCACTGGTGGAGAGGAAACTTTATCCATTGGATTTTTTTTTCACTACTTAATAGGTAACATGTTTAGTATGTTCACTTCACTATATTTCTGATGGAGGGCTTAAGCTGATATCAATGAGTCCTCTTAAAACTGACCGTAGGCACTTAAGTCTGGTTGAGTTTTAGATCTGTAGCAGCAGAGCAAATAGATTTCAGTGGAAATACTGACAAACATTAAAAATTAATATTGTTTTGAACAAGGTAAAGATAGAGAATTGACCACACCTGCTTACCACACAGATGCTGTGCCAAGGACAAGCTCAGAGAGCTGGTACCAGGAACTTGCAGCACAGTGACACATATAAGATTAATGTCTCACAGATTGCTAAAATAAACTAGCATGGCTGTATGGCAATGTGTTTTGTGTGAAAGAGTGTGTCATAGCTTTATGCAGATTGGACTATGATCATGTTAGTAACCAGCTCATTTCAAAACAGTTTGCTGAGCAAAATGGAGAGTTCCCCTTGTTTTCTGAAAATCAGAGGTTTGAAGTCTATAAAAAATGGTTCTTGTTTTGAAACCACCTGGACAGCTATTACTTTTCTAATTACTTTTCTGAGGGTAGGGTATACAGCTGCATATAAGGAAGCAGTCTTCCTGGGTACGCGGCATCTTTAAAAATCAGAGTCCTTTTTTTTTTCTAAGTTCTCCTTTGTTGATAGTTGAGCACACTGCTGTTTGGGTTTATTTCATTGGCATTAACAACACAGCTTATTTAAAGCCTCAAGGGCCATCTGAAGGAATCTCATTCTTCTACTTAAAGACAGAAAGAAGGATGCATTATCTGTGGCCCACTGAAATCATTATTGTTCCCTGGCTGAGTTTTCTGGGTGTTACCCGGCTAAAGATCTTCAGTCATTACCACACAAGTTTACCTGTAAGTTTTGGAATACCAAGCCTCATTGCTATTCTACAGGGGTGCCAGGTTGCAGAAAAAATATTTACTTTCTTTTTTCCTTTTTCTAGTACATTTGTTTCCCTAATTCCCTGCCACATAACTAAGAAAAGTAAATTTAATGACTAAGTAATCTCTCATGATGGATTATGTTTTAGAGTTCTTGTCAGCTTCAATTGTGTAAATATAGCTGACTCATGGGAGAAGTGTATGATTCTTTGCAAGTTTTGGTAAAAGATGATAATTTCTAAAGTTTTCCTACATCTTAAGCCATTATAAGTCATGTTTTGCTCATGCCATGCTTTCCTGAATGGACATAGATAGTGTGTAACTAGTGGGACTTTATATACTTCCCTGATTAATGTTTCTAATTCTTTCTTTCTTTCTCCTTTTCTTTCTCCTTTTCTTTCTCCTTTTCTTTCTCCTTTTCTTTCTCTCTCTCTCTTTCTCTCTCTCTTTTTTTCTTTCTTGTATAAACAGTTCTAGGTGGAAGAAACAGTACAAATCTGCAAAGATTTCTCATGCTGTTCATGTATTACATTTAGCTATGTATGCATTGGGAGAATGTATTTTATGGGCAGTGGTGCTACAGAACAAGATTAACCATTACAACTGTTGCAGATTTGCCTAGAAACTGCATCTATATGAGATATGTTCTGGTAAATTAGATTCAAAAGAACCTGGGCACCTAATAATTTAAAATACTACTTCCCAAGATCTGGATCCATTAAGTTCCATCTTATCCTGAAACTGCAGAAATTTCTTAGAGCTGTAGGTACCCCAGAGCTCTACTGCTGTTGAGAAACAGAATTACCTGTCTTCATTGTGCTGAATTGGTATCTGTGCTATTCCCAAACTGCAGCAGGATTCAGAAACAAGGCATTTTACCTGCTGAGTACTCTCCAATACCCATTTTATATGCTTAATACCAGTTCTTTTCATCCACCTCCTTTGGACTACAGAAGGAAATAAGTTTCCACTGGTGGGATTAGAGGTTTTGTAAAATGACTAACCTATATTCAGAGCTTTGCTGTATGGCAGGTAGAAAAAGGACTTGCAGATAGATTGTTTGTACCATACATTTGTGAGTATTAATTGGCCTTTTGGTAAAGAGGACACTGATATCTCCACAGTTTGCCAGTTGTTTGGATTTTTGTGTTGTGTTTTGGGTTGGGGTTTTTTTTTTTTGAGGGGGGAGGGTTGTGTGTTTTTTGGTTTTGCTTTGTGGGTTATTTTTTCTTGGTCTTGGCTGGGTTTTGTTTTTTGCTTTGTTTAGGGGGGTTGGTTTTCTTTTGTTGTTTCTGTTTGTTTGTTTGTTAAGGGTTTTTTTTTGAGAGGGAATTCAGGCCATGATGATAACTTTTTACCTGCAAGACGAGGCTCACAGCTGTAAATGGGAGAGGAGTTAAGTGACTAAGTTACTTCTTAAGGGGATCCTAAACATGTCTCCTCTTGTGGTATTTTCTCTAAGCTAGGTCAGCCAATTGATATTAGATACCTCTTCATTTGTTGAACTAGATGCCTAAAGATGTTACCTTGCAGCTGTGAGTTCTGCTGGGTAGAAAGCTAGAGATCATGACAAAACTTAATTTTAATAAAATGCAAATCAGAAGTAAAAACCAACCCTAAGAGACCACAGTATCAATTAGCAAAACAGAGAAAAGCTATGAAGCAGATGCATTTCTGTCTTATAGGTGAGGGACTGATGTGTTGGCCTGCTGAGATTCATAAATCAAAACTCAGCTAGCATTAAACAGTACAAGGCACCAGAAACAGGAGGAAGTTGCTCATAAGATTCCAATCTTTATTGCTGCGAAACCAGAGGACCAAAGCCTCTGATTTCTTTTTTTATTTGAAAATGTCCATCTCAGGACTTTGCAAAAATATGTAGAGATTTTTCCAGGATCAGTTTCTGATCAAGTGAGAATCAGGTATACTGTAAATGCAAAAGGGACCAGATGCTCACCAAAACATTGGGTGTACACACAGCTAGAAAATGATATTAAGGTAGGATAAGCACATCAGATAAAGAGATGGGAAGCAAAGTTGAGAAGTCTGGTTATCAAGTCAGGCTTTATTTGGAAGGTAACAGGCTACCCAAATTAACAAGAGTACCTTTCCTTGCATAAAAGCCATTTCTACTTTTAAAATACAACAAAAATCCCTGAAAGTTTCTTTATATTTTGTGCACCTTATATGTGTCTATAAATTTGGAGTTCTCTTGTAGTTTGATTGGGTTTTCTCTAACTTTGTATTTCTATTCTTATAAAAAAAAATTTTCTCAACCCTTAAAATTGTTCTCAGTATTTGCATAAGAAGTGTGTAAGCAAAACTAAAAAGGTTCATTCCTGCCCTCATTATCCAATCTCCACTTCAGTGGTGTCATTTAACAAACACAGCACTATATAAAGGGCACTTGTGCAAATTGCTTTTTCATTTCACTTTGAAGCAGAAGGGTAAGTTGAATTTCTTTTTAATAAATCACAAGGAACTTCAGCTAGAAGGCAAACCTGTTCCTTTTCATTTCCATGGTCATATTTACATTTTAAAATTACATTTTCCTTTATTTTATTTTTATTTCGCTTATATTAGCAATTTTAGTAGATGAGGAGATGCCTGAAGGATACCAGATTGTAATGATTGATGAAGGTCATAAAAACTGGATTAAAACTGAAGAGCTGGTTTTTCCATTTTGCTGTATAGCTGATCAGAACTCTGACTCTGCATCATAATCCAATTATGAGTTGGGTGCAATAGTCCATTCAAATGTAATTCACTGAATGATCAGCACCAGGCGAAGCACTCCTGTTGTAATTGCATTTCCTTATCTCTCAGGGATGTAAGTATTCCTAGCCAGCTAGAGTAGAGACTTTAATAACCTGCTCTCCGAGTCATTGCCCAGCATTGTCAGAGGTGTCTACTAGCCTTCAATAAAGTGAAGGGTAAACAAGTTGAGACACTTCAGATTCAACACACAGAACTCGACAGCACCTTTGGTACAGCACATGCGGTCTCGGGGGGATATGAAATTCCACTCGTTAAAGTGGAAATTCTCAACTATGAGTAGCAGACACAGATTCTCTATGCAGTGCAATGCTGAAATGTGTGATATACTTGAATAGTCACATGTTCAAGGGTATGTCTCACTAATCTGATTTTGATAAGACATTCCTCTAGAAAAAGAAGTGAATTTGACCTTAAAAATAATTGGTATTGAGGCAGATATAGAATAATGTCAAAAGTTGTCTATGATAAGAGTCAGTTTGGAAGATGTAAACATTAGATGTTGGGGGTTTTTTTAAAAAAAAAGCTCAGTCCAGTTTTAATGTATCCATTTAATAAACAGTAATAATTTAAAAATTATATTTTGATCCTGCTTGGTATATATGCTTTGAAACCAATACCTTCTTTTAACTGGTGAACCCATGTATTGATAACTTTGCAGCATTCAAGCCAACCAAGATTTTACTCCAAACTTTATCTGGAGCTAGATTTAGAAGATATTATGTGTCAATTAAAATGATCTTGCCAATTCTGAATTGTTTTAAGGAAAGAAGTTTTTAATAGAGTGTAATACATGATCCTCTCTAAATCATGCCTAAAGAAAAGTGAAGGTATGAGTACTAAGTTGTATGTTTTGTATGAGAGTAATTTTTTTCTTAATCTTTCTTGTTAATTTTAACTGAATTATGCCACCAACTGGCTCTCTCCATGCCATAGTGTCTTACAGTCCATCAGGTTGTTGAGGTTTTTTATAACCACACAGCATTGCCACCAATGCTGCATACCCACTATCTGCATTATAAACCCATGATCTATGGTTTCAGAATGCTTTTTACATCCCATAGTACCTCAGCACTGAGATTATAGCACTACTTAATGTTATATCCAAAAAGCTAAAATAAGATGAATAGGCTTATTGCCAACCAGCAAAGAAAGCATTTTCTACATGACTAACTCTGACATTTTCAAGCTTGTGGAAATGTGTTCAAAATAAGATAGATAGGAATGTCAATTAAGCTATAATACTTTGCCCATATGTAAAACACTCTCAGTCTGCTTATTTCAGACAAATGTGCTTAAATAGTAGTGTGCTTAAAAAAAATGCTAACTGGGTCCAAACCCTCACAACAACCACTGTAAAAGATTGTGCCTTTCATGTTGGTAGCATACGCATCTATGTTTCATTGACTTATTACAGCCCTTACAGATAACTAATGGCATAAGTGTGATCAGTTACACCTGAGCCCATCATTTCTCAAGGATTACTTCAACAAATAATGATAGCAAAAACGATGATTTGTCTTCACTACTCCAAATGTGTGACTGTCATTCTGTAATGAGCATACCAAACTGTATCAGCCTAGAAACAATTTTGTGTATAAGCTATGCAATGGTAGCAAAATATACCCAGGAAATGTCTTATACCAGATCTATAGACTTTTTTGGAACAAAGAAAGATGCAAATTTCGAGAAGGGTCCCGTGGGAAAAGGAGGAATATATGTTTAAATTATGGACGCCAATGCCTATGGTTTCTTACTGAGTCATTGCCTAACAAATACATGGGTTTTCTTACAGCTGGCCAGAGCAGTCATGTTGTCTTACTCATCCTACATGCTCATAGCAGTAGCTGCTTTGCTAGTGACTTGCCATGCACTGCATAAATGTCCAGGAATTACTGGACTACATGGCACCCCTGGAAGAGATGATCTGAAAGGACAGTCACATCTAGCAGGTAAGTAAACATCCCTTTTTTGCAACAAATCCATGTCACGAAGGCTGCATTAATAAAACCAGTTAACACAGACAGACATGTGCCCTTGAGGAAGTAGCTGCATTAAGCAGAGGAGGTAAAACGAACTGGAGGAAATTGTCAGTTTAATTTTTTTTTTTTCCTAAATCATAGGCATCCTTTCTCTTCTGGGAGAAGGGAAATGAACAGGTTATCAATACTTCAACTTATATATCTTTCTAGTGCTTTTCCATTGACTTTCTAAAAGAAATTGCCTCTTTCACACTAGAAGCTTTCTTTTTTTTTCTTTTAAGCATGAAGAAAATGTTATTCCAGCATTTACAATTAAATTAAAATTAAAAGGTTTCCAGCATGTTTATTTAGTGTTTGAAGATGATACGTGCAAAAGTAATCCAGTAAGGAGCACACTTTGCACACTGTACTTTCCTTTCTATGTAGAATTGCTTTCTTGAGGTCCATTAGCAAGGCTAAAAGCACTATCAAAATTATTCATACATGTAACACATTTCAGTTTGAGATTAAGTTCTGTTTCATCCTGACATTTCCAGAACATGCCTCAATTGGAAATAAAATTATGCTTCTCTCATAGGACTCTCTGGAAACCTGGTGGGGCCTTCTGGAAGAGATGGTCTTCCTTGGCCCCAAGGTGAGAAAGGAGAAAAAAGGAATATTGGACCGCCATGTGAAAAAGGCTGATGTCCATGTAATATTTTCTCAGTCAAATGGACTCTGTTGGGTCAGCTATGATGTTTTTTACCAGTTGTGAAGTGCAGTAAAAGTTGCAGGATTACAACTTGGAGAGAGGAAGATGCAGCAATATTTTGTGCTTCTGCATTACCATTTTAGTTGTGAATAATGGGAACATGACCATGGGAGCACACTAGTAACTTTGTCCTCCATGTAGGACATTTTCACCCAAGTTTCCATGAGAAATAAAAAGTATCTACCTTTACAGTGAGTTACCATCTCTAGCAAGCAGTGCTGGATGGACTGTATTTCACACAATCAGACACACTCCTATACCAGTTGCGGTATAGTTGTGGTTTCAACTAAAAAAAGATTCCACTGTAAAAACACAAAACATTCACCCAGCAGATTAAAAAAAAAATAAATTCATGGTGCCATAGGAACTGTTCCCTCCCCAAAATCTCCCTTGTGCCTGTCCACTGATGATTATTAGAATGACACAAATTTTCTTTGGCACTTTCACAGACATGATGAACATAAGGCTTAAACCTAGAAAAATCCATTTTCTTCTGTGTAGAGACGAAATATCAGTGTTTCAGAGGGCTGGAGGATTTTGTTTGTTTACTTTAGTATAGGTTAACAACAGCATGGAAAAAAATACAGGGAAAATATTTACCTTATGCCAGATGATGTTAAAAAAATACATTGTGCGCTAGTTAGTTTTGAAAAATGTTTAGTTTTATCCAAGCAATTGTTCCTGTTACCAGAGCTTAGTTTCGCTTGATTGTATAACTTTTATTTTTATCTGTGTAGGTTTACCTGAATTTCTGGACACTAAACTTCACAATGCTTTAGTAAATTTGAAACACCGAATTTCAAGACTTGAAGGAGGTAATTTTTCCCATTTTTACTTTACAATCAGTTTTAAGTACAGTAGGCAAAATTAATTATAGACTCATAATTTGCAGGAAAGAAATCACACTTAAGAATGGCACTGCATCCCAAAACTCCAATTTCTTATCCAAAGCAGGGGAGATTAGAACTTGTTTTCCCTAGAGAAGCAGGTTTCTCTCAGGAGCCCTAATGCACATCTATTAAAATAGGATTTATTAAAAAATATTCCAGCTGCTGTTGCACTTTCCATATGGATTTGAGGAAACTCCTCAGCCTTGTACCATAGTGCTAGAATTTTTATTTATCAGCAACCATATTTTTAACAGTGGTAAACTATTTTGTACTGAGAAGAAATTCACAATAATAATTTCTCCATTTCTCTTGCTCAAATTTGAAGCAAATTGATCTTCTTTAAAGAGTACGCATACTATAATAGGACTGATAGTGCATGTAGCAAATGTTAGTGGGGCAACCTTGTCTGGGAAAAGCCTGATGGATGGTCGCAAGTAGCACAACAATATACTTAGTGAACTGGTAATATTTTGAAGATGGTTATTTCTTTTCATCCTATACTCTCATTCTTGCCCTCTGTTCCCTCCTCTGTCCCTCTTACCACTTTTAATTTTCTTTTCAACTCTTGATTTCTCTTTCTTTGCTTTCCAATCTATATGCCATAGGAAATTCAAAAAGCTAACTAAGTTTTGTTCTTTGTGTTTTAGTGCTTTCTTTGAATGGGAAAATAAGAAAAGTAGGAGAGAAAATATTTGCCAGCAATGGGAAGAAAGGTGATTTTGCATCTATACTGGAATCCTGTGAAGAGGCTGGAGGAACTCTTGCAAGTCCCATGAATGAAGAGGAGAATAAAGCTATTTCGAGTTTTGTGAAACAGTATAACCAATATGCGTACCTGGGCATTAAAGAGAGTGAGACTTCAGGTCAATTTAAGTTTATAAATGGCATGCCTCTGAATTATACCAAGTGGCACCAATCTGAGCCTAATGGCAAAGGTACAGAAAAATGTGTAGAGATGTACACTGATGGGAGCTGGAATGACAAAAGATGTAACATGAATCGTCTCACAATCTGTAAATTTTAAAGAAGGGTCTTTCAGCCAGCTCAGAGTATGGAGACACTGAAATATTCTGTATCTCAGGTTTATGTAATTTCTGCAATTATTCTCTGTCAGAAAATCTAAAATTAATCATATTACGGTATTTGTTATCCTTAAGAAAATGTCAAACATGTTAGGTGATTAACTTAATTAAAATGTGATTAATCTGATATGTTTATGTCTTTTGGAGAGTTGGGAATAGCTCAGAATTCATTTTTTCATGGCTGTCTCTGCATTCAAAAACTTCTCCCCCATTCCCATCAACCCCTACCACACAAAGAAACTGACCTTCGGTTACACCAAAGAAGTGTTTTTCTGTGGCCTCCTGATTTTTGATAAAAAAAACCCAAAGCAAACAACAAACAAAAAACCCCTACAAAACACCAAGCCCTAAGGTTCCCCCCGCAAGGTTCTTGGGAAAGATAAGTTCAAATTCAGCCTTATGTGAACATAGTAGCTGGCAGGATGAGACACAGGCTGGGAGGGCTACCTTACCTTGTATAAGTAGTGACCACTACCTCCTTTATTTCTTTTTTAATTTTGAAGCCAAATTTTCAAGAATAATTACATTATTTCTTTGGGTTTTTTCCAGAGAAGAGAATATATATGATGGAAAAATACCAGTACTTGCTGGCCCAGTACCCTATCAGTGCTGCAAATACAAAATAAGGCAAAGTTTAATCATACATTTTACATTTATTTGCAGCTTTTCTTTAGTAAAACAATAAGTTTAAACACGACAAGAAATATTTGCCACCAGGAAATTTGTTAACTGGTTTTGAAACCACATTGAGAAGTGGTAGAATGACTAATAGCCCTATTACCACTCTTATGAACCAGAAGAAAACAATGCTTTTAGGAGCATTGTGTAACGGTATAACTGACATGTTTGTCTGGACCTCAAAAAGTATCAGATTGCAAGTGATTTTCAGTACTAGAAGTTGAAATGCACTGTTATAAAACCATGTTAACTTAAACTTATGCAAACATACACAATTAATACAGGATGCATGGAAATTAGAGTAGCACATTGAGAAAAAATAAGGAGACTTGGATTTGATTTGAGGTCCCTGTCAGGAAACCAGGGTTTGGCAGAATTTGGCTCAAGGATGATGTCACGGGTTAGGGCAGGGCTAGCCACCAATACAGTGGCAGATGTTCTCTATTCCTAACAAAAACTAAAATCACTGAACATAATTAATTCTTTTCTAGCTCAAACCAGGGCAATGACAAGGCAACTGTGATGCCAGGTGAAACTTTCAACCATACCTCTGCCCTTGTGGTTCAGGAGCCAATGGAACTGTACAGGAAATTTACCTTAAAGCTTGGAGAGGCTCTAGCAATGGCAGCTGTAGTTGTAAGACCATAGTGAACAAATTTCACCTTCTGCAGATAATGGAGGATAACTGCAGAATATATGGATTAATAATTTCATCTGGTTCATAAACGAGAGGATTTTTCTCTCCTGTTATAATGCTATTTTGCTATTAGCAACTATTGAAGAGATACTGTCTTGCTTTCTATTTGTTATATACTAAGCTATTTGTGTTTTTCAGCTAAGCTGCACCAAGTGACATATTAGAGACATCTAGTGACCTCCTCGGATCCTTCACACAATTTAAGCCAGTGGAGCAAGACAGCAGTAGCATTTATGAACGCTGATCACACTATCTACATGTCAAATTAAGACTCTGTTCTAAATTGGTGCTCATATTTAAACAAACAAAAAAGCCCCACAAACATGCTGAAGGTTACCATCATGGGTATCCATATCTTGATGAATTCTTTGCTTCCCGTATTTAGAGCTCAACAAAAATAGCCTCAGCCCTTCTCTGAGAAGAGGAGACATCAGGTCTTATGTACTCTCTGCTCTTCCTGATACTCCCAGGCATAAAGAAGCTGCTGGGTACAGGGTGACAATAATTTGGAAGAGAAAAGGAAATGCAAAAAGCACAGGACAAAGCAGTAGCAGGGTAGAATGGAAACAACAGCAGAACAGCACAAAATCAATGTAAACAGAAAATATAGGTGGTGTTAGGCCCATTTAAATACAAACAGAGACTAAGAAAATAATTTTCAAGGTTATCTGAGGTGTGACTAGTACTATGAAAGAAAAAAACACACAACTTTCAGGAGGTTAAGTATACAAAGGAAAGGCTATCAATCAGGCTCATGGAAGGAACACACCTGCTTTCATAAACTGAAATTCAATTCTAGTGTCTATATTTCTTGAAGCAGCTAAGAAAGCAGTGTTAGCCAATGTTTGTCCCTACCATGTACTGCATTTACCTACCTACATTGTGCAACACAACCTGCTCTTTAGATATCCTTCATCTGCTTCACTAGCACTGAAATTATAAAACCTCTTAATGACAGATGTGGAAACAGAAGAAAAGTTGCCTCAATACTCAAAAGTTGATTGTTCTTTATCAAAACTGTAACCTTGAATTTTTCTGAGCTTCTGTGGTATACAGCTCAAAGCAAGATCAAAAAATAGTTTACAAGTTATGTATATAGAATATTCTATTAGGAAATTATAAATAAGCATATTAAGAATAGTAGAAATATAAGTAATGTTAAATATCTATTTTTGCTTGCTCTATCTTATCAATACACCGATGAAAATCAAAAGAAGAAAACTTTAGAACTTATCAAATCTACATTGGCCCTTCTCAGGAGTCTATCACTCAAGAAAACTACTGTCTCCAGGTCTCCCAGGCAATCACTCAGCATGTGAAACCCACTAATGGAGGCCAAGCCTCATCCTTTTCTCACATTTGCCTAACCTGTAGTTTTTTTCCACATGCAGTTCACGTGCTAATGTTGTTCTCACCATAGATACAAAGGCCCTGGTTCTGCCAGTGACCTTTTCTAGGGCTCGTCTGGCATTCTTTTCTCCCTTCTCACCTCCCCATGATGAAACAATTAGAAAACCTCAGCCAAAAGAATGTGAAAAGCATTAGGTCAAACACTCTAAACCTAAGAAACTTGAAATTTAACAAGAAATTCTGCGCAAAGATTACTCAAGCAAATTTAAAACAGCTCTCTTCTGTCAAGGTACATAAAACTGCGTACAGTTTATTTATTTTTCACAAGACCAATGCCTTTTCCAGGGCTCTCAATACAGTGTTGTAGGAATTAATCAAGCTTCTGTGGGCACAACATCGATGACAAAGGACACTACGTCAGTTGGTGAGGTAAGTATGAAAGCACAGGGTCCAGGTGCAGAGTGCCTGTGGAGGTGAGCTAGGCTTGCTTAGACCCAGTAGCATCTTAGACTAGTATGGATATTGCTTATGTCCCCCATCTAATCTAAAATCACCTATTCCTCAACTGACTCAGCTGTTAGCCTTGCTGCAACATCAGGATGCTGGCCTGACATCACAAGGATGATGAGGCCACATCTTGTTTGAACAGGAGCACAGCCTCAAACTCCTTTCCTAAAAATCTCCATTAGATAGAAACAACCCTTAGCTGAGAATAACTTTAAAATGCATGGCAGTGCATTTCCATTTCAGCCGTACTTTGCATCTTGAGGCCTCTGTACTTACTGGACTGATTTAGAGCAGCTTTTTTCCTTCGCTGAAAGGTCATTGTTCTTTTGGATAAAACTTATTATTTACAATATATAAACTTGCCCTGGGTATTCCATAAATTAGTTGACTGTGTGCTTCTGTGGCTGGTACCTCTACATATGCTGCAGTTGTACCATTGTCTTTTTTCTTTGCTGCTACAATTATAAGATTCTGTTCAGTTATAAGACTTAACGTTTAGCTACAAGATGAGTAAATATCACTGGTAAGTCATCAGTCTGTAATGAAAATGATGGTGGTGTTCTTGGTGCATATTATATTTCAGGTGAACTTGTTTTGGCTTATCTTCAGTGATATTTACAATGCAGCATTTACACAGCTGTTCTGTGGAGACATTTGGTATTTCAAATATGTATTGAGAAGTTGCTTTGTTCTGCTCTAGGGTTAATTTTTTATTTAAACATGTGAAAGGGTTTCTACAAATCAAGAAATTATCTTCAAATATTTTCATTACAATTTAAGTGTTTACCTCTTGAAAAACACCCACCCCACTATTCAAGTTATAAAGTTCATTATATTTCTATCCATATGTAAATTCATATCATATTACATGCTTTTTGTATTTCCTGTAGGTGATGAGATGACTCTCGAGTTACATGCCCTATAAATTAAAGCATTTAATGAGTCTTATTTCATATTGGAGCTGCTAGGTAAGTTGAACATCTTTAAAGAGGTTTCTCTTTATGTTGAATCCTATTAAGCTGTATCACAATTTTTTCCATTTTAGATTTTATTCTGTATGTCAACATTTTATTAAAACTTTCACCTGCTTTTACAGAGGATATCACTTGAGAAGAAGAGACTTTAGAAGATGGATGCCACAATGGTAGAATAAATGTTAACAATTGTTTAATTGACAAAGTTTTATCAAAATCAATTGATAAAGACAGCATGTCTCAGTTTATCTTAACCTGGCTTTCTTTTACTGACCAGATGTGTCTACTGTTCCCCTGGAAAATTAAGACTGAAATTATAGCTTTTTGCATGGGAAAACTGACATATAATGGTGTCTGATGTATGAAAGAGCTTTGAAGTGTGTGTTTTGTGGGTTTTTTTGCTCTGTAGGCTAGCAGACTGAGTCTTATGGAAAGATTTTTATTATTTGAAATAGCCTAACTTTGCAGCTACATCAATGACATTCATGTGACTGAGGGCAAAGCTTAAGGTGCATAAAGCTTCAAAACTAGGCAACAAAATTCTGAAATTTTGCCTTTTTTTTCCCTGTAATGCAGGAGTCTGCCCTGAAGAACAAACCAATCTGGTTTGCATTTGGCTTTAAAAAATGCAGTCTCCACAGTTGTTCCACAAAATCTTAGGTGTAGCTTTTTTCCTGCTCCCATGCTGTGCTCAAGGTAAACCTGCAGAAATTCCTCCACTGCCCAAAGATAGGACAGATGAAGGATATGTACAAGGTACATGCAGTTACCATTTCCATTTTTATCTAGATGTACTATTGTGTTCTATTTTTATGCTTTGTAAACTCAGCGCTATCTTGTATAATCTGGTGTGGGTTCTACTCAATAGAAAATAAACAGCTCTTTATTAATTCCTTATGTGAAGTAAGATGCTTAAATCTTGCCTACTTAATGATGCATTGGTTCAATTCAGAGAAATTAATTTTCCATAACAGGGCACAAGAAACTTGTTGTGAGGTGTTAGGTTGGAGCTTCAAGCAAGTGCTTGAACAGCCTGAAGGATTCTGTCAACAATCCCTAGAGGTGATTAGAAATCAACTAAACCTACTGCACAAGTGCCAGTGTTTTGCTTGGACTGGCTCAATCTCTGAGTGAAGGCTAATTAAGTTTGCTAATTCAAGTTTTCCATAAACATCACCATTCTGCAGGTAGTTTCTAGGAATGTATTCCCTATCCTTACAAAAGATCAATGTGTGAAAAGATCCCCTATTTAAAACAGCTGTATACTAAAGCAGGTCAAACATTTTAAAAGTTCATAATAATTTTACATGATTACCTCTTCTTTATATTGAAAGCAATGATTCAAACTGTAACAGTAAGTTCATAATAGCTGATTTTGTTTACAGATTTCCCACTGCTGGTTGATAATGAAATGGAAGCTATTGCCTGTCAGTTAATACACCGGATTTCCAGACTTGAAGGAGGTAATTTATCTGGTTTTACTTTCTGCTATGGCTGGATTTGTGGACATAAACAAGAGGAGCAACAAAAGAGCTTCTTAGGGAAATGACAGGGTTTTCCATGGTTTTATTGCATTCCATATGTATTTTGTTCACAGGGAGACAGGAAAGTGATAACTCAAATGCAGGGGGGGGAATTAGCTTTTCATAGCTAGTAAGTGACACTGAGGCAACAGCTCTGAGGTAGGAATGCAAGTAAGTCAGAAATTTATCAGATTAAAGTACCTACTTAAGGGCTCCATGCTCCTAACAAATGAATAAACTGAACCTGAGATACATACTAAAGCAATCACAACCAGACCACATCTGAGATCTCATTCACCCAAGGATTGCCAGACACCCTTGTATACTGCAAACTATCTCAGAGAGGTTATATAGAGTCTCACAGAAAATAATATACTTTTTCCAAATATAGAGTTCCTCGTTTCCTTCCCCAACCTCTTTCATGCTTCTACTTGATTTTCTGTATATTTATCTGTTTCTTCCCTTTTTCCCCCTCACTTTTTCAGGTTTCTTCTGGCTTTTGAGGGTTGCCTCTTATTTTATCTTTTATTTCAAATTTTCCTTTCCTTTAACTTTTCCTGGATTTAATCTAAAGTTAGGGAGGAAAATATCAGGAATTACAACTGGCAGCATGACCATGAAACAATGCATAAAAGATTAATAGCTTTAACCTCATCTTGCAGTTCTCCACTTGGAAAAGATGATAACAGTATCTGGAGGAAAAATATTTGCTACCAATGGGGAAAAAGCTGATTTCTATACTACACTGAAAAAATGCAAAGAGGCTGGAGGGTCTATTGCCACTCCAAGCAACCCAGGCGAGAATGATGCCATTCTGTACTTCGTGAAAAGTTTTCGTACCTATGCCTACTTGGGGATGAAGGAATCTTTAATTCCAAGAAAATTCCAGTTCCTGGATGGTACAAAACTGAGCTATACTAACTGGCATTTAAATGAACCTTCTGGCAAAGGGGAAGAAGAATGTGTGGAAATGTACTCTGATGGCACTTGGAATGACAAACGATGCAACCAGAATCGCCTGATTGTCTGTCAGTTTTAGTGCTTCCATGCTCTCTGGCAGGCTTCCTGGAATATACTTACTGCTTATCCCTTGTCTTTTCCCTTGTAGTTAGTGAATTCAGACAATGCAGCATGAGAAATAAGTCATTCTTTCCTAGCCTGATTTGTCTTTTAAGCTCCAGCCATAAAGAGGAAACTACTTATAATGAAAGCAGTGGCCATTTTGTCTGTTCTGTTATTCACTGCCTTCTGAGTTTCTTGTTATGACTACCTATGGGTTCCTACTGCTCTGTTAGCCTGCTCACAAAAGCAAGAAGTAGATTCCTTGGGTATACACCTAAAGTAACTTGCAGACACAAGATCTTCCAGCGCCCCTTTATCCACAGGCCTCTAAGTTCTGTGTATTTTGATCCCTTTCTTCAAATTTCCCTCACCAAACCTACCCATACATGCCCTTCTGCTACTACTGCTGTTGCTCAGCCAACATTTCTTTGGTCATTTTCACTCGTAACTGATCTCCTGAAAGAAGAAATAAGCAGTGCTGCTAGAGTGACAGAGCTATGAGCACATGGGAAATTCACTCATACTCCATTTCCCATAGGAAAGCTCTAGATTCAGCAGGTCTTTGACCTTCTTATATGTGAAAAGTGGTAGCCCAAAGCCACCTGTCCTGAGCCCCTCCAGCAACTCCTAGTAGTTTCCTTGACTCAGTGGTAGCAGCACAAGAAACCCAAGGTTCCATGCCAGGTATGTGGAAGAATAGACACAGAACCTGACAAGAGTTACAGTACCCACATGATTTAAAGATCAGTTGAGCCATGACAAGGCCAATTTTTTTAAGCTAGGTAATAGAAAAGATTTCAATATAGTTAATTTGTGGCACCCAGAGCCGCTTGGCAAACTCTCACTGGGATTTGCATGCGGCTAAGCCTGGTGGATGCCTACATTTCTGAAGCAGCCTATACTCTGCACTTACTGCAGAAGCTGCTCAGAGCCTGCACCCTCCAGCTAAATAAGATAAGCTTTCCAAACCACTTTGTTACTGGAGTCCAGTCACTTACTGAAGTATTCTCAAGGTTATATTCACAATTGTGCAATGTAACAGGCACATCCAGAGATGTCTTTTTTTTTTTTCCCCCTTCCTCATTTCCACATAGCTTAGGCAATAAAGACTGCATAAGCTTCATGGCGTGCTACAAAGGTTACTTGAACATCTGGACGTGCCTCCACAGACATAGCCAAATGCTTGGCTATCAGTCACACTTACATGCACTTTGTTAGCTCCAGCTTGGTCATGTAGAGCTGAGCAAGGAAACATCCAACTCCAGGGACAGACCAGCTCCTCTCACCCTGTATAACAGGGAGACAGAACAGTCAAACTATGAAGATCACTGGAGAGAGAAGGCAAGCTCACAGCTGGTGCAAATGCTTGGAGACTCATAGCCTTGCACATAGTTGTAATTCCAAAGCAGCAACTGGCAATGTACAACATTCCTGCACTGTCTTAGATGCAATTACTCAAATATTTTGAGGACACATTCCCACCACCTGCTCTGTGACAAGGCATGGATCTTCTTGGCCTCCGTTCAGCCCTCTGCTCGATGTCATAGCCTGTGAATCATTCTTGCTGTTATTCTCTGCACCCTAGGCAATTTATCTTACATCTTTACTTAGGATGATTAATACAACAGGGCTAATGTCAGACCAAGAGCATCTGTAGGTGGTCTTCCTCTACAGGTTAATTATTCACTCCAGTGATATTCAAATCCTTCATCACCATAATGCATACCAAATAGGACCAAGTTTCCCCTGTTCCAGGAGCTGTAAAGTTATGCCAACATATGCAAAGAGAAAATTTTTGTGAGCAAAGCCCCCAGTTTATCCATGTGTCCTGTTTCTGGACAACATAGCAATATAAGGTACTGAATCCTATATCACGTGAAATCTAGGTAGACTTGCATTTCTACATTAACCAAGTTGAAACAGGCATGGAGAGGGCAAATGAGGACTCAGGAGTCCATAGGCATTGCTTCACTTTCAAACTCTGTTACTCACAAATGTTTTACAGCTCACCAGTATCTGCCTGCACCCATCAGCTCACCTGCCCCCAGTCTTCAGCCTTGCGTGACTGCTGTTGAGAAACTACCGCTGTCACGAGCACAAGGAAACAGGAACACAGGCAGTACTACAGTACTTTTCCACTCATTATATTCCAATAAAGTTTAGGAAGTTTACAATTAATATCAGCCTGAGGATGAAGTTGGACCCCCCACACACAAACATTTAAAGGCATGGTAAATTTATTTTGTCCTGCTTACTGCCATGGGGTTACAGAGCTATCTCAAAATTAGAGTTAATTGCAGGTAATTTTATGAAAGTGACTGCCTTCAACTGTCAGTCTAATGAATGTGCCACAGCAGAAATATTCCACCACCACTCAGTTTTTGCACATTTTCCCCTATGCACCACCAGGGAAGAGGGTTAAGGGCTTAATGTGTTACTCCACAGCTACATGTACTAGCCCTATCCAGAAGCCCTAGCTACTTGTTGTACTAGATGAGAACCTAAAACCTCAAACCAATTTTTTCTCAGCCTGCCTGAAGCTGCTCTTTCCAGCAAGGAGCTGCTGACAGGAAATAGGTCTGGAACCAGCAGTCTTGGCCAAAAAAAGCAGATTAGTTCAGCATTTGGGCACCTGATTTAGTTCCTAAATCTGAATGAGAGGATGGCACAGCATCCTCTGATTTGGGGAAAGGATTCCCTAAGCCTGGCAATTGTTTACTTCAAAGTTGTTTTCTGAAAGGTGTATGAATGTATTTTAAAAGCTTAATCCACTATGTTTTAACCTTAAATACTAGTTGTGCCTTGTAAGACTGCCACCATTTGCCATGTATCTACCAGGACTTTCGCATGTACTGGACCACCCAGCTTGCTGACAAGCCAAACTGAGTGGTGACATTCAGTTTTCAGTCAATGGAGAGCACTGCTTCCAAAGGTGAGAATAAGGACACAGCCACCAGAATTAAGATTAAAATCTTATTAAACTTAAAAGCTTGTAAAAAAACAGGATAAGCAGATTTCTTGGAAAGACACTTTAAAATGAACTTGGTTTTGGCAAGATCAATGAAATTAGTGTTAAATACAGAGAGATGGAAATCACACATCAAGTTTGGGGGATAAGTGTTTCTGATTCTGCCTTATTCAGCGAACGCTTCTTCCCCAAACAGGTGCTCAGAAAATTGTTTTTAGTTCTCTAAAAATATCCATCATGTGAAAAATTACTTTTAACAATTATTCTTTGTGTAAACACCCTAGTTCATATTTTCTGTGTTTTATATTAGAAAACCCTATTGCCAGTTAGGTGACTGAGGTCTAAAGGGAGAAGCCTAAAGTCTGAACTTTGGTGTCAGTAGGAGCAAGCATATATATATATACCCCTTTGAGTATATCCATTCCATGACAAACAGTTGCACAGACTTCATTGTCCTGACCAATGGGTTTTTAAGCCAGGATGCATCTTCCCTTGTCATCAGACAAGTGCCAGGTGCAATGCTGTGTATAGATAAAAGGGCCAGTTCTCAGGGACTGTGTGGTGCCACCTCCACAAGAGCCAGAGCTGGTTTAGCAAAGCCTCTGGAAAGGTTCCTATATGCTTTTTACTTCTTACTGCAGCCTGACTGCAGCAGTGGGTTTTTTTCAAATATTTAAATAAAGCTCAACTTGTAAGTAGCAAAAGAGTTGGTTTCATGAACCCCTTAGATCTGCAATAACCTTGGGGGCATCAGCCTCCATGCTCTGAAGGTTGCATGTACTACTCATTAAATAACTCTGATTCTGACTGGTTATTATTATCAGATTATTCACTTCTGAGTAACTAAGATGATTTACAAGGAAAGCCCAAGTGGTTTCCTGGCAAAAAAAAGGCCATCATTTTTCACCACAAGTAACTGTCTCCTAAAGCATCTTGTACATGTATGAACAGTCAGCTATTTTTTTATTTATTTTTTTTTAATTGATCCCTAGCAAACCCTGGTGAAGGCAGAATGGCTTCATCTTTTCTTTGGAAAAGACTGTGCCGCTTTAAGAAGACCAAGTGGGAGGCGATAAAAGCACCACTGTACAAACAAGTACCTGTGCAGGCTGCCTTGCTCACCTGAGCCTTGCATAGCTGAGGGGACATAACCCTCACCTTCCTTGGTTTGTCTGGCAGGTTGAACACCTTCTCCAAGACGCATTCTTGCTGCCTGACAGCAGAGGATGGATACCCAAAGCAACTCAATTTCATCAGCGAAACTTGCAAGACAGCTTGAGGTCACTGAGAAGGTAAGAGTGGGCAGAAAAGAGCTAAATGCCTACAGGACCACATAAGCTTTAGAGAAATTATTTCAGGTAGTCATACTGAGAAAGATGCAAACATTCAACTCAAAGTCAAACACTTGCTGGACTTTCTGCAAAAATAAGGGGATAGCTAAATTATTTTTAATTTGGTTGAGAGGTTGTCAGCAGGGAAGCGAAGATGAAAGTTATTCATGCAACTTAAGTTCAATAATATCAAAATAATTTCCTAAATGGCTATAGGGTAATGTCTGCAAGTGTGCACTGCACAAGGCAATCCTTTCTTGTTCTTCTAAAGTTAGCAAGCCTTCAGCTTGTGTAAGTTTATTCAGAAGTGTTTAAAGTCTACTTTTTTCAGAACAGGAAATGTCCATTTGACTCAGATGTGTATAACCCCTCTGTGCAATACATTCAGGATAAAACTTACATATGCCAAAAACTCAAAGGTAACACATGAACCTAACTTGTCAGATGAAGTACAAAAGTCAGAATTTACATATCCAGGAAAAAAGTTACTTATGTATACTTCTGTTGCATTTGAGCTTTCATTGCAGTTACCTGCTTGCTTTGGAAGTTAGGTAAAGCATACTGCAACTGAAGGCATGATCAGCATAATCCCACCAGTGTGCTATACTACATTTGTGTTATTAAATATGTTCTGTCTTAATCATACCTTTCTCTGTAACATCTTCTCCCAAGTTTAATGCCTCCAACTACTGCATCCAAACTTCATGTCGTTTAAAATTCTTTAAGCTAGATTTGCTGTAGTAACTTTACTCACAGAAAGCTAAATATATGTAAGGTTTTCCTTAAAAGTAATCAGAATAAACTACAGCATGCTTTATAAAGGCTGAATTCCTTTTAAAAATGGATACTGAAACTTTTACAATTAACACATTCAGTTGTTACTTGCTGAGGACATTTATAATACAAACAAATTCAGTGATTTCTTTTAAGATATTATGATTCTGAGTATTTTCTTAACACTTGGTTTGAAAGGTTTGACCCTCTAGAGATCAAAGCAGGTTTATTTGATCTTTCCAAGATCTATTCTGATCTTTCTGTTATGAGATCTTTCATAGCTGAAATACAGCCTTTTCTAAGGTATTAAACTCAAGAATTTGATTTCTGATTTGTTGGTTTGTTGGTTTTTTTTTTTTCAGGAGTTTTAAGTGACACTTTTAACTTGCAGTATAGTTTTCTCTTGATCATCACCCTCATTTTTAGTCAAGTAGTGTGCAAGAAGTGCAAGGTATCAGAACTTTCCACATTCCTACCACTTACTACCTTTGTTTATAACACACAGTCACAGAAGTGGCATAAGAGTTCACCTTTATGCAGTTGCACACTGTTAACAAAGCACACTACGGACATTGCAGCAGTGATGACCTCTTCAGAAAACTAGTCTAGACATGTTTAATCATCTTTAAATATTAATAGGAAGTTGGCAGTTATGTTACAGAACAAGTACACAGTAACACTTGTTTTGCCTACTTGAAGGCTAAAGATTTATATCACCGAGTGGAACAGGAAGCAGAACAATTTCATTGCTGTTACTGATTTAGTCCTTTTGACTTGCTCTTCCATTAAAAAAAATACATGCCTGGGAGAAGAGGCTTTTACACCTCTGCAAGATGGTAAGTGTTCTGCAGCTCCAGTTGCGCTAGAGCAACTGAGGGTCAACCTTTGTATCTAACTAGGCAGCTCTCACATCTAGATAATAAAACCCCTCCCTGCATAAAGAACTATAATCCCTGTTTGTGTAAGATACTAGAAATTCACTATTAGTTATCTGGTTTTATCTGAGTCTAGCATAATTTAGTGGAATTGCTGACTACTGAAATACCAAAAATAATTGTGTAAAGAGAAAAATAATATTCAGTCTAATTTTTCAGGTATATGTTTTTGTTTAGTACTATTGTTTGTGGTTTTTCAATCAGTCTAACTATTAATCTCCACCAGGCAAACTAGTGATTGAGCACTGCCACTTGATATCATAAAGATAAGTCTGTGACCAAAGTATTCCTAAAAGTGCTAAACACAACTACTTTATGTAGATGTTCTTTTGTACTATCAAGCTGAAGCTTAGGAGGTTCTGTGTGAATACAGGAAGAAATTTTTTTCACAGTGAGGGTGCCAGAGCACTGGCACAGACTGCCCAGAGAGGTTGTGGAGTGTCCTTCTATGATGATATTCAAAACCCATCTGGACGCGCTTCTGTGTGACCTGGTCTAGGGAATCCTGCTGTGGCAGGGGAGTTGGACTGGATGATCTTTCAAGGTTCCTTTCAGCTCCGAACATTCTGTGATCTGCTCTAGCTTCAGTCTGGCTTAGTAATAGCAAAAATCCAAGATTATACTGAATAGGACCCTGCCTCTGGGGATGTAGAAGGAAAAGGGAAGTACCAATTTTCGCTTAAATATCTCTGAACAGTACAAAAAATGGCCTAAAGCTCATGCAGAAAACTTGTCCAGGCTGACTGGCCTTTCTTAAAGCCACAGTAATTTTCTTTGATGCAGAAATAGTTTTTCCTCTTCCCTCCTCTTTCCCCAAAGCATGGAACATGGAAGAGGCTAAACAAATTGCGATTACTTGACGAGATACATGAGAAACCACAGTACCCTGCTTCCTGCTTCAGGAACAGCAGCAATAACAAGCCTCCTGATATGTGATTGCAGCCAGGTCTTTGCAAATGATACTTGCCACTGAGATCCACATGCCTGCATTTGTCAGTATTTTCTTACCTACAAAAACATCTGGAGTAGAATGTGATGTTGTTGCCAGCAGTTTCATGTAACACTAGAAACAAAAATCTTAGAGCAGGCTACCCAGCACAAAATTAAATACCAAATTCACCTGTTTGGACATTACTCAAGGGTCTAATTTTGTTGATGTTCTTCCATAAATAGTCAGACACACAAGCCTGTAAGCAGGCATCACCCTGAGGCATGTTTATGCTTGCTTTACAACTATGTAGCAGCAAGATTTTTACCCTGTAAAAAGAGCAATAAGCAGTTCTCTAGTGAGAAATTTGTTCTGTTTCAGGCACAGAGGTTCTCATCTGCCTAAAGTCGTCCAACTCCACAAATCATTTAAGAGTCACAGGGTTTATGTAGAATCAGTTCTTTCCTAAAGCACATAAATATTGGTGTAAACCTGAAACCTGTTTTGGGGAGGGTGAAGGAATTGCAACTGTTAGGTTGGAACTGAAGATGAGGAAAAGCAAATTAGTCTTTGCCCACGTTTCTTGCTTGCTTCCAACTGAGCAAGTGTATGGCTTTCAGGTGCTTTTTGATTGACTTTAAGTGCTTTAATTACCACTCAATCTCCTGATAGAAACAACAGAAAATATAATTCAAATCACCTGTATAAAACAGACTTTGCAGACTTTGATCCGTTCTGCCTTTTGATGGCTACAAACAAGTTTATTAGGCTCCAAATAATTTTTAAAATATTTTTCTACACCCAGAGGTCAGCCAGCAGTACTGGATTTACGACCTTTCCAAGTAGAAAAAAAACCTACTTCATGGTAGTCAATTATTCTGAAGTTTGGAAGAGGACTAATTATATAAATAGGTGCCAATTCAGATACCAGATCATCTTTCTGCCCCATGAAAAATGTCTTTGGATGAACCACAACTGAGAGCAAGTAGCAGACTGGGAGGCCACTGCCTCCTACAAGCATCATACCCAGGGATCTTCTCACTTTACAATGAACCCTATAAGCTTCAGAATACTGTCTTAAAGCTTTACACTGCCTGTAGAATGTAAATAAGTCTTTTTTACATAAGAGTATTGCTGCCTTCAGCATTTGGCCTGATCACCCATTGAGGAAATGTAGCCTTCACCTCACAGTTACAATTGGGGATAAATACATCTAGGTTTTTGTAAGGTTTTCCCTAGTGTTAGTTCTCTAAAATTACAATATACTCATGAGTAACTTGGAGAAAAATAAAATATTAGCAGAAAAAAATAATTGACTTTTTAGCATAGGCTCATTACAGCTAAAATCAAAGATTACATTCAATTCAGAAATGCCTCTAGCAGGCAGAACAAACACTCTTAAATAGTTTCAGCTAGAGGGGAATAGTGGGATGGATTCCTCGCAGGGCAGAAGCCACAGGGCAGCTGTCTCAGTTGCACCCTGCTCATCTACTTCATTGGAAGAAAGAAGCCCATGTCATAGAGTAAATCACCCCATCAGCCTATATTTGGGTTTGCTTTGTCCTGATAATCAAAGGTTAAGGCTTCAAATCAAATGATCAGACAACATTTTCTGGTTTTTCTCTATTGCAGCAGGCAGTCAGCTGGCAGACAATTATATCAGCTAAACATACTATAGTGCAAGTAGTTTGTTTCTTGCTTATATACTCCTCTGCAACAATTGTGTACCATGATCTTTAAGATATTACAATTCATAAATGGGTCTGTGTTAAGATAGGAGGGCAGCAAAGCAGTCCGCATTGGTTACAAGGCCTAGTTTAAATTGCATTAAACGTATACATTAACGAAGTGTACCAGATTAATTTCCAGAACTATGTAACAAGATTATAACATTGTTTTCTGTGGATGGTATAAGGATAGAATTGTGATTTTTTTTTCTAAGAAAAAATTCTGTCCACTGTGCTAAGATGACCCCTTTTTTAGTGTCCAAAAAGGTCTTCCATCAACTGTATTTCAGGACAAACAATACTTTAATTTGCATAGCTTCAGGCAAATCCAGCCTCTGTACCTCCTGATTGCACAGAACCACAGTTTAACAGAGCAGCTTTTCAGTTTAATTATTTCTATGTGGGATGAAGTCTACTGTCATGAATGTGCTTTATTTATGATGTATCTTACTGAAAATTTTGCAGTGCAGTAATACTGATGTATGACATGATCCTCTTGTCGTATAGGGATAGTTATGAACTGTTGCTGGTGCATTCAGTCCCCAAAAGAGCAAAGCAAGCTGCATATACACCCCAGGGCTCTTCAGCACTTACAAGCTAAAAGCCCAAAGCCTTAAAATACGAGAACATGGCAAGCACAGAATAGGTAGGCAGATGACAAAATAGTTTGAGACATTATATAATCCTACCAGTTACCAGCTCTTAGAAGTTTTTCTAGCTAAAGCCAATGTAAGTCAACAGCTCTAGTATGGAAACAAGGCCCTTGGCAAATGAACTGCTGCTCTTTGCAGCCTTGAGCTACACAACTGGAGATGACTATGCTTATTGTGTGGAAGTTTCTCACAGCCAGGATGGAACCACATGGAAAGTGGTAATGCTCTTCTCTCATCTTTACCAGATGAGGCTACTGGGGGAGCAGTGGATGCTCTCACTGGATTTATTTTTTTTTTTCCTTAGCCAGGTGCTCTGGTGAGGGATCAAATAAAGAAGAAAACAGGGACAGGGGATTTCCAGTGTAAACTATGACTAAATAGGCAGGAAAATTGCAACAAGCTAAAAAGGAAAAATGAGGAAGAAAATGAAGTAACAGCAATAATCAAAATGAATGCTGAAATAAAAAGCAAAAGTAGCAGAGGTACAGAAAATGCTTTGCAGAAAAATGCAGGAGCAAGAGACCACAAAGCAAGTCACAAATTAAGGTGTTTAAATGACTTATTGATGAACAAAGAAAATGGAATTACAGGACAAGAGTCCCACCTCCAATATTCCCAGTAAAGCAATGAAGCAGCACAAAGCAGCTCCTGAGCACAAACATCCCTTCTCCCATAGCTGCCACCTCTCCCGGTTGTGAACAGTCCCCCACTTACCTTCATCCATCAACAACAGGGAATAGAAGAATAAAATCAAGACTGTACAAGAAGAATCACAATACCACATCACCTAATGAGCTCCAGAGCACAGCCTACTTCAGTCAGAGCTGCAGGTCTGAGCAGAGGAAAAGCAAGCAACCTCAGGCAGCTGTTTTGTACCCTAGGTGAAAACAAACCAGCTGCAGTTAATGAACATGGTGGGCAATATTCCACCACCAGCAACTGTCTTGCCACAGGTATGTGGCTTAGCTGGCAAAAAAGCAGCAGTCACAAATGTGCTCCAGGCTCTGAACTAAGGGAGCTTCACCCACAGCCTCCATACTTTTCCACAGTTTTCAATACTTTAAATTAATCTAACTATAAATCTTGACACAATCTTGTGCAAGCTGAGGTTTCTGGAAACGTCTTTGCGCTGCTGCAAGGCAGACACCAACCCTGGCTGGGAAGGCACTGAATGTGGAGAAAGAACATGTATTCCACTGTCAAAGTCTGTGTCTCTGTTTCAAAAATGGTTAATACACTATCTCAATAGCAAGAGGAAAAGGTAAGTGTACAAGAAAAGTTAGCAACATAGAATCAGGTTTTGACTGAATGGCAGAGAAACTCCATTGAGATTCTGCCTAACAGATAGCTAGCCTTTGTTAAGGATTATCATTATCTAAATTCTCCAGGATTTATTACTAGACATCTGCCACTTCTGCCCACAAGCCACAGCAAAAAAAACCCCACAACTCTCAGGAAACCTCCTAAATGCCAGAGTACAGAGACAAGAGAACATAGATTAAAAAAAAAACCAAACCCAAAACTGTACTGCTTAGTCCTCAGCCACCACCTTTTATTCATCTTCCTTCAAACTTCGGCTTCATTACGCCTTTCAGGTGTGTAGGTCCTCTGCAGAAGGACTAACAATCGGCCCTCCATTAACTAAGACACACCTGTTAACAATCCTGGCTCCTTGTCTCAAAATTAACACGATTTAACTCCTTCCTAACTTGTCTACTCTCTATTTTGCAAAACTAAAGGCTCGAGATTTACTAGCTCTGCTTCTGCTCTGCATGTACACCCCACTGCCTGGCTGCTAAACCTCCCCACATCCTAAACACATACTTGTTTGATTAAACCATTTTAAATAGAAAACAGTTTTCAACAGATTTAAAAGTTTAATTATATCTCTAGTGTTTTCAAAGCACATAATTGTTTCCTGAGTATCCATTGAAGCCTTCTAGCAAGAAAAAAGTTTCTAAAGCCTACTTTACAGGGGCAAAAAAAAGAGATAAAATACAGATTCTGATGGCAGATAACTTACAGTGCTCCCTTCTTTCTATCATGTCCTTTTATCCTCAGCTTTAGCTTTTATGCATGTCAATGTAATAATACTTTTGTGTAACAGTCCAGTGAGTGGGATGGGAGAGCCTTAAAAGTAAAAATTTTAAAGAGGGTATGGCAGAGGCTTGCCCAAGAGTCAGAAACAGTGTTTCAGGGTAGACCTAGTGTCTTACACCAGCATCACAAACTGCAACTGAGCCAAACAGGGAAGGCAGACTGATGCTCCACGGGATGCTCAAGAGGACAGAGAAAGAGAGAAAGACGGATAGGTGGATAGATAGAGAGAGAGAAAGAGAGAAGGAGCTCTTCTGGGGCCTGTGGCCAGGGAAAACAGGTTTGTTCTTCGGGATGGGAAAATACCAGGCCAAAGCAGCTGGCAGCCAGCATAGGCTGGCTAAACCAAGCACATCTATACAGTCATAATGCCTATTTGCAAGAAAGTAACACAGTGTATTTTTTGCTTTACAGCTTTAAACCCTCAACATGGAGGAAATCATGGTGGAAACAATCCTGGCCCCATGGGAAATACTGCTGGTCATTTTTGCTACAGTGCTGGTAATGGGTTTTCTCATGTTTCTGCCCCCTGCTGCAGTGGTGATCTGGAGAATGAAGCATGTGCCAGAGATCTCGCTGCATGGCTCTGTGTGAACCAACCCTGCTACAAGCTGTGACATCACCCATCTCTTTCAAGGATAGTCCAGAATTTTAACATCACTCAGGATCACTACTCCTGCCTGGCATTCATCCAAAAGCAACATTTCCCAATCTATTGTAGCTAAGTTCCTGTGAAAAGAGAACATGTAGAATTTTGGCTTCATGTACAACAGTTCTCAGCACTTTGCTTTACATTTTTTTTTTGGCTATGTTGTAATGACTGGTTTTGGCTTAGTTCCTAGACTAACTTCTTCCCTTGCGCTGTAGTGGATTGAAAGAAAGACTGAAAGAGTTTCTATAGTTACATTGTAAATATTACAAAAGCCTTTAGCTGAGATGACTGACAGTTATGCAGGTGGACATACCAAAAGCATGCAGTACATGCTGCGGAGGTAGTGGCCTAGTCTGGCTGTACTGTGGAAACTTAAAATAAAAAAAAAAAAAGAAAAAAGAAGAGAAAACAAACCCCCAAAACCAACCTACAACAGAGAATGATACAATAAATAAGCATCTTGTGCTTCTTTTGTCTCACCTGAAAACGTACTGGCCAAAAATGGGGGTTTTTTTTCATTTCTTTCCTTCTATACGAATTCTCTTTCTGCAGATCCCAAGTGCCAGAACACAAAGCCCTCCCCATCCTGGGGTTACAGCAGGAGCATGAGGGATGGCCCTATGCTCAGACATGCCCAGTCAGACACTGGTTCAATGTTAATGCAGACATAGAGCAACTATTTGCATGAATTACATTATGCAAATTTACTTGCGGAAATAATGTGATTAAGTTTACTTTAATTTTTACCTGTGTTGTATAGGCTTATTGGTTCCACTTCCCTTTCTCATACATAAGTAATAACTTGGACAGTGGGGATAGAATAAAACTACTTCTCTGCAAGTTTATGAAAAAAACTCCAACTCAGCCTCCAGCTTGATATCAAATTCATGCCACATCAGATTAAAGCTTTCCAGCCTAACTCTTCCACATTGTGAGAGCTAATTAGCAGGATTTCTGATGCACGGATTTAAGAATTTCTGTTAGTTTACAAGAGCAATGAGTTGATTTCCCCATGAAATCCAGTACTGGGTTTCTTTTCTTTTCTTGTCAGATTTGGAATGTGCTAGAATAGCTTAACATAATTTAGAGAAAAATATATTTTAGAGCCAGTAGGAAAATAATTCTGGAAAGTGCTCAGTTCTTCAGATATTTTGAGCATCAGCTCATAATGAATTGGCTGGAAATGAGATTCACAAAGACATAATTTCATTTGATAGAGATTATTTGTTTGCCAGAAATAAATAAACCCACCAGTGACTGAAAAAAACATTGTTTTTCTTTAACACTACAGCATTTTTGTCTCTAACACTATGACTTATGTTACTGCCTCACAGTTTATCAGCAGACAAAGCAGCCAGCTCATCCCTTTGTTGGTGTAACTGTCTGCTATGCTGATGGTCATATGACTGTCTGGTTCTGGGCCCAAAAGCATCCAAGGTTGTTTCTTTGCTTGTAATGACTGGACTCTGAGTCTGAAAGACAGTGTGTAATTTTATATATCTGAATCATTTGACTGATGAGGTAAAGGTCAATTATACATCATGTACCACATAACTATGCTGTCTGTGTCTGAGATATTCACAGGAATAGGGAAAAGGTAAAGAAAAAGGAAGCACAAACAAATGAGCTGGCTGTCTTCAGATCTATGTGCTTCCAACTCTGTAGTTCATGCAAAACACAGCAACCTCAACAGCTGTATGTACAGCGTGATTCAACCCCCAGAGTCAAACAGGTACATGAATAAAGAATTAAAGCCCCTACAGCCAGTAACTGTTGTGACTTGCATTGCTTTAATGGCCATCAGAACAACAGAAGTGATTCATTGCAACTGCAAATACATCTAGGAGTATTGCCCTTTCTCAGTAAAGATGATCCTTGACAGATTATTTCTGCTAACAATTATTGTGTTTAACTGATGACTGCATCCATTAAATAACTCTAGCTCTTATTTAATTGCAGCTAGACAAATTTAAGCCATAAAAGCAATCTTCTTTCTTTGAAACACCTCTGCCATGTGATATGATTAAGTTTAGCTTATATATATACATGCACCCACGAGCTGAGTTCCTTTAACTAAAAAAAAATCCATATGTTTACACCTCAGCAATGATCTCACTGCTCTGCTTCTCTTGTCAAAATACCAATGTCAACTTGCAGCTGGCTAGTTGTTCTGTGGCACAAGCTTTTTGTGCTAGTAGCCACAGATGATGCAATCAGCCTCCTCGTCACGGTTTGAGCCGTCGATGCCTTGCTCACCAAGCTCTTTGAGGAATAAGTCTAGCTGCTCTTTCCGAGTTTCAGTGAAAGCTAGTGTGTGCAGACAGGTGGTGTTGGTGGGGAAGTAGGCAGATTTGTCTCCACTGATGGCTATCTCAGAAGCTGCAAAGATCAAAGATGACAACAACAACAGAAAAAGGCAGCTGAATTACTTAGCTTAGATTTGTCTTGATCTTTAAACAAGCACCAGCATTCCCATTTTCCAGACCAAAGCCTTCAGCTTGGACTCAATGCACCCAGGTGATCGCTTTTGGTAAGCCTTGGAAAAAACCTTGCTGTAGCAAGCAGGCATTTTCAACAGTGAAATATTTTCCATTAACTGTAGGAGAGAGAGGTTAGCCCTTTTGTGTACCTATATACACATTTATTTTTAAATTAGGGCAATAATGATGGAGTCAAACAACCTGCTTCAGGTCAGAGATTGCTCTCTGGATGCCATGGCAGCAGTTTTAAAACCCTCAGCTGCCACATGAAAACACTCCATATGGCTGGCTCTGGGTGAGCTGCTAGCTTTTATTGTTTGTACATACAGTGAATAGTGAAGGTGTTGGCCAATGTTACTGAGTTTCTTCGAATGCTGTTGCAAGATTAAGAGCAGTTTTATGTTCTACCACTGTCTGCCCAGTGGATCACATAGCCCTTTTGCAACACAAGGTTTGTGTTAAGATTATATTGCTTTAAAAAAAGACATTTTCCCACAGACTTTGCATGCATATCATATTTTCTACTCCATGCTGAAATCATGTTGCTTAGGCCTTCCCAGTAGTCTTAAAGCTAACATGTTTTTTTATTCAGCAGTTTGCCAGCTCAACAGTAACTTTCTCATTGTCACAAATGTCAAAGTTGTCACACATGCAAAGTAAAGAGGAAGGGGGTTTTCCCTTGTTTGGTTTTTTTTTTTGAAACAAAACAGACAGATCCTCCTGTCCCTGTGACCAGATGTGCCCAAGAAATACTTACGGTTACAAACAGCCAGTGCCTTTCCCCCAGCAAACTGTGTTGTCCAGGAAAACCCAGTCATGTTGCCACATACTTCATACAGTCTAGTCCTTCTAAGGAATTGAAAGTCATAACCCTTGGGAAACAAAGAAGGGGAAAACCCAAACAAACAGTGTCTTAGACTACATCCTAAGATGAGAAACATTCAGCTGGTGAAGGTCAACACAAACACTACAACCTCACCCTCCCCAAAGACAGGAAAAAAAAAAGCGTAACAAGGAAAATGATGCATTACACAATAAACACTTGTAAATCAATTTATAGATGCACCAATATGACAGCAGTAAACCATGAATATTACCTTGTTGCACATGGGTTTGCAGTACTGGGTATTATCAATGGTGACACACACCAACCCACCGTTTCTAGGGGCTTGTGGGAGTGGGCATGGGGGTAGCTGCTTGCAACCTTTTGAGTGGATTAAAAAGAAAAAAAAAAAAGCCAGAAAACAACATATCTGAGTGAAAGTAAATATAAAAATCTCCTCCTTCTCAAGCAAACCATAGGCATACTCACTGACCTGGGTATGGGTGATAACTGTCCTCACTAGCTGATTTTGTCAAAGTAAGCATTTTTGTCTGTGTAAAACTTTGATTTTGTTTTTTTTTGACAACAGTCATTTTTTTTCATCACTTGCTACTGTGACAGTGTAGTCCCTGTCAGCCCCAGTTACACCATAAACTTACAGTGGCTCAAAGTGGCATTTGCATTCACAGGACTGATATTCAGTACTATTGTGGCTAAAACTATCCAAGTATTTCTTGAAAAAAACATGACTGACATGCCCACTCCCAGCATCAGAGAGGCTCTTCCTGGAGGGCAGAGCAGGCCCTGTTGCCTCTGTGGCTCTGCACTGCTGCTTGGCATCCCAGGCTTTTCCTCCCAGATGCCTGCCAGTGCAGCCCTTAAGCACCTCACCTTATTGCTGAGATGTCTTTTGTAATATTTCCTCCTGCCCTCAAGAAATGCAGACATTTAGCTCACTCTGACTGTAGATAACAAAAAATTTCATTGCTTCTCCACTGCCAGTTTGTTCAACACCCAGCAAAGAGGAACATTGGCTCAGGAGGGGCCTCACATTTCTCTTGAATAGGGCGCAGGAGATCAAGTGTTTCTTGCAGTTTCCAGACAAGGAAATTGATTGAAGCTTTTTCGCCATCGGCATTCAGATCATGAAAGCATTTTGAAAATTCCTATGGAGTTAAGGGAGAAGAAGGCTAAGCTGAAGAGGAAAGACCTTGGAATTAATGAATTTATGAAAGTAGTCAAATATTTTTCTCTTTTTTTTTTTTTTTAAATGCAGAACAAGGACCATCTTAAAAATTATGTGGCTTTAAGTAACATTGATTTCCCCATAACGTTTTTGGAAGCAATACCGTAACTTTTTTTTGAAAACAGTGGTTAAATATGATTTTTCCATTATATTGAATTCAAGAGGGGGGACTGATATGGATTGGGGTGGGGTTTTTTTCTTATATATGAAGAGATGGCTTTATAAAAAAACTATATGTATGTTCTTTCTATACAAAACATTGATTTGTTACTCTTATCTTCTGAATGCTGGCATCTTGCAGATTTTCTTTGTGTGTGTGTGTGTGTGTATATGTGTGTGTAAAAAAATACATATTCATGAATATGTGTAAACAACACATATTTCTGTATTTAGTCTAGCTATTGCTCTACATATCCATATAAATGGCTTTCAGCCCATACACGTGTGCCTATGCACATATGTGGATAGTGCAGAGCTATGGTAAACTCCACAACCAAAACTCACGAGTGTCATCATTATAACAGACACCAGTTACTTTGAACTTGCACAGAAGCAAGAAAAAGAGCAAGTCCAATTTTCAGTGGCAGCTGCTGAAACACTAGCTAGCAAAGGCTAACAGCTCCTCTCAGGCTAAAGCTTACAGAAATAGTTAGAGGTGACAGGCATCAGTCACACAAAGAATATAATTCAAATCTCAGAGGCTGGGGATGACACCTCAAACACACAGGAAAAGACATCCTTGGCAAGTGCTCCGCTCAGCCTTTTTGCCACGCCCCCACGTGATGAGAACAATACTGCAAGCGAAAGCTCGCAGTAGCTACTGATATGTGGACCCAACTACATCTATTAGATTTGTGTTACTGTTTTACAGACAGATGTCTCAACTGTGTGTGAAAAAAATTTATAGGCTTTGCCCTGGTATTTCTTTACCGTTTCTGCCATATTCAAGGGTCATTGTTTGAACACTCTTTTATGACATGCCTAGCCCATGGAAGACAGCAGCACTAACTCATAAAGCATAGGCTTTCAGTTGACTGCTTTTACTTGTATTTAAAATATTTAGCACTTTATATTTTAAAGTACATTTGAAAACAATATTATGCATGTAAGGCAAAAGACCTAACTGTTTATTTTCAAGCCACTTTATATATCTGGAGTAAAGCAAAACTGGAAAATACACCCACAAGGACTTATTTTTGCCTGGAATTAGCAGGGCCAAAGACATGACAGGTCAACTGACACTAATACCTTCTTGATGTTCTACTCACTCTCCTCCCCACAATGTACTTTTGTTTTGAGCCAAGTGTTGCCAAAGCAATATGCAGGTTGTGCTTGCCCAGCCAGTGTATCCACCTGCACAGATACCCATGGTGGGGCCCTGCTCCTCTCATCACCACAGAAGGTGTGTGCTGAGCAGGTCCTGGGTTGACCAGTGCTGCTGACCCCTTACCTTAAGACTGTCATTCATATCATCTATGGTTTTACATTCACCTGGACTGGCAATAGCTGCAATTTCAGTAAAATCTAAGAGACAAAAAAGCAGGTATATTACTGGTTAACAATTCCTCTCCACGCAGACAAACCCCAAATACCACATAACTGTATATGTTTATGGGATTTGTGCCACTATTCTGCAGTTCTCGTGCTACTTTTTATACATGAGTGAATCAGGGCTCAAATGTGAATAAACTGTACAAATACTGATTTATGTTAAAGAGTTAGCAAACTGCTCGCCTGATTGTGACCACCCGGGGCTGGGTTCCCAAAGTGGGATGTTTCACTTCCATAAGACAGCCACTATTTAAATAATTGTTAGTCACATTAATGTGGCCTCTCTGTACCTAAAGGGAACCTACAAGAAAGATGTGGATTTTTAGCAGGGCCTGTTGTGATAGGATGAAAGGTAATGGTTTCAAACTTAAAAAGGTAAATATAAACTAGACATAAGGAAGAAATTTTTGCCAATGAGCACAGTGAAAACTGGCACAGATTGCCCACAGAGGTGGTTGATGTCTCATCCTTGGGAACATTCAAGGTCAGGTTGGATGGGGCTCTGAGCAACCTGATCTAGTTAAAGATCTCCCTGCTCACTGCAGGGGGGGTTGGAATAGGTGACCTTTAAAGGTCCCTTCTAACCCAAACCATTCTATGTTTCTATGATCCCATGATATTCAAGAATGGCAAAATCTTACCTGCAAGAAGCATTGCTAAACTTACAAAAACGAGTGTTTTCCAGAGCAGGCAGGAGCTGAACAGCATTCTTTCTACAGGAGGCCAGGGGCTAGATACTTGTTGCTTGTGAAGCCTAAAAGCTGAAGCCCAGGAGTCAGGCACAAAGCTGTATGCCTGTAGGTCACTGGTGGTTTAGAGTGTACCTTGTTCCAAGGCAGTGATGTGATAAAGCATCAGAAGGACATGCATATTGCCCAACTTGCTGGGAAGCCAGTGAGGCGTTTGCCAGCACTGTTTAGGGAGGGCAAGGGGAGGTTCTGAGGCTATCTGGCCACCCTGCTGCTGCCAACCCCACCGGGAAGTTTTCAGATTAATTGGTTTACTGTAAACATGTTTAGTGTATGTAAACTTTTGCACACTTTTACTCTCTCCCCATGTCCCCATCCATCTGTGTTTGTCTCACTGTCTTTCACACACACAAACACACATTCATATGGAAGACATAAGTATACCTTACCTGCAGGGCTCAATCCTGTATCTCATGCTCCAAGAGAAAGTTCAGAACACCAAATGATAGCTAAACTGATTTGGACCAAGGAGATATGCTCTATATCCTGTAGAATCCAGAAGTTAGGTAAGGTAAGCAAGTTATGGTTTCCAATTTCCAGCTTCTGGGTTGATAAATACAGGTTAAATAAAGCAGCAGCAGAAAAGGGGAAAAAATAAACAAAAGTGCCAAGAACATGAACCTACTTTCTGTATGTATATTGCCAACTTGCACACCTACTCTTTGTGTGTATCAGCAACTGCATGGTATTTCTATTCACAGGGTTTTTTGTTTGGTTGGTTAGTTGTGGGGGGTTTTTTTGGTTTATTTTTTTATTCGAGCCACAAACCTCATATGCTTATATCTATTTATGGGAAAAGCCGAAAAGCTGGCAAACCTGATGCAAACATTAAATTATTTCATATATTTACTGGCATATTAATCCAATTATCCAGATAATGCTCATGTGCTAGGGGTGTGACTGACTGACCCAATCTGTAAACTGCAGGTTTCAGAGTCATGGCCTTTCACCCATCCACCTGTGTTGTGGATGAGTGATTTAGGTCACTTAAAGAATCGCTGTCAAAGGTATTAGCAAAAGTGATTTTTAAAAAAGAGGCTTAAAAAAGTTTGAGGGCAAGGTTCAGTCTGTTACTACATGGAAGAAACATACAAAGGAAAGTTGACCTAGAAATAGTTTAGAATCTGGCACATTTACACAGCGACTGGAGACACAAAGGGTAAGGGAGACCCTCCTGCAGAGTCACAGGGTTCAGAATAGACCCCCTTGCTTTCTAAACACTTTATCAGAGAGGAGTCTAGCTGTGGCTGGATCCAGGCTAAGTCCCAGATGGTCAATGGTTTATGTCTAATGGAATTAGCTTAATGGATTTCATTAGCATTAACTGAGCATGCTATCACTCACTTACCAAGGATCTGTTGCAAGTGGTCTCTACGCCTTGGGTAAGCAAGGATCTCTTGGTCTGCAGAAAGGAATCTCATCCCTGCTCAAGGGGAGGGTTGTCTGGTGAGCAGTCCAGTTGCAATTCAGGGAGTGCTCAGATTGGGCTCATCCAACAATCCGTTGTCAGGGAAAGGTCTCACTGCCCTGAGGAGCAACCTTGAGAGGAGTCCCATCTCATACACTGCATACAATGGGAGAGGTATGCACAAATTGCCATGTACCCACAACTTTCTTTGTTCCTTGATAAATGAGTTTTGGAAAAAAAAAAAAATCACACACTTCATGTATCAATTGCATGACCAGTGTTCCAAGCGCTCATGCACTGACACTTACTGGGCCACTCTGCTCCTTTTTGGGTTTCCTAGATGAGTTCTTGACCTGGCTACAACTCAGGCTTTTACCTCCTTTGGAGACCATACCAAATTACTGTGAGTTTGGTTAAGGGGGTCAAGTGCATCCATCACAGCCAATCACTCACACCATGCCAACAAGCCTCCACACTGATCTCACCTGCCCACCAAGCCAGACACACATGCGCTCATGTTCTCTCTCTCCAAAAAACTCTGTAATGCTTGTTATTGTCATTTCCAGAAACAAACTATTCTTTTGGTCTGCAGATTTTGGGTTTGTTGAGACAGGGACATTCTACTTTTACGTTATGTTGTGCAACACATTGATTTATACAGCACTTTTTCAGGTATTTTTCATTTTCTTGCTTCTGCTAGATGTAGTGGAACACATTATGACCAGGAGATCCTGAAGAAGTGAAGCCAATGGCAAAGCCACTATTGCATTAACCAAGGTTTAAGTTTCTAGGCAGACATACAGGACCTGGCTCCAAACAATTTACGTTTTGAGGTTGACACACACAACAATCTTCTTCCTTGCAAGATGAGCGATATGCAGCTGGGAAAATAGTCCATGAGAAATTTTTGCAAAGACATTCTTTAAGATACAGCTGTACATTAAGATATTTTCCTGTCAAAACATATCCAGGTGTCCACCAAGGCCCATTGACTAAAGCTCTAAGTCCATGGGAGATCAGGAGCCACACAAACCTACTACTTGTTCATCTTGACTTACACAGTGTATAGCACATTAGCATAATTAATAACGTGAAGCAACTTCTGATTTGAATAGATAAAAGTTGTGATTGTGATGTGCTTGAAGAGAATGAATAGCAGCTTTAATCATCATCACAGTCAGGCATTCTCTTTCCACCTCAACATTTGTTTAGGAGGCATTGTGCCAAGGTATTTAGTTAGAAGAAAAACATGGGGTGGTAACATTTCTCCAGTGCAGAAGATCTAACAGGGTGCTGCCTAAACCACAAAGCCAGGATTAAGTGGCTCTTGAGGGCCATAGACAGGTAACCCTTGCATTGCAGGATTAAGTTCATCCTTGTTGCTTATTAACAAACAAAACTAATCACAAAGGATAGATGTGATCTTACACCCTTCCAGTTTAAAGAAACCTGGCGTTAATCCACAGTCCTTTGCAAAAAGTATTTTGTCACTTTTTAGGACAACATAGCACACAAGCATTGAAACATCCTTGTCTACATCACATCCAATCCACTATGCACACAAACTACTTTGATTTGTCAGAAGGAGAGGCTGTCACTATCTCCAGCAGGAGTAAGAGGATATCTGCACCCAGACCTGAGTACTGGCACAAACAGGCATGTGCACACACACAGCCATCTAGTGGCTAGTTTTTCTGTGAGACACTTCTGGACAAAGTAGTGGTCCAAATTTTAACCTCATGCTATTTGTTGATGTTTTGCAGTTATTTCTATGCACTCTATTTTATTCCAAAATTACCCAAACCTAGTAAGTCATGCAATAACATTTGGGAGCAGAAATTATGAGAGAATATTGTATAGCACAAACCTAAGAACAAAAGTAAAAAAGCTAATACTTTTTCAACAAGTTTCTATTAATCACAAGGACTAAACAGTGATCACACATGTAGCAACAGAGAAATTCGTATCACAGTTCCCAAAAATCTAACAAAATTCAATTTTATTGGAAACTGAAATCCTGCAAGTGTCTAAGAGGCTAAATTGAGATGGACCATTATACTGCAACAGTAAAATAAAAAAAAAAAAAAAGAAGCTCCCTTGCATACATTGTAGGAAAAAGCTTTTTATTCTATGATTGTTGTTTTATAGGGGAACATTTATGTTTCAAAAACATAGGCAATTGAAATGCAACAGTAACAGCACACACACAGTGAAGGTGATTTAAATATTACATATATGTTAACATCTTCTACAAAAGAGGCCAAGATACAGTTATGTGCTCTTCAGTCTTCTCCCACCAAAGCAACTCCCAGTTGTATGCAATGCTAACTCCAGTAAGGAAATTGGACCCCAGAATTTCCCATTGTCTAATTAAAAGCAAGCGATCTGCTGATCCTTAGTCAAAGTTGAGAAAGTCACCTTCACCTTTGCCCATGAAAGGTTTGAGGCTCAGCCATTAGTACCTGATTCATACTTTGGTTTTATAAAAGTAACCAACAGAGCAGCAATAAAAAGTAAATTGTATTTCGTTGTCTTATCTTGATTAAAAAAACCAGATGCTGTCCTAATGAAAGACACTGAGGTTTAAAAAAAAAAAAAAAAAATCACTTTCTAGGAAAATAACCATTTCTTTCTCTCCATTTAAAATCTAAAATTCCATTTATTGACTATAAAGATGTCAAATTAGATTTTTGGAAGCATTCTCATCATCAGTGAACTTCTCTTCCTTTCTGTTTTTAAATGGTGACTTCTAGCATCAAAAGACAAGTTTTTTAGGCACCTCCCATGAGAATTCATTTCTTCCAAAGTGACCATAACATGCAGTCTTCTGGTAAATGGGCTTTTTTAGGTCCAGATCCCTGTGTGTATAATAAAAAGAAGATGAAGATACTTTAGGATAACTACCACTAAAATCCTGATGTTGACATCCATTTCATGCCCTTAGTCAAGTAAACATATACTGGATATGCAAGCATACCAGTGAACATGTCCAGTGGGGAACCATAAAAGTGACAACAAAACTTAACTGTGAAGTACTTTATGGCTACAGGAAGAGTCTTTATATTGAGAACTACTAATTTTAAAGGCAAAGATGAAATACTCCTTTTGTAAATAAGCCATATCTTTTTTCTCAGCAAAGTAGCTAAAATTCTTGCAATACAGAATTTAGTTTCTTTTCTTTGAATTCCACATACTATATGACCAAATACTGAAAGTATATGCTTCATATGAAGAAAAGATATGGCACACTGGTAGATCCATAGAAAGTGTCAGCTGTGAAGACTGACAGAATGACAGAAAGTACTCTTTTTGTATTCTTTTGAAGTACATGAAATGGCTCCATGATAGTTCAAGAGGCTGACTCTTGCACTGTAACATCTGATGGTTTTGCAAGAAATCATTCCTAGGACATGATCACCAAGGCATTTTCCTTTCTGTGTGTTTTTATACCTGACAATGACTCCAGGCCGAAGATCAAAGTTTTTGTGCACAATGTCCAGCAGCTCTTTTTCTGTTTTCTGAGAAGTTCCATAAGTGAAGAGTGAAATGGACAGTGGATGAGCAACCCCAATGGCATAGGAAACCTACAGCAAGAAAGACACCATAGTTAGCAAATAAACATAGTACCTCAGAGGGCAAGAGTATGGAACAGAAGAAAGCATTCATTCATGAACCATCTTAGGAAAACTAAGGCTTCTCATTCAATTTCCAGATTTACACAATTTGTATTTGTAGGGGAAAAAAAAGAGAAAACTTTGAAAGTGCTGAGTTTTTTTGAGCTCTGGGTAACTTCCTTCCCCATTGCCCAGTCAGCTTATGTTTGCCTCCATGACAGTGTCAAAGCATTGAGGGCTCAAAAATGTCCAGAAAAACAGTCAGTAAAATGAAAGCTAAATGAAAAGTTCCAGCTTCAAGAAGCTGACAGGCTATTAGGAACATTACAGCAGTCTTCAGCCAAGCACATCAAGGTCTTCCTTTCTGCAACCCCAAGCTATCACCAAGACTTCTTCTCTGACAGTGTCTAATATGATGCTTATTTAAGGCAAAGCTGAAAAGGAAATTCTTTTTGAGGAAAGCAACATTCATAGCAAACCATACCTGGACCAGAACACGGCGACATAGCCCAGCTTTCACAAGAGACTTGGCCACCCAACGGGCTGCATAAGCAGCTGATCGGTCCACCTTTGTGTAGTCTTTGCCAGAAAAGGCACCACCTCCATGGGCTCCCCAGCCACCATAAGTATCCACAATGATCTTTCGACCAGTAACACCAGCATCACCCTGAATCAGTAAAAGAATTTGTTCATTTTACAATCCATTTTATTATGTCTCAGACAAGGCTATGCGTCCTTCAGAAGACTACAGCAATGTGTAATATGTTCACCACATATGGATTGCTGTGGGGCAGCTGAAGGAATGAATGTGTCTCACCAAGCTACAACAGTGGCTATAAATGTTCTTTAAAATCAGACTCATAAGACAAGCCATTCATTAATTGTGTCTTATAATAAAGCAAGCAAGTTTACACCCAGATAGCTATATGTACTATCTGTTTCAAAAGTAAATATTCCAGACAATATGGGAACTTTTGTTTAGAAGTGACCTATATAACACACTCAAACCGAATACAGAATATTGCTAACAAACTGTGTGTCATATAGGAACCACAGAGAGATGTTACACAAATAAACAAACAAATAAATCAGGCTTTCATATCTTTTGGTCAAAGTCTGAAATTGTGCAAATATTAAATAGTGTCTTTTTTTGTATTTACCATTAAAAGGTGTGTTAGTTCTACCTTATACATCACTACATGGAGGCTGACAGCCAACAGCCCCAGTGCAGTGTCATTACAGAGACTGTCATACAAATAAGTACCAAAAGAGCCATTTCCAATCCTGAAATATTTACAGCGTAATTCAATCTAAACACAACTGGTATGGAGTAGTAGGCAGTTATAGGTCATAGAGAAAGGAGGATTACTTCTTTCTAAGAACAGATACTTATAGATGAGTGCTCTAAAATATTAAATAAGAAAGTGCAGATAACCTACCTGCCTACTCAACTATCCTGATTGCTCCTCTCAAGTACCTGACATTTCCATTTCACCTTGGTTAGCTGGTCAGTACCTGATCAATTGTCTGACCATCCCAGTTTAAGCTTTGTAGTGTAAATGGAAACATGGTCAGATTTGAAATTTAGTCTCCACCTGTGCAAGCAGGTTTGAAATTCTTTCTCTGCAGAATATTATGTCAGTAAAATTCAGGTGCTGGAATGTTTGCATGGCAAATACAAGTGGAGAGTCAAAGTTTTTCTTAGCAAGACTGTGCATATACACAGAAGGAAACCTTTGGCACTGTTTGTTCCATTCTGCTAAGAAAGCAGAGTGATGTAAACCTGAATTGCAGATAGCTGAGCCTGTCTAAAGGATCCTGTCCTCCTGGGTTCTTTTGCTTGACTCAGATATTAGTTTCTGATGGCACAGATAGTCACAATGAGAATGTCTTATGTGCCATCGTGACTTGACTGCAGAACAGAGTAATAGAAAGAGAATGGACAAGTGAAAAGACAAAAAAAATCCAAAACCAAAACAAAAAATAAAAAAAACCCAAAACAAACAAAACCCAAAAAATCCCAAACCTCACCACTCACTCCACATTTTAAAGATGGTGAAAGAGCACAACTGCATTTATAAATTGTGGGGGAGTCACTTTTGTGACCAGCTGTTATGTTCCCACAGTACCAGTGGGTGTTGATGTTGAGAAAAAATTGATAGCAGCAAAATTAGTAATTTTGCCACAGCCAGAATTCAAGGCACCACCAAGCTCAAAAAAATATGGTGAAAATTCCAGGTAAAGTACATACGTCTTCCTTAGATGAACTAAGCTGGAGATTAAGACTGCTTTCTATAGCTAGCACTGTTCAACATAAAACTAATACTCTTATGAAAAGTAATCACAAAGTTCAAGACATAAAAGAAAAGAAATAATTATTGTCTGTTTGCTGCAATGCCACTGTAAATTGCACAAGTGATGATAGCAGTTGTAAGGCCATGTAAGGCCATAGGCAGATTGACCTATACTAAGTAAACTTATCCCAGATTTAAAACTCCGCAAACATACACTGCAATGTGCCTGTTTGTGTGTGCAAACAAACAATACAGTTTCACACAAAAGTAAGAAAGGTATTCCTGGTTGGCTTACCAAATTTAATGATATTACTTTTTTTAAGTGGGTGCAGTTCAGTGCACACCTGAAAATTTTCATATGTGTAGCCTTCTTTTTGTATGTAGTTATGATTGCTGCATTGGTTCATTTGCTCCAAGTTACAGTTCAAGTTTGTCTTTCCATTTGTCCACAGTCTAGGATGTCAATGATACACAAAAATTACAGTGATATAACCAATTCAACTACACAAAAATACATTTTTGGGTATAATCATTATTTTATGATTAATCTCAGTACCTTCCTATCTGTTCCATGGCACTAATGTAAAAAATACACAGCACCTTGGAAATACTTCTGGAAAATTCCAGTAATCTAATGAATTTTAACATCAAAGGAAAAACAAAGTCTATTTTGATTTGTTGTAAAATTGGACCAAATTTCAGGAAGAAGCTTTGAAATTTTGCTGTGATAGTTCTGAGGGGAATTGAAGACTAAAACATTGGGAATGGTGAAAAATTCTGATCCTACAGACAGTGGAAGTTCTGTCTGACTTCTGTGAGTGCAAGATCAAATTCCAAATCCCACCTCCAGCATTGCCTAAGTAAATCAAAAGCAACATGTATTTTCTCACCAGGAGAGACCTATCAGGGGCTGATTTTCAGAACAGATGAACACCTTCAGCTTTCGCTGTTGTCAGGCATGACCTATACAGATCTCAAAACCAGGTTCACTGTAAGAGAAGCAAACCTTCTCTTGTCCATCTCTCTGTCAGGAATGCTTTTCATAAGGAAGGATTGCGTGTCTTACTCAGTGCTGGACCTGAGAGGGTTTGAGGAAACCCAGAGCTGTGTTGTATGTTCCACACGCAGTGTGAAATTCAGCTCAACTTGCCTGCCTAGTCACAACGTATGTGTGATGTAACCATGCCCTCAAAGGTTACTGTGGCATGCAGCACATGAAACCTTGGGTGCTTCTCCCACATACAACTGCAGTTCAAACGCCAACTAGGCAGCTTATCTTTTCAATCCTAGGACATACTAGGACAGACAGACATATGCCCAATGACAAAGGCAAGCTGATGCAAACACCAAAATAATACGACACAAACCTGAGGACCTCCTATAACAAAACGCCCACTAGGTTGAAGGTGATAAATAGTTTTCTCATCCAAGTATTTTGCAGGGACAACAGCTTGGATCACACGATCCTTCAGGGTTCTGCGCATATTCTCCAGCGAAATGCTTTCATCATGCTGCACAGATATCACGATAGTGTGAACACGCACTGGGATGACTGCTCCATTCTCCTGGGTATACTGCACAGTGACCTGAGTAGAACAGGGACAAGAAGGAAGAGGAAAACAAAGCTGCTGTAAAATTTATTAGTTATCTACATGAAACATCACATTATGCTATTCTAAGAGCAAAACTGTAGGAAAATGTCAATGGTGGCATTATAATGATCACTGTGCACACTGTTGCCAAGGTATGAGAAATGAAGCCTCTTTTCTCATTCTTTGTTTTTGCTGTGCTGAGAAAACAAAACACAAAACCAAAAAAACAACCACAACTTAATATGGACAACCTGATTTTCTATGAAATTGTGTAAAATGTGTCTTTCTGCTGGGATTTCTAGTGACACTTTCAAGCCTCAATTATATTTTATGTTCTCAGAGTATCTTCAAAAAGGCCAGCCTGAATCTCTAAATACAAATCAATCCTTCGGATCTCCTGCTACTTTTCCAACAAGCACTTAGGTCTGAAGGGTTAAATGTGTCCTCGCTGGTAGGTGGTCAAATGCTTCTAGCACTCTTATGCATGTTAACCATTTTCCATCAGTCAAGGAGACAGTATCGTTAAGCGTAAGCAGTGGAAATTCTTTATCTGCTACTGATAGTTTATCCTGATACTTTGAACACCATCAATTGCTATCTTTAAAAATATTTAAGATTTCTGGAAAGAAAAAATATTAGTTTTCAACTATTGATCTGGACTATCCACAGCAGTATTTACCTGTGTCTTAGAGTCAGGCCTCAGCCAAGGAAGTTCTCCATTACGCCTCAGCTCTGCTAGCCTGGCATTCAGTTTATGAGCCAGAATAATTGTTAGAGGCATGCATTCTTCTGTCTCATCTGTTGCATAACCAAACATCAAACCCTACAAGAGGAGAAGACATACTTCAATCACTGTTAAAAACACCACAAACAAAGGCAACAAGATTTTCATCTGCAGCAAAAAGTAAACAGCACGCTCCCTCAGGTTTATTTTCTACTGTTTTACATTACAGTGCAAGGAGCCTAAATTCAGTTCAGGTTCCAACATGTAATGAGAAACAAATCATCTCCCTAGAATTTTCTGAAAGCTTGCAAGGTTTACATGTTGAGCTGGAAATTTGGACAAAAATGAAGAAGTTTCTGTGAAAAAAAAAACCAACAGATTTTTCACAGAAAAAAAAGTCTGCTTGAGCAAAACAACTTCAGGACTGTTCTATGATAGGGAAGGTGTTATTAGCAGGAAAGGTTGCAGAGGCTTTTATGTATGGATACAGACAAAATTACACCACAGCTTACATCTGAAACTTCAGTAGAATGGGATGCACCATTTGACATTTTAAGGCACCAGTGTGAGATTTTCAGTGTCACATCCTTCTAGTTACAGCTTCTACTGTTATTCAGCCATACTCCCTGCATCAGATTATAATTTGTTAAATAGAGTTAGAAACATTTACTTTCTCCTAATCCATTGCATGTTGTGATAAGGAAAAGAAGGTACTTCGATACAATGGGAAGAGAGGCTATCAAAGTGCCAAAGAAAGTCAGGCATCTTTACATTTTATGTAGCATTATGTTCCATTGACAGCATAAAAGCATTTTTATTTAGTCTTTAAGGGGTTTTTGAACAATATTACCTTGGCTCCTGGACTCTGACATCTCCCTTATGGTTCTCCCTTATAGTTATAAACTAGATATTGGTAGTAATGATAACTACTGTAAATGTTAAACTCACTCCTATTAGCATCAGTTACATTATGGAGTTTTTATGTTAGCAGCTTTCTCTTGGGAACGTACAATAATTATCTACATGTGTTATTCAGCTCACAGAAATGCAGCTTGGACTCCTTAATTATGTGGAACACCTACTACAATAGCTATAGCTGCCTCTGGGAAATAACCGAGAATTAAAAGTACTTTGGCTTATTTGCCTTCATTATACTAATGCTGAAGACAGTTGAAACATTGCCTGATTTTTGCTGTGTAAAATCTCATGAGCTCTGTGAAAGTGAAAAGAACTTTGTTGCAGTTTACAAGACAAGTCTGACTGTAAGATGCATGGTCCAATGAATCTAAAGCTACTCAACAGAAACATGAAATGCATAAGCAAAAAAACCTTTGCTAAATTCTAAAGGACACATCCTCAGCTATTACAGAATGCCAGAGCTCTCCTGACTTGTCTGGAGTGCTATAACAAACACTGGGCAAAAGTCTGCCCTCAAAGAACTTCCAACTATTTTAATAAAAATATGGTTTATATTCTGGGGTAGCCCAAGATGGAAGTATGGAAATCTTTACATGAGTTTTGATTTAGAAAAGAGGGCAGTAAGATCAGGTAAAATTTTTCCATTCAAATAGCTTTGCTGACTTAAATGTGATGTTATAGCTACCTGATCTCCAGCACCAACATCCTCTTCATTCCTGTGTAGATGAACACCTTGGGCAATATCAGGTGACTGCTGTTCCAGTGCCACTAAAACATTACAAGTCTTGTAGTCAAAGCCTATTTCAAAAAAGAAGAATAGAGATAAATTGGCTTTTTCTGTCACAATTAAGGAAAATAACATGGAACTATATGGCAAAATTTTCATTGTGAAGGATACCGCATTCAGAACTCAAAACCTGTTATTTTTACTTGGGTTTTTGTTTGATTGGGGTTTTTCTTGTCAATACAATACTTGAAACCTTTTTTGGGAGGGGGTATGTAGAGTTGCCTTTACTGATTTTTACTGCTTTTCTTCTCTTCCATTATCACAGAATCATAGAATTGTCAGAGTTGGAAGGGACCTTAAAGATCATCTAGTTCCAACCCCCCTGCCTGGCAGGGACACCATCCACTAGATCATGTTGCCCGGGGCCCCATCAAGCCTTGTCTTAAAAGCTTCCAGGGATGAGGCTTCCACAACCTCTCTGGGCAACCTGTTCCACTGTCTAACCACCCTGTGCCGAGCCAATTCAGATTATGAATTGTTAAATAAAGAAAACTAGTAAAAAATTAAATAATGAGCCACTCACAAATAAATAGTAATAAAAACTTCTACATAAATTCCTAGGAGCTGATTTTTTCAGCAACTGAAGGCTCTGCTCTCTTATACATCATTTGTAACACATGTAAAGCAGTGCCTGTACCTAAATCTCTTGTGGAAGTTTGTGTGAGAGCCACAGAGAAAAAAACCCAACAGATTCAAGTCTCATAGCAAATCTGGAAGTGGGAATTTACTTTAAATTACTTTCAAAGATTAAAAGGAAGGTTTTAATAAAAAATTGAAAGACTTACAGAAGATTATGGCAAAATTTTCCACCTGTTCCTAGGTATATTAATAGTAACTTGCTTCTCTCCAAATCCAACTTTTCCTAGAACTGTAGCTACTGGAAGCTGTTGACCAAACTCACGTTCAGCCAATACAACATATATACACGTCCATATGCATATGATCCACTTGAAGAATGCTCTTCACCCTCTTTTAAGTAGGCTACATAAAGAAGAAAATTATATTTCTGTGGGTAATTGTTCGTTTTAGCTTTTTGTTTCACTTCTGCATAGAAATTGTTTTTTACTGGGTCACTGCATCTCCCCTTCAGCATTTAGGATAAAAAGGAGATTTATGACCTACTAGATTTGCCAGCATTTTCTGAAAGCATTGCTGCTATGTGATGGTGGAGGTAACCTGAAGATGTGCTGCTATAATATTCTCCCACCACAATCTCCCTGTAAATTCACTACCAATTAAAGGACTGTGAAAACCAGTTTTCTTTTAAGTTGAAGCTCTTAAAAGATACACTTAACTCTAACAGTATACTTGCAATATTTATAATGTATAAACAGATACATGGCAAATCAGAAATTGACGTGTCTGGTATATAAAGCATTTTGTCTTTTTTATCATTTGTACATTACACAGACTGGATTTCAACTGCACACTACATAGTGTAGAAGGAGTTGTTCAGAGCTTACAGTGCATCTTGCGCAGTGAGAATCTGTTTTACACATGGTAAATCTAAATGATACCACAGCACAAATATATAATGGTACAACAAAATGACCCAGGTTTCTTCTTCCCTCTGTTTAGAGCCAAGATGCATCTACTGGTTTGCCAAATAAACAACCAAGATTCGAGTTCTCACAAGTTTGGAGGAGTGGTAGACTCTGTGGCTCAAGTTGTTCTGGCCTAATTCCACAGTTTGAAGTGTATTCTGCCTACTCTTTTTCAGTTTTAACTAATATATGTTTGTTCTACTTAGTGGGATAAAGCCAGAAAGTGAATCACACAGCACCATGTAAGCAGCCTTCATGCAGGGTACTCTGTTTTTAGCAGGCTTGCTAAAGCCCATATATGGAAGTGGTGACAGACCTGTTTTGCAGTTACCTATTGCTTGTTCTCAAGGATTTCATCAGGTTTTGCACCAACCTTTAGCTGAATCATCATAGCCAATATGTCTAATTGCATCTCGGACAACTCGTTGATAATCCACAATAGCACGAGATGTGATCTCCCCACAGAGCAACACCATTCCTGTCTTACATACTGTCTCTGAAAAGAGAGATGAAAACAGGATTACAACAGCAGAATAACCTAGCCCACTAAGAAAATTACTGCGTTTGTGATGATGGTGATTTTGAGAGATCTATTGGGTACATCCAGTATAAGTCCTTCCTACCCATATTTTTAGCATTTAGCTCCTTCTACAACAAATTCATATTCAACATATGTCTGAAAGTTAGGAAAAGACTAGTATGTCCAGTTTACAAATGGGAGGATCAAAACCCTGAGCATGATTCAGTAATATGCCCAAATTTTAGGGAAATACAGCATTCCTCTATGATTTCTAAATCCTCCTAATCACTCTAAGATACATATTGAGGCTAAATAAAACTCATCAGTGATTCACTATTTCAAAAACTTGCCTTCAGACCCAGGAGGTAGAACCTGAAGATGCAGTTTGCTTACACAATACATGAACTGTGCTACTGACCTGATGGTACAACTGTCCCTGAAGAGATTTCAAAAAGAAAGCAGTTATGAGGAGCTGGGCTGATAAATTAGTATTTATTAAATTATTAAGTGAACTTTTCAACAAAATATACAAGTATTCTTTCAAAAATCTTCTGTAATGAAGCCAAATCTGTTTCTCCTAGGAAAATTCAGTCCACATACACAACTAAATATCATACCCTTCTACAGCCTACTTAGACTTCAGTCATTATACAGACTTTTACTGTTTCTTCTCATCTTCCCTCTTCCTGAAGACTGTAATTCTTATGTAATTTTTTGAGAGTAAAATGAGTTAGTAAATGATAGCATCGAGCTCTTTGCAAACATCATAAAAAAGCAATGGTGACTGGGTGTTGATTTAAAGCAAATTAGCAAACAACTTACCACAAGCAACCTTGGCATTTGGGTCCTGTTTGAGATGGGCATCTAGTACAGCATCGCTGATTTGATCACAGATTTTATCTGCAAGATATCAAAGTTGTGATTCAAAACCATAGCACTCAATACAAAACATGAACTGCTTGAATCACTTCGGGAGGTATTTCAGCAAGGAATTCTTTCATTGCTTATCACTGGAGCATTTAAGCCAGCAAAATAGAAATACAGATGAAACATCCTGCAAGCAGTTAGTAGTTACAATGGGAAATTTACTTACTGGTGTAAACAAATACTGTAACTTTACCTGTAGTTCTGCACTTGTGTGAAACAAGCATGTTATGCATTGAACTACATGAGAGGCTAAGAGGCTTTACTTCAAGCCTTTTTCTCTAACACCACAAGCCAGCACAGCAGACACTCCATACCAGTAGTATTCTAACAAGCTGATATTCCACCATCAAATTCCTTCTCCTCAAAAGAAAGTTAGAATGTTCATGACCAACACTGCTGGTAAAGGCTGAGAAACTGTTTAGCTTAATGCAGATAGAGTTTGTACACAGCTCAGAGTCAAGTGTCTGTTTTGGGTTTGCTGCCTCTCATTGCTTCCTGTCATCCTGCAATGCCATCTCCTAATAATCCTTGCCATTTGCAACACAATCATTTGGAAAGCAGTGTTTTGTAGGAGTATGAGATACATTACAACCTTTTAATGCATGTAACCTCAAGTCAAAATAAATTCTCGTTTATTTTCATGAAGGAGGTGTACTACATGAGGGTAGTGGAACACTGGAACAGGTTGCCCAGGGAGGTGGTTGAAGCCCCATCCCTGGAGGCATTCAAGGTGAGGCTAGACAAGGTTCTGAGCAACCTGATTTAGTTGGGGATGTCCCTGCTTACTATAGGGGGTTTGGACTAGATGACCTCTGAGGTCCCTTCCAACTCAGATGATTCTATGATTTAGCTAAGAGGGAGAAATCATAGACTAATGTGAGTTCTCATATTCTTATCTCCCATATTAACAACTTCAAAAAAAAACAACCAAAACCAAACACTAAAGACAATTAGCAAACGTAAACTGCACTGGAACTTTCAACCTTGCAAGAACTGTACATGGATTACTAAATTTGGGACAAGTATTACCAAACAGGAATCGGAGACCATCCTTGTAATTTAGTTACAAGTCCAAATGAACCTTTTTTAGAAAGACAGGGGACAAAGGTTGCAAGAGTTATTAAAGTGTATCTTTGCTTGCTGGCTTCAAAATTTCCATTTTTATAAGGAAATATAGCCATATTTTCAAGCATAAAAGGAAACATTACTGAGGAAAATATGTACATTTTTATTACCCGGGTGGGATAACAGAGCAACTGGATAGGTTGACCTTATTAGTGCAGGTCCAATGCCCTGCAGTAAACTCCTAGTGATTTGGATTGTTTTATAGACTTTTTTCACCACCCAGAATTTCTATGCCAGGAACAACCTTTATAGCTGCCCTTGCTCCACATGAAGCATGTCTCACCTGCATTAGACGGAAGTGTCTCCTATTTGTCTAAGTTCCCTGTATGGCACATACAGGGATATTATGGGCATTCTTTCAACCTTTATAGCTGCCCTTGCTCCACTTGAAGCATGTCTCACCTGCATTAGACAGAAGTGTCTCATATTTGCCTAAGTTCCCTGTATGGCATATACAGGGATATTATGGGCAATCTTTCCAAAACATTCAAGAAGAGCACAGGTAATCCCATTATAACTACTTGATCCTCATTTCTCCCTGTGCACCTGTCTGGTACAAAGAACCTTATGCTGGTTTTGCATGCTGTGGTTGAAATTAATTTATGAACTAAAACATTCAAAGGAGCATTAGCCATAATGGACAGTGAAATCAATAAATGAAGATTTAACAGGGTGTTTTCATGGTTGTTTGTTGGTTTGGGGTTTTCTTTGAATGAACTGCGTCATTAGTATCTACAGTATTTCATGGATATTGGTAGATAGAAAAGCAGCTTTTTTGCTTCCCTCTCAGAGAGGTAACACACCAAAATTCATGAACCAAAAGCACAGTCCACATTTACATAAATGGAGAGTTTGTCCTACAGAGCTGTTACCCTGAAAAGATTATGACAGTAAACAAGATGAAAAGTTGTCCAAAGAAATGAAATTATTTCCATACTACAGCATTAATGATACCACTACAGAAATACCACATTTTGGTGGTGGTATTCCAAAGATGACATTAAGATGCTGTAGAAAGTTTTAAGACAGACTAAGAAGAATGCCCCCAAAACAGAGAAGTCTTACAGGATGAAATTGATCAGGGTCAGTCTAGTTTTGAAATGCTGATGGAAAGGGAACTTACCGGTGGAAATCCTTCCAGGCATTGGGACCTAAGAATCTAAAATGCTAAGAGAAAAGTTTTTGTCCGGTAGGCAATAATGTAACTACAGCTGATAGCTGAAAATTAAAGACAGACAGTAAAGATTCAAAAAGAAAAATCTTAAAAGGGTGGGTGCCATTGAAACCATTAATTTAGAGGTATGCAGGATTCCTTGTTCCTTCAAATCTCTAGAGGAAAACTGGATCTTTTGAAAAGGTATGAATGAAATTCAACCATCATTTACTAGCATGTTTGAAGAACTCTTGCACAAAATATTATTATGTATATGAGCGTCAGACCAGATTATACATCAGAAGTCCCTTCTGGTCTTTAACACCTATGTGAGAATATAATTAATTAAAATGAACTAGTATAACTTAATCTACTATGCTGATAGCATACCTGTACATTAAAGTACGCTGACATAAATCAGTTTGACAATTCATGCCATATCTGATTGTTGGTGCAACAACCAGCAGTTCTAGTGCAACAAGGTTCAAATACAGACTTATCTGTCACAACTGGAAAGAGAAATCTAGCTGGATGATTGACTGATTAATGCATTACATTAAAGGCATGTCTATTAGTAAAGGTCTCTGGTGTAAAATAAAACCAGGCATTCTATTTTTAGCAACGGTTAGCAGGCTTTGTGCCCCCTTCATTTTGTTATTTAACTTTCTCATGTCAACCATCCCATTTCTCTTACCTGACAGGAAATGTTTGTCCATTATTTCCTTCCTTTTTTGTTCCTTCTTTTTTGCAACATCTCTGGTGAGGCATTATCATCTCACAAAACAATGCAATAGATAAGAATCCAGTTCATATACACCTTCATGTAGTGAACTACTATCCAATAGGATAAATATTGCAAAAGGGATGCCTAGGCTGAGGATTTCTTGACTGAGGAAGGAATTATTAGATAGCCATGAATTCTTTTCATGAAACCAAATCATCCCACAGAATCAGTCTTATGGCAGAGAGGCCAATTAGCCATGAAACAGTTCTGGCTAACAGGAAAAGGGAGCTCTAGGGGAGCTGATGATAAACCCTACTCAAATGCCCATTTGTCAAATTATGAAGTAAAGGAGGCATTCAACAACAAAAGTGAAACCCAACAATTAGAAGGAGGATCACAGTTTTCCAAATAGTTGGACATGAGTTTTCAATGTGTATCTAGACTACACAAGAGCCTAACACAAGACATGATGTCTGCAAGTTCTCAGGACCTCCCCAAGTATTCAGTTTAATGTACTCACCACACATACACACACAAAAATCAGTGAACAGTAACAACTGAAAATTTATTTTAAAAAAAAGCTCTGCCCTTTGAATGAAAAACAAACAGGCATGCCCATACTTCTGGCTTTCATGGTGTAGTAAATAAAATATACAGCAATTCTCAGTTATCTGGTAAAAAATTAAAAGTCAAGAAACACAGACACTTACTATGAGCATTTCTCCAAAAAGAAAAGCTTTTCATCAAAGAAAAGTTTCACTAGAAAGACTTCAAATAGCTAAATTGTGCTCAATTACATTTTTCCTATTTAAAAGACTCTTGAGGAGTGTTAATAGATAACTTCAGTGGTACTTCAACATTAGCACTACACTGTTTAAATGTCTTATACATCTGTTCTTTTGGGTCAATACAGAGTTTAGTGAAGTATTATGTACATTGTTAAGTATATACAATGTTAGATATTGTTAAGTATATATAATGTTAGATATAAGACATGCAAGCATCAACTTGCTGGTAAGATCTGCATTTTCTAAGTTTTTTTTGTTTTGTTTTTAGTTTGTTTGTTGGTTTTTTTTCTTTTTGTGATTTTTTTCTGTGAATATCCAGATAATAAACATATTTTTAACATGGTTGAAAATCTGAGTGTGTTTTTAGCAGATGTTTTCTCCTATCCTTTTGAAGATATTCCTTGATACTTACTGGAAAACTGAATGACATTCTGTTTGCAGGCAATTCCACCTGAAGTCACACCAGATAGGGGAAGGAATTAATCCTAAGTGGTTTGGCACCTGTAAGACATTGTGGGTCAGAAAAACACACAATGTCTTTCAAAGCACAGTGAAACCATTGTGCAGCATGGATAGACACTACTGGACAAAGCAAAATGGAGCAGTGCAAAAAACAAGTATCTATAAAGAAAATCTTTCTCTTTCCCATGTTGCTATCTGGTTTTGTCAGATTGAAATGAAGAAGGCACTTCAGAGAGTTTGGAATTTACCTCACTATATGCTAAGATTAAAAACCTGGAAGGAAGTCTCAAATTTTATACCCAAGTGATTTTGAAGAATTTGGACTAGGAAGATGGGATAAACACAACCTTCTATAAAAGTCTTTGGAGAGCATAGGTAATACCTGTAAGTTAATTATTGACAGCTATTACTTGCTTCTATGCAATTTGGGCTTCTTAGTGACACACAACTCTTAGGCATTGCATGGGTATAAGGCAGCTCTCTGTATACTAAAATAAATAAGCATGTAATATCTCCTGCTTTGTTTATTAAGAAGGAGGTTTCCATTAAAGCATTGAGTCCTCAGCTAATATAATCAGAACAATACAAATTTCCACCAGACAAAGATCTGGTTCAGGATCTTTGCTTCACATAATGCCCTCTAGCAAAATTATACTATTACATACAGAAGAGACACATTCAAGAAGCATGCAAATTATCCATTTGGTATCAAAGAGAGGAACTCAAAATTCACAATAAAAGCTAATGCTACTGATAGTGCCAAAAGCCCAACAACAGCCTCAGACATCAAGCCCTATTTTAAGAAATAGCCAAGATTTTCCTGGGTGATAAAAACTTAACAGCACGTCTACACTTCTCATGTAAAATCACAGATAAGGAAAAGAGGATTGGCCAGGATGTAAGGATAATCAATTTTCTGTTAGAAACTAGAGGTATCTCTCAGACAGTTAAGACCTATTGCTGGACTGTGGTCAGGAACAAGAACATGCAGGGCCACCCAGAGTTGCTTAATGTTAACCTGTCCTCCCTTGATCTGAAAAATCTGTATCTTTGACATAGGCATTTGGGTTTTCAGAACACTACATGAAGACCTAGGCTGTAAGTATAAGCATCAGTCTTCAAAATGAGTAAATTTCAATTTTCCATTTCCTCTGCAACAAGCTTCTTGGGCTGCCACTTCACATTGCACAGTACCTAGAGACATGGCAACCTACACCAGATGAGAGGCTGTAACAAGTAGTAACACTGTTTCTCAAAGGTATGCCCAGTATTCAGTGCAGGAGAAAAACAATGCTCGTGGGGCTTAAAAGAAAGCCTTCTGAAAGCCAAAAGAGTTTTGGAAATAAAGAAGGGAATGTAAATATAAAGCTAAAAAATAGACCAAAATCTAACACAAGAAACAAGAGAAAAAGACAAGTGGTAAAGGAAGGAAACCAAGTGACAAAGCTACACCTGGGGACTCAGTTGAGTCTTCCTGGCCCAGTGGGTGGCACCCCTGCCCATGGCAGGGAGGTTGAAACTGCAAGATCTTTAAGTTCCCTTTCAACCCAATCCATTCTACAAGTCTATGATTTTTCCTGTTCTGAGACCTACCTATTATTGCTCCAATTTTTATTGACTACTGTAATCATTAAAATTAATGATTAGAGTAACATAAATTGTGACCTGTCATTTTTGGAAATACCATAATAAATTTAAAATTATTCTATAATGCTATTTTTTCTATGAAACTACATTGCATACAGACACTGGATGCAATTATATATAAAAATTTGCAGTGGGACCTATGTCCCAAGGACTGGATGTGGTTGTCATTTTCTGATTGTGTTACATCAGAAAGAAATCCAACTAGCCTAACCTGATGTAGCTATCTTGACATTGACATAAATGTATTCAGTTGCATCAGCCATGGATTTGATCTGCAGTAATAAGTTCCTATTACAGAAAAGTATCAGAATTATAGTCAAAATTCTACATGCTGACATTTTTATTGTCTGCTATGTCGTTCCACTCATTTATGATTTCCTCACATAACATGAGTACAGACCTGAAAAAGCCTTACTATAGCAAAATGCACAGGATACCAAATCAGCTTCTAAAATAAATATACTTCTCAGGACATCAAACAGTTTATTGTCCCTGGCTTCATTTGTGGAAACACTTGCTATTGACATAACGTACACTTTTATGGCAGAGGAAAATTTGTTCCCAATAAAATTGAACTAAGCTCTGCTGACCGTACATAAAGTTTAGCAAATAACTGTCCACTGTTTGCTTACGCAATTCCACATATTGCATCAGATTATGGAATGGGGGTTAAAAATCAGCAACTTTGCTATGTACAGCTGCTGGCTCCATTGATTGCAAAAGCTTTAAAATAGCCTGCTTAGAGATGCTCCTGTTGTGGGTGACAGTTTTAGAGCATAGCATCTATGCAGGATAGTTTCACAGGACCCATAAAGACATGGAACTTGAGAAGCAAGCTATGCATTCTTATCCATATGTGAAACTTGAGTCTATCAGAGATATAGTAGTATCCCCACAGTAACACTGAAAGAAATTCAGATGAAAAGGAAGGAGCAGCAACCATAAACCCCACTATCCTCCTCAGCGTAACACACACCCTGCAAAGGCACATAAACTCCTGTTGGATGCGCCCTAGGTATAGTGGTTCTATAAGCTATATGGATGAGGTTCAATAGAAATAAAGTAAAAAGCACCCTCTTACAAATAACTTCTATACAGGATTAATAGCAGATGAATTCTTCCTCTGGCTTTTAAAACATTTTAAATCAAAATAGTAAGTTTTACGTATTTACCAGAGCTGGTTTCTTACCTGGATGTCCTTCTCCCACAGACTCTGATGTGAACATGAAAGCCCCTTCATCATCCAGAGTGTAATCACATAAACCATCCACTGGCCCATTCATGACTGCGATGCTTTTCCGGATGGATTATTATAAACAGGGGTTGAAGAGTTCTACCTTCAGTGCCTTCTTTTAAAGGAGAAAGTTCTTTATCAGCAGGACTATTGCTGTCTTCACTTATTACCTCTTACACTAACTTGAATTTCAGTGTGTGAAATCAGCATGTGCTTGCATCTGTGCATGCATGCAAGGAGTATGTATGTGCCTGAAGTCTGTATCCCTACCTAGCCTAATCTGTCAGTCCCTGAGCTGCTCCTATATATGGAAAAGTGAAAGTGCCTAGATAATCATGTGAGGAAAATGGAAGAGCCCATTTCTTGGCAGGGGAGTTAGTTGACTCTAAGATATTTCACTAATTAACTCAGTTCTAGGAAACATTCTTGATTCAACCTGCGAAAGACTGGTTATCTTAGCAACTCAACTGAGCATGAAGTAATGCAGGAGTACTGGTGACAGTTCAGGTCAGCTGTTTCTTCAGTTTGTTACTCCCCTAATTCTGGGATTTATGTTGTGCTTTCAACTGTGTGTTGTGGTTTCACAGGGATAGATGAAAAGTCTGTAAATTCATGTCTTTCCAAGCAAGAGACTGGAATAAGTTTGCTCTGCATCATATAACTGCATTTTCTTTTTACTTTTGCATCTCTTGAAAGGTAGAATGTTCTCCTCAAGTATTTTTTTTTGATTTTCATTCATTCTTCATGCACATTTGAGAGATGAAACATCTGATAAGATCTAACATGATGAGTGCTTCTCATTTATGCAGACCTCTCCCTTCAGCCTTTGCTTTTCTTTTCCTCTGTCCTCTTTTCTATTAATTCAGATCCAACTTAATTCTCTTTTTTGTATCATATTTTTATATTATGCTCCGTAACAATTAGAAATACAGTAACTGCCACTGAGTTCTCAGTGCTCAGTTCTGCTACTGAAAATCTCCCCTAGTCAGATGGCTTGTGTCTGGAATATACTGATGCTATGATAGATATAAAGACAGATGGCATTTTGCGAGTATACATGTCTTTAAGTTAGAATATTAAAAAAAAGTAAACATACCCATGGGGCAAATCCAGAAAATGCCCAGCACTATTGCACCATTATAAAAAAGTGAAATTAATCTTAATTCCTTCACCAAAAACTATTCTAGTCTCAATCTCAGACCAAATCATTGCTCTACCAAAATAAGAATTTCCGTTTACTTCTCTGAACACTGACTCTCTTACTCACTCAAAGCATACCTGATACCTGGGTTGCAATGAATAACATACTCCTTGTAATTTTGACAGCAAGTAAATCCTTAATCACTCTTCAGTTTAAAAACTGAGTTAGTTTCCTTCAAACCCTTGGTCAGTATTATTTTAAAATATCATTTTATATGGCCCTTTGGATTACAATTTCTACATTGCTACATATCTATGTAAGAATTCATTAGAATTTTCATCTTCTGCCTATATTCCTGAAAACAATAACCAATACCTGTGAATGTTCACCTGTAATCTTCTGTAGCATTGGATGCTCTCTAATTATAATCGACATGGAATCATTCATTTCAAAGACATTTTCTTGGTTTTCTGTTGTACAGAATTCATTTCACAGAAGGAAAAGAACTGGCTGCCCTTAAAAATGCAGAATTCACTCATCAGATACACATTATGAGGCACAGCTTTCTCTGGAGTAAACTATCATCACTCCACTGACATGAAGATTGCAGCCTAAATAAATTAAGCATTAACACCCCTTAGAAAAATAGAATTTGTAAAAAAAATAGAAGACCAAAGAGTAACTAATTATATTATCTCTAGTTAATGGTTAACATTCAAAAATTATATTAACTTTTCAAGTAAAATAACACCAGTGATAAGCATTCATTCTTAAATACTACATTTTTCTCTATGGAAGCACAGAAAGACATGATGAGAATGCATGAAACACCTCTGACAAAAACTCTTTTGTACACATAAGAGTTTTTATTCTAGTTCTATGAGCAATCCTACAGCAAAAGCAGACAAGACTGAATAGTGTTAGTCTGTGAGTTCTCCCTTCTGGTTTTGCTTTTTCTTGGTTTTCAGTGCCACTTAAGGATAGAAATTGTAGTTTGGGAACCAGCATTCTTTTTTTTAAGGTAACAAGCAGAGTGCAGAAACAGTCTTCTCATATAATCCACTTACCCCATATAATAATAAAAAGCACAAGCTCTTAAAATGCTGAAGAGTGCAAGCAATTTGACATACACAAGTAATGAGCTTGCAGGACCATCGTTTATTTTGCTTTTAGAGTTCCTCTTTTTAGACTTCTGTCTAGTTAAATGCATTGGCCCTTGAGACCTTTGGAGAGTCACCCTTCATTAAAATAGCCTCTCTGTTAATAGTATTCTAGACATGCTGCACAGCTCCATTTCACATCACTTGTGTAAAACCTCCAGTTTGAACTGCTTCCAACTGTGGTTTTACTATCAAAAGCAACAAATTTGCTTTATGGCCATGAAGCATCTCAGGATGTTCTCTTCTGGGACATCTGTGACTAACTCTAAACTACTGTAGAGTTAGGTAATGTTTAAATTGGCCTCTCTTCCCAGACAATTTGACTTGTTAAATATTTGTAAAAAGGTTAAGATAGTACTCGACCATCATGTCTTTTTGGCACAGACTTCTGTCTGAAAGAAAAAGTAAAGTAATGATTGATATCAGCATTTTTATCTATTCAATTGTATTGATAATCACCTACCAGTCAACGTAACAGGCTTCCAAATTTTCTATTAACTTTATTGCCATACTCAATAGCTTTGTGGGACTGAGTCCTAAGAAAGTCAGTTTCTCTGCAAATCTCTTTATAATTTGCATGCCCATCATTATATTAAGTATCTTTTGAACATACTTTATGACCTTTCCTCAGAAGACATCTAGTGGCAAAATACTCTCCATTAGTATGACTCCTGTGCTTTGAAATGAGGCTAAAGACAGGAGAGTCATGATGTAAAAATACCACTGTCCTTCAAATCTGTTTATACATATTGACTATAATGTCAACCCCAATCACTGCAATAGTAATGTGAATCTTTCTATTAACTGTAAGAATCTTCATATTTGTCACCATCCCAAGATTTTGCTACTTTTACTCATAGCAGTTCTGCAAAACTACCCCCTTTCTAGTTCATGTAACACTGAACAGCTATCAGAAGGCATGGTTTCACCACAGCCTTGAGAAAGCCCTGAAAATAATGAACTGAACAAGATTTAACTGAGAAAATAATTTTATGAATGATTGCTACTGAGGCTGCTGATTCTCTAGACAGAAATGACTGATAAACTGTCTTAATTCTAGACCTCACATGACAGTCATATCAGGTCATTTCCCTTGCTGACCTTCTCCTCTCCTACCCTTCTGTCCCATTTATGTTTTAAACCACTGAGAACAGAGCCTACATGGACATGGATTAATACAGCTGTAGAAATGAGAAAATGAGTTTGAGCTAACAGCTTACAGATAAAACACTTCTAACTATTACAGCAGAAAGGGAAGGAAGAAAGTAGGTATGCCAAGATCTGTTCATGCTTACTTCAGCTGCAGAAGAATTACGTTTTCACTGGAAGCAGTACAGATTTAGACTCATGAACTCATATTGTTTCACCACTGCGGTAACTCTTAGGTGACTTCTTTTGAGGGAGGAAGAGATCATATTGAGAACTCTGAAGAACTTCTATATGACTAGAATCAATCATAGGAAAACCATTGCTTAAGCTATATAATTTGTCTCTCATCACAACTCTCAAATGTAAAGAACAATGACTCGATTTGTGGGGATCGCACACTTCACAGTAACTTCAAACTACAATTCCATTATCATTATAGGACTCAAACATGCTAACAATATACAGAAATACTTCATGCATAAAAATTACACATAGAAAAGCGTTTTCCTAAATACTTGTTTTGTTCTCTCAATTTTATCATCAAATAAGACTTGGCTTTATTAAACTCAATTGCTTAACAGGGTAACAGTTCGTTATTTTACTATTGTATTTTCACTTACAAAATTATGTGAGGAATTTACTCTTAATTTATGCATATGGAAATAAAACAGTTTCCAGGTGTTTATAAAAGCTACTTTAATACTAGTTTCATTTGTGCTACTTACCAGGAGTAGTTCATATAATTAAAACAGTGGGTTTTCAAGAAGTCACTTGAGCAACTTCAAAAAGTAGTTAAACTTTTTTTCCTTTTGGAAATAAACACTCAATTATGCAAGCCTTGCAGGGATGTCTTTGAGGGCTTTTTGATTTGTTAGTGAAAAGACTTGATTTAGCCTTTATATTTCGGTTTGGAGAAAGTGGATTGTTTTGGTTTGGTTTGTTTTTGAAGTTAACATAAGGAAGATTTGTTTAACTGGGTTTACTCCTTGTGCATGAAGAATGACAAGCCTGATCAGAGCAATAAAGCTTGAACACCAGGAACTAACACAGAACTCTCAAGTGCTTCAGAACTCTCACCTCTACCTATTATTACCTGAACATGAGAGTGGCTCAAGGTCTTTCAGATGTGCAGGTGTAGAATTTCACTGGCCCATGAACATTCAGGGTAAAATAAATACTGTGGGGCAGAAAAAACAGTTGTGATTGTAGAGGGAAAGGTGGTAGTACATATTCTGTGATGGGTGTTTATTACCCAGCATTTATTCTTTCATCTCACCTTTCTCCTTCGATGGAGCATGGGATCTCCTGCAATCTCTGTAGACTACCATAAGGAATTTCATTCTTGAGTTTTCTTATAACTTTTTGAGTGAATAACAATTCCACCCACAGCAATTTCTTGGTGTGCATTCTACGCAACATACTTCACAGTTACTTTAGCTTCAGAGAGATCCTCTTTTGCATCTGCCATATGCCTTCCCTTCTACCCCTTCAGAAGTCTTTCAAGGTTCTCCCCTTAATAACATCAAGAAAATAATTAATTTTGCTCCTTTCCCATGTGCTTGCCCTCTCTGCATCTGTCTGACCTCCAGTTCTCTATTCTAACACATCACTGAACCACAGAATGTTTGAGGCCGGAACAGTCTCTAGTCCAACTCAGTGCTCAAAGCAGAACCCAAGTTAACAGGCTGCTCAAGGCCATGTCATGAAGTAACATGTGCCAGGGCCTCATATATGAAGTAGCAAGTTTGAGTTGCTTCTTAGAAAATAACTAAAGCTACTCTTGTGGCTAAATTCTGCTTTCATTAAAGTCAGCTGTAGTCCTGGTACTAATTTCACTGGGAACATTATTTCCTCTGAAATTGACACTAGGCAGAACTCAATACAACTTAATTTTCTGTATATTCACTTAATAAAAGTCTCAGCTGTACCTGTCTCAACCCAGAGATTATTCCTCAAGCCTCTGTAAACAAACCACCTGTTTAAAAACACGGGCATTTTTAGCACCTCATAGACAGACACCTCAGTTTCCTGCATAAAACTGATAAATAAAAATGTCTGTTTTCTAATCTTCATAAATTAGTATTGCTGTACCAGAAATGGTGGGAAAATAGCAAAATTAGTTAAAGTTTAGGGTTTTCCTTACACTGATTGTTTTTTATTGCTTCATTTAAACAGCATTAAACCATACTGGTATATAATTAGTTCTTCCTTCAGTCTTTGGCAGTTTTTCCTGTCTAAGTTATAAGCTCTACAGAGCAATGTAAAAGCATTTGTTTGTGTTGTGTCCTTACATGGAGCCCTATTAGAACAGAATCGTAAATTCTCTGGGTCCTCCATAAATGATGAGGCAGTAGATGAGAAAGAATGGAGCCCTATTCCATCTCTGCCTCACACAGCAAAAAGTTTTTTTCAGTTTGCAAACAAAACAGTGTATAACTTACAGGTTTAGCATTTTGTTCATAAGCTATTATGCTAAATTTAATAAATTAACCCATTCATTGTTAAAGTTATTCCTTGGACAGGAATGGAAAAGTCTTTAATTAGAAATGGTCTCCCTTTAACCTTATAGAGCCATCTATGTATTTTCCCCAGATATTCTTTCCAGTTGCTACAGTCAGTTGTTTAGCTAGGGAAAGATTATCATCTGACATGTAACAAAGCACATCCCTTAATTTCAGTTACATGGGCCGTGACCACACATCAGACACACACACAGCCATAGTTCCCTTCTGGGGGAATAGTTAGGACTCCTTGCTGTCAAGGACAGGTCTGATCACCTGTCCAGTCTGAACCCCATCATAGCCATAGATCTGTATCTCAAAACCAATTTGTTTATGGAATTTCAGCTGTCTTCCAGCAGCTTAGGATCTGTATGATCTGCTTTTCATGTGTCTTGTGACATTATTAGTGTATATATGTAAACCATTAGGATTTCCTCAGTACCTTAGGAAGCAGACTGATGCATTTAAACAGCCATTACTCAACAGGTTTTGCTGCAGTGTTTCATAGATGTTTACAGTTCAGGTGGTCTTTGGACTTTGAAACAAATATTGACTCTAGTACATGAAGCCAGGTTTCAGGAACCTATCTGCAAGAACAGTTGTGGAATTCGTAATTTCTGGCTTCCTGACAAGGAACATTAGGTTAAATTCAGACACTTCTGACATTTTCTAGATATATGATGCCAGAAGAGACATTTCTTACATGCAGTATAGGGCTGTAATTACTTCTTTGAAACATTTAGTTACCAAAAACATCTGTAACTCTACCTTATATGCATAGTGTATGTAAAACAATAACCAATATTTACCTCTTTTATGCTTGCAATGAAAATATTTGCATACTTGAACTGCTTGATAGAGACAAACATATCTCCTCACATATTCAGTACTAATCTAGGAAATAATGCATAGCAGAACTTCACATTCATTTTGCATGACTGAAAATGACTATACAATGCTGTCAGCTGCAGAATTAGGCTTGTATTGCTATCTGAAGAAACACATACAACACACATTCAGCAACTTTTTCACTCATGATTCCTACCCATTGGTTATTCACACCCTTTTCAGAAATGCTCCCACCATCATCGCTACAGAACTTAAATCTATCACTGGTGCTCTGAGGTCTACAAGAAACTGCTAACTAAATCTGATTGGTCACATCTTTCAGAAAACCCCCAACCTGACTCTGTTACTACAGATGGTTCAGCCAGGGAAGGTTGCCATTCAAGTAGCAATTTCACATGCTTCACCTGGGCAAATACATTAGCAAACAGCAAACATTATTATCTTTCACCTACGTCTGAAAGATTTCACTGCAACTGGTCATTTAGCAGCTTCAGGTAAACAAGTATGGAATAAAACACAGCCAATAATTATTCTGAGACATCTGCCTAAATAGGGGAAATTAGATAATGGACAAAAGGTATGCAGCATCAATCAACACAAATGGTACCAAACAAAAATGCATACAGTAACCACAACACACATTTATACAGATTCCCATTCAGATCTGGAATATGGAATGGAAAACTTCAATCTCACCAAAGGATCTTCAGGCTTATAGACATAGTTGCAATCTCACAGTTTCATTATCATACTCATTTTTTTCAAGTCCTTTGACCTGAAACAAACTAAAAGTCTCCAGATTTTTCCAGATTTGTAAATAAACTGTGTTTTTAAAGACAAGACAAATAAGAGTCCAACATCTATTACTGTGTGAAACTGACATTTTAAATAGCATTCACAAAATACTGCCTTATACTTTTTTAAATTAGTTTTGAAACTTTGTGTTCAGAAGAAACTCTGGGGAATGTCAGCAAAATCACACAAGATGCACAGTGCAGGATATCACTACACAACCCCCACCCTCCTAATCTTTGTTTGGGCTTTATTTTCCAGAACTTATTAAAATTATTATGCTAAGAAGCAATTCATAACCAACTAGAAAGAAACAATAAGGGCAAGAGGTCTCTGCAAACATTTCCTTTCATATGCATAAATATACATATTTGTCCACATGCTTTTACTACAGCATAAGGAATTTTCCCTATTACTTTCTTCATCTCTCAACAAGTATTTTGCCATCACAGGATGCTTGGAAGCACCTAATCGTGACAATACCTTGAAATGAGTCAGATTAAGGTGGTTAGAATAGTTAGTCTCTAAACTTTCAAGACAGTGTGTGGAGCTTGTTACAATTATTCTTATACATTTTCATATATACAGGGATGAGTGCACAGCTGAGTTATGTTATCTAAGCCATTGTTTTTCCAACAGAACGTTTATCATGAGAGCGAAATGCAAGTAATACTCTTTTGAAAAGCAATTTTTAAAAAGCCACATACAGGACTATGAAAGTTTAGAAACAGAAAAAAGAGAATATTTTCATTACTCCCAAAATGTTTAGTAATAAGGACATATGCATCTAGTGGTTTCTTATTCCCCATGTTCTTTGTGACCAACAGCCTACTCACTCTCTGTTGGAAAATAGAGAGGAATCACCAAAATATGCTAAACCAGCCCAGGCACTTCTGCTAGAATTAGATGTGTAAGAACTTTTGTCTGTTTTGTGAGGGCAAATTTTTAGCCTTCTGCCAAAATGGTACCAAGACTAACTAAGAACTAAAGTGGGACTTGTAGGGTGTAACAATCTTGTTTTTACCCTTAGCAAGAAGAATACTTTTAGCAAAGAGATGTCAGGATTAAGAATGTCACATATTACCTGTTTTATTGAAACACAAAAAGGACCAAAACTAGCAAAAAAAAAAATCTCCTGAATATGACCTAGTGTCAGTGTTTGCAATGTGAATTAAGACTATAAAATTCATATTTGGTTCTTAAGGATTAAGATCAATATTTTTTTTCCTTTCTGCAATACAAAGTATTCAAGGCATGCTCATCACAAAAAAAAGCACAGCACCTCAGGAAATGGTCCAGCAACACAACTCCTTCTCAAGGAAGCAAACCCAGTTTTAGTCCTGTAAAGGGAAATTGAAGTCTGCAGCAACTCTAGGCAGGGAAGGACACAACTACCAACTGTTCTCTTTACCATTCTAAACCCTACCCTATGTGGGCACATACATACATGGGTATCAGCTAATAGCTAAACATGTACAAGAACTGTTTTGAGGGTTTCTCTCTTTCTTCTTCCACTCCAATATTTTCTCATCCCTTAGTTCTTTTTCCCTCTTCCAGTTTTTCCTACTAATGGATTTAAGGAGTATCCTAATTTCCTAAATTCATACCATCTTTGATTGTTTCCAAGGCTGAGGATTGTTTTCTATTTCTGAGGCTGACAGTTTACAAGGTTCCTGCTACTGCTTCTTTCTTACGCTCACAACCCACATTGCTTGTACTCAAAGACCACTTTCGTCTTTGGTCTCTCAACAGTTCGCTAATCACTCAACCAGAAAACACAGAAAAGAGCAGACCTGCCACAAGCAAACTTATCAACAATTCCTATAAACTCTTAAAAGTATTTGACCCACACATTTAGAAGGTATAGATAGTGAAGTGAAAGAAGACCACATTTTCTGCTTTTGAAAATTTGCATTGAAACTGGCATCCATCATAAAGCCACTCCTCTGAGACATCCTCTTTTCTCTGTCTTTAGAAATCTTGGCTAGTGAGAAAACTAATGGTAAGTCTACACTGCAGTTTATTATTAACCACGTCCCAGTTGCTACCAGCTTAGCATCCCAACAGCAACAGTCAGAGAACAAGGCATTTGGAGGTTTTGATTGATCACTTCTATTTTGTTACCCCTCCACGTCTCCAGTACTGCAAGATATGTCACTGGGATTCTGTTGGTCTTTAGAAGCAAGGTCAGCAAAGTGATTTCAATGCATGATTATTTTTAAGACACATACAGATATTCCCATGCAGCTGACATGAATGTTTTACCAGGAGTCAAGTGGCACAGACCACTGTTCAGTAAGCACAGACCTCATTGCCTTAGAAACTAAAATCTCTACACAGACAGAAAACTAGAACACAAAAATTAATTTTCAGATTTTGAATTCACAAACATTTGAACTTTTTCAAATCTGCAAGTTTTATTTTTACAGTTTATTAACACGGAAGTACTCTAAGCACAAAAAAGGGTTTGTTTTACTTAATACTAGAAATTCACTTATCCTACCAAAGCAAAATACAGAATAATCAGTGGATCTTTTTGTAAAGGTTAGATGGTCCTTTGATTTAAAGAAGTATGAAAAAGAACATTGGTATATAGCTCCCAGCTGCATGAGCTTACCACACGTACAAGTAGCAACTTTCATGTGGCCAAAGAATAGTGAGGCAGTTGTAGCTGCTAGAGAGACATCTGAAGAAAATGCAGGGGAAAAAAAAGGAAACCTGCCTTTACAGTACTCTATGTCAAGAGTCAGGCTAAGTATACAGAAATATACAGCTCTGGCTGTATTCTTCTGATCTTTTGTGCCAAGTAGAGCTTGGGCAAATCCTAAGACAGATTCACATCATGTTACCATGCTGACTTTCCAACCAATAGTTTAAAAAAACAAAGCTAGAACAGTCCCATAAGAAGGGTAAGGGAAATATGTCTTTGAGTTAACGGTGGCCTACATCTGAGCAGCGGTGAAAGCATTTATCCTACAGACATTAAGAGACCAGCATCTATAATTAAGAGAATAGTGTTTCAGAATGATCAGTTACTGCCAAGAAACCAGACTAAATAGTTTTAAAATACACGCAAATACAATTAACTCAATTCACTCAAGCCCAAGCAAGAAACAAAACAGTGGTGCATTTTTCCTATAGGCTCCACTTAAAAAGATACCCACTGAAAAAATGTTGAAGAACAGCTGTCTCAGAACTTCACAGCCCTAGAAATTTTCAGCTGTCAGTGCCTAAGGGTAACTTTTCAGTGCAGCTAGGTTTACAATGAAACAAACAACAGATCCTGTTTCCGTGGTTACAATTATCAGCTAAATAAATAGCATTTTTTAAACTTATCTACTAAACACATCAGTGGCAAAACCGCAATTGCTTAAGATAATAATGAACCAAATACAGGTGTGTCTGCAGGCAGCCAGTCATTTCTGGAAGAAAGTACATTGAGGAGGTGGAGTACAAATGAAGCAGAATGATTGGAGAAGCCAAACACACTCCCAGGAATGTGACTTGAAACTCAGCAAAGGGGAGCTGCAGTGCCCCTTTGCTGTAATGGGAATCATTTATCATGTTTCCTCTCTCCCACCCTCCTGCAATAATTAATGTATTTTTATTTCTGAAGTATCTTTCCCTAGGTGTAGTTTAACTCAAGCAATTCTCTCATATTTTAATATTAAGGATGTTAAAAGTCTAATAAGTGGGAGATGACTTCTCAGAGGTAGAACTCATGCCCATGTTACTAGAGAGATCAATCCTCTTATAATTTCAACCACAGCTTTTTCAGCAACTTCAAAGAGAACAAAATGGAGATTCTTGGAAGACTACTTCCACAGTAGTTTTTAAACAAAACAACAATCAGCTCTATTATAGAGCTGAAAATATGATTCAGCTCATTAAGAAAAACAGACTAACCAAGATACTGATCATGTTCAGATACGCTTCCTCGTCTTCCCCAGAAAAAGCCAATTTCTTTATCTGCAATCTGGTAGACTATGTCTAAATCATAGAGGAACCACTCAGTAAAATAATTTCTTTTGTCCAGAAAACAATTTGCTGAACTCAAACACAAATGGTTTCTTGCATCAAACCAAAATCACCTGTTTTTCACACTTACTTTCCCAAGATTATGGAAAAAAAGAAAAGAAATCCTTTATAAAAGCAACCTCTGTTGATATGCATGAATAACTACATGCAGAAAGTGGCAAAATCTTCTCAGTGAGTTTGTTAAAAGATCCCTAACCCTTCTAAATACTCCCTAGAGAGGCTAAGGTTATTCAGATAACTTCAGAAACATATTCCTCAATATCGATGTTTTTTTAAATCAAACTCAAGCTTTACACGACTGTTTAAAGAACAATGAAATTTGAATGAATGCCAGATGCAAAATGATGCAGAAGAGTTCTGATTTTTTGTGAAGTATATATTTCTGTGCCAGTAGGTAGATATCAATACAGCGTTTTTAACAGGTAACAACTCAAAGATTAAGGAACAAGAAGCAAATGGTAACCTTCTCTATTTAGTATATTACTTGACCTTTCGCCTATGGATTTACTTTCAGGTGATAATACAAACATGCTTGGTATTAACAATAAAATGTTTTAACATTATTTTTTTTTAAACCTCCTCCTTAAGTAACTCATGCCTTAGTTAGTCCAAAAACTAACCTACTACAGTGATCATCTCAATATTTTTCAAAATAGCCATTCATTATGGGTGCTCTACAACTAAAGATAAAATGGAAGCACTCAGCACCTCCACACAGGCTCTAGCGAATGCAATTTTTCATTACATAGTATCTTCTAGGGTAAGTTATTTCAAATAAAAATTAGTGGTATGAATTACAAGAAATCTGATCTCTGTTCTAAGTTAACACTGGCTTTGGTTTATGATACTATTCCATGAGGTGCAGGTTCACAGGGAAGTCCCACAGCATTTAATTTGGATATACATCTGAGAGCTCTCAATTTCTGTGAATCAGTCTTCTACTTAAGTCTGCTACACTGTGACAGCTTGATTAAATGGCATGTTCCTCTACCTTACCTTTCTTCCCCTATTATTAGCCCAATAATACCTATATAAATGTATATAATAGTATAGCCTCTTCCACTATATAAATTGAAACAAATACACAAGTATAAAGCACAAAGACTGCATGAGGCTTTATAATGGTAATGCCAGAAAGCAAACAAAAGTACTGGTAAGATATTTTTAAAAGTACATCAGCCCTTACCAGCAAATAACAGGTTTAGACTCTCTTTTCTAGCTATAGTCAACAGACAACACTATTCTATATCTTACCTAAGTATAGGAAAAACTTCACAGAATTAAAGCAATTAACAACTTACTTCAAATATGAGTAAACTGTATTAGCAAAGTTGAGAGGAATTCAATTTTACGTTTAATTCAGACTAATTCATCTGATTCTCGTTCCTGTTAGCAAATTATTGTATAAAGCTTTTGCCTACAAAAAGATAAGTTAGTTCCTTTAGACTATGAAGGAAAATCATCCATCACAAGAAAGGGGACTGCAGACTTAACAAAGCCTATTCTGTTAAAAGATAACATTAAAATGTAACTGCTGCAACATGTATTTCTTGTAGGAGAAAAGCTTCTCACAATGCTGAGTTTCCATCTTTGTGAGCAAACTGATAGTTAATCTGATTCAGTTTGTCCTATTCTGGGCTTCATATCTGTTTTCATCCTTATGCTTCAGTATTGCTGGAATGAGAACAGCTGTGAATGAGCACGTTACTATCAGCACATTCCTTGGAGGACCTGTACATGGGGTCTGATAGCAGCCTAAAGAAGTCTCCTGCTATTGAAGAAAGGAAAAATGACAACTTCATAAATCTTGTGTCCATATTTAGCATCTTATTTTTAGCAACATTTTTCATCATCTGCCTCTGAATTCCACCTTCTTCATTCCTCAAAAATGTATTCAAAGCTGTGCCTGAAGTTACATGAAGTAACTGCATTTTTCGTCAATATACAATAGATTTTATGCTGAGGTTAAATTACATTAACACTTCTCAAATCACACCACATACGGTAACAATAAAATAGTATCTTCTCCTCTATTCTCTTTCTGTTCCACACTACAGCTTCCTATACTCCAAAGAAGGTTAAAGTTAGGAAGGAGGAGGAAAGTAAACATGATTTTAAGCTGCCTTGATTTTCCTCCAGGATTAGACACCCAAGCAGAAGTCACCTCTTTTTGTGAACTGCATTTCCAACTTACCTACATACTGCTTTGCATCTTAAGAAAGCACTAAGCCACAAACTGTTTACCCTATGGTCCCATATCCAACCTAAGAATTCCTAGAAAGTTGTATCAGGTCTATGCACATCAAATCCTGAAAAAAACAGGAATTCCTATAAAAAAAATTTGAACAACTTCTGTCTTCTGTACAAAACAAAACAGTAAAGGAATCAGTAAATTGGAATCCACCATTTTATTTTGGCCCTTGCTAAGGAATTTTCTGATAAAAGTGCCCATCTAAAAATTAAATTCCTGCCTAGAAACAGAATGGAAATATGAACAGCAGGATCACAAACAAAAAGTCACAGTTAAAAACAAATTGAAACAAAATGACAGGCAAAAGTTGTAGTTTTCATGGGCTGTACTGACAGAACCACAAGTGTGTTTATTTAGGATGCACTCTAGTGGACACACATCAAAAATGTGTGCAACAAAACCAAACAAAGTTAAAAATGTCATGAAAATACAGAAAATGAAAGCCACATGTTGGAAGTATTATCAGAATTATTTACTAGCAAATTTTAGAATACTGTCTTACTTGAACGTATTTCCTAATTAAATATGAAGCCTGAAATTTCAATAGGAAACATGACTGGATATAAAATGTGAAGTTACTTATCAATTTCTGAAAATATTAATCTAAATAACAAGATTCAGTTGTATCTACTGGCTCATAGGAGAAACTCCATCTTTTTACTCCATCCTTTTGAGACTGCCACAAGAAGCTGCTGTGCACACAGTGTTAATAGGTGTAATTAGAACCACAGTATCTTAAAATGCAGCCCTAAAGTGATACTATTTTAACTGTTATCAACAAATATAAACTGTGACAAAATTGGTTTACTGGGATATCAACCACAAGGGCATATTCATTCCACAGAAAAGTTTCTTGACTGTCACAGAAATTGCAAACCTACACCAACGCAGAATAAATGTAGACAATGAAGCCTGACCACCTAGTCACAAAAGTAGTTCCATTTTTCATTACTGAAACGTTACACAAACATTTCTAGGCATTTACACCTGGAAAGTGACATTTTTCGCTTTGATTTTAAGGATGTTCATGTAAGACACGTCAATTGACAGCATTTGAAAAGCAATATGGCAATAAAGAGGGCAACAGGATTTTTTAAATAAACATACTTTATTATTTTAAGGGAAAAACAATATATTACTATACTAGAAATCAATAGTGCTTACCTTTTTAAAAATTGATAGCATGATGCCACTATGCCTAGTATGATCTACTTGAACAGAACAAGTTATTTAGAGCATAAAAATATCTATTCCATGATTGACCTTTGCCTGTTGGATATATAGTTTTAACAGTTTGCCAAAGATGGCAAATCTCCTAAAGCTATCTATGATATAAACAAATATAAACAAAGTGAAATTATCCCAAAAATCTTTTTTATCCTAACACTGAAGAATGCAGTGAATACATCAGCTATGCACTGAATTTGTAATTAAGAGCATTTTCATTACACAATATTGGCAATGACTTAATGTTAATTGTTCACTTAACCTGTATTATTACAAGACACTAAGAGGCAAAGGTATATTTTAGCCAAGAAGCTCAAGATTTCTTAAGGCTTGTGTCTTTTCCATTTATAAATGGAAAATGAACAAACACAGAACATTCTTGACAACCTGTACCACAATATCAGTGATTACAGAAATTTGTTCTTATAAAAATTAATGCAGTCTTTAAGGATTACAGAACTTATTGTTATAGAGAAATACAGATTAAGCTAAATATTCTTCCAAATTCTTTTAGAAGTAAAGACAACACAGATGTAATGTGTTGATTTGCAAATTCAAGACAAACATAGAAAAGATTCTTTTAAGACTTGCCTAGTCAAAATTGATACATAGACACTTGCAGCTCACCTAATATCACCCAAGAACCAGAAAAGATTGTTGTTACAACCTAGTGCAAACACCTAGTGTTATAAAAAGCACCTCATGATTTCTAAGATAGACAAGATATTTTAATATATCTGTCTACCGAGTCACACAGAACTCAATTTATCTCTTCTAGATAAATTGGAAAAACTGATCTGATTTTTGCATCTAGTTTGATTTGCAGAACTCCTTCCCCATCTTCTAATCTGCCAAGCATTCTGTCTTTCTACCAGAGACCATTCAAACTCTTGGAAAATCCTTTTTCAATAATCTTTTATTCTTTTAATATTGATTCAAATTACCACATTGTAGCCCCTACTCCAAAATAATAATCAAATTGTTTAGGTTGGAGAAGACCTTTAAGATCATCAATTCCAACCATTAACCCAGCACTTCCAAGCCCGCCACTAACCCATGTCCCCTAAACACCACAGTCTTTTATATACCTCCAGGGATGGTGTCTTAACCACTCTCCTGATAAGGGAATCTTGACATTAATATTACCTATAGTTATTATGGTTACATGTCAAGAATCAATGGGCAATAAGCAGAAAATATATTTACTGCTTTCATTTCAATTACAGTTTTCTTCCTTTGTGTCAACCACGCTAGCTGCAATGGTTTAAGAATAAAAAAGAGGCATCACATGCCAGAATTGACAGACTTTATACAAACCTCCAGAAACCTCTGAAACTGAAACAGGTATGTAAATCAGTTCTCCATATAAAATACTTCAATTAAGATATTACACTTCAGGACCAGCAAGTAATGAGTAGAAAATATATTTACTGCTTTCAGATCAGCTAGGAACTTTCTTGTTCTGCTGCTTCTGATTCTGTTGTACTCTAAAAAAAACCCCAAAACCAACAAAAAAATTCTGTCAGTTGCCAGCATTAACTGAACTCTGTAAATAAGAAAAAAGAGGAAAAGAAAACCCAAAACATAACAGACAAGTCAGTATTCATCAATATAATTATGTTTTCTTCCATTCAGTGTATGTAGTTTGTCACCAGACTTTTGTTATAAAATCCAGTGAGTCTGGATGAAGTATTTATGATTCTGAGGGCAGTACAGTTTCAATAGTACAAGTCTATGTATTTTAGTTGTATTGATCTGTTCTTAATTTGTACTTTAATTCAATGAACATATCACTGTAAAACCTGAAATTACATCACTGAAAGCCAACAAAATCCAAGGTTAGACAACTTTAGGCATAAAAACCTGGAAGATGGCACATATAAGAAGAAGCAAATTTAGTTTATTACTCATTTCCACTTCTGATTTTGCCATCCACTTATTTAAGAATATATAAAATATTCCCGAAGCCTCAAGAATAGTTTCTAATATGCAATTATCAGAAAATTACAAAAGTTGGGGCTATAGGAGATCTTGTGAAAAAAAAAGAGAAAACCTGACCCTAAGAATTGTCATAGGTATGTTCATAATGAGAATATAAAGAACATCTGTGCAACAGGTTGTTATTAAAGGAACATTAATCACCAATCATATTAACATCACAATATAAACTGTGAGATAGAATTACACTACTGATACCAGAAATTAGGTGAGCAAATTACTAAGACTAATAAAGGAGAAAGGGTTCTGATGATGAGGTACTACAATCCAAATCTCAAGTCACACCACTTCAATACTCTAACTGGAAGAAGTCAGATAAAAATTTCTTTATGACCAGTGAATACTCATAAAGCTCAGTGATTTCACAAGAGTTGGCATCATCTGTTAAATGTACTGCCATGCCTTACAATAAATGAATTCTAGTTCTCTCATTTCCCCAGAATGTCAAGCATAAAAGGAATTAAAATGAAAAAAAAAAATTAAAAATGCTGAGGATAGAAGAAGTCTAAGGATCACAACAAAGAGCCATAGTTGTAGTACTGAAAGCAGCATATTCATGTTGGTACAGGGCTTAGATAAGCTCATTCTGAGCCTCAGTGAGCACTGTGTGTCCTTAGTATCTGCTGTTAAATGTTTGACAGATCTCTCTGCACAAGAGTGCATTCTGCTGCAGAAAACAATATTCATACCAACCAGAAAAATATAAATAACTTCACTCAAAAACATGTCATCTTTTGTGATTTAGTACAAGTTGTATACAACTATCTGTTCATATGGCAAAGGAAAGTTGCATCCTCTCTACTTTCATTTGTAATATATCTGAATACAAAAGGACATTTTAAATCTTAAGGCTTTAGTCAGCCAACACCATAGTCTTCTAGAATGGCTTAATGTGTATCAGAGAATAGGCTATGGACAGTTTGGAGTTGTGGACAAAATATCATCTCTTAAAACTGCAAGAGAGAATCAGCAGAGTCTTAAATACAACAGTTTTAACCTTTGATTTGACAGAACAGAAAAGCGAATGTGTAAGAGTCTGTAGTTTATAACCTCCCTTTTCTTTTTTACTTACCTCAAACTGTCCATTCTCATCTGTCTCCTCGACTCTGGTTGAACTAGGCACTCGAGTTCTATCTGTAAGTTCAGATATTTTCTCCACATTTTCCTATGGTAATAAAAAACAATTTTCAGTTAAAAGCATTCCATGTCATGAATAATTATCTACAATATTTCATATGTGTTAAAATTCCATTATGTATTAATAGAGAATACTTTAGATGCATGCTATATAAATATGTTAGTATATGAATAAGTCTTTGTATGCTTGTTAAGATTATTTTTATCAGGTTTTTTTAAATAATAGGAATTTTGGGGTTTGGGGTTTTTTTAAATTTGGGTTAAATATTCAATTTTTCTGTCACTTTCATACTGTCATCCTTCTACAATTATGTTTTGTCAGTATTTTATCAGTGCTCTAAAAACATACATATCTCTAAAAATATTGCATTCCACATAAATTTAAGATATATTCACATTTAAAAGCTTTACTGAGATAAACATGCCAGTTATCAGTGCATGCTTTTATTGCAATAGCATTAAAAGACCATACATTTGTACAGACATCTGTATATGCACTCTTTCATTAGTATAAAGTCCTATGCACCAGGAATCGAGAGGCATCCCAATTCCAAAACACAGTTCCTTTTCCAGGTACAGCAAATGGACTTTGTGCTGACACACTGTACAACAACACTGTCTAGACAGGTAAATTATACACGCTTCAGTTATAATGCTTTCTTGCAAATACCATCACGGAATGCGAAAGCATCAACTAAGCTGCCCTTACACTAAATTTTGCAATAAACTTATGCCCTATTCTGAATATAAACTACATAAACCTAATGAAACAGACCAAAATTCAAGTATAAAACCCAGTCTGGAAGCAAGATATTAGACATTTTTCCTCCATTTTCACTTTTTTTAAATTTATGTATTAGTTCAACACCCATGGGCTTCTGCCTTGTGTTTCATATTTAGTGCCTGCATCTGGAAAAGACAAATGATTAACAGTATTTTCAAACAACTGACAAAGTTTTGGCTTATACCTCTTGATCCTTCTGCTGCAACAGCATTTCCTCTGCTTTCTTCTGCTCTTCCAACTCCTCATGTTCTTGTTCCAACTGACGCTGCAGTCAAAGAAAGGACAAATGAGAAGGAAAAAACCCACATTCATCTTCCCCATCCCATTGCTTACAATGTATTTCATTATTGAAATCTTAAATAAAATAGGAAGCATAAAACACAACTGCAATGACATAAAGCCCCTTCAGTATCATCTGACTCAATATTTTTCATTGGTTTTACACTCCCATGTATAGAAAGGGTTTACTACAAAGAGGAAGAAGAAACAGACAACTGAAGTTAGTGTATACACTTCAGTTCCTGTATCATTCCACATGTTCTTTATCAGTTTATATTCATTATCTCCTATAATTTGGATTAAGCTCTTTGATACTTTGTAGAGTGTCTAGCACAGACAGATGAATCCATATAGAATCAATCCTATTATCCATACAGAGTCTATTGCATCAAAACTTCAGAAATTGCATAATCTAAGTGTTCACATTCAACAGCACTAGCGTAGAGAATACCATTTGCTGTAGCATTTTGTGAGCAGTTATGTGCTGGTTTGGGTTGGAATAGTTAACTTTCCTCCTAGTAACTGGTACGCACTACGTTTTGGGTCTGTGCTGGAAACACTGTTGCTAATACAGGGATGTTTTCATTATTTCTGAGAAAGGCTTACACAGGGGAGAGGCCTTTTCTGCTTCTCACACCAGCCTACTGGTGAGGATTTGGGGAGGAAGGGGGGGCACAAGAAGTTGGGAGGGGACACAGCTGGGGCAGCTGACCCTAAGTGACCAAAGGGACATTCCATAACATATGACTTCACAGTCAACAGTAAAAAGCTGGAGGGAAGAAGAAGGAAGAGGGGAATATTTGGAGCAATGCTGTCTTCCCAAGTAACCATTATGTGTGACAAAGCCCTGCTGTTGTGGAGATGGCCGAATACCCGCCTACTGATGGGAAGTAGCAAATGAATTCCTTGTTTTGTTTTGCTTGCACACACAGCTTCTGCTTTACCTATTAAACTATCTTTATCTCAACCCATGAGTATTCTCACTTTTACCCTTCTGATTCTCTCCCTCATCCCACCAACAGGGAGTGAGTGAGTCGCTGTGTGGGGCTCAGCTGCTGGCTGGACTTAAACTACAAGTTACTACAAGTATGGTCATATTGTAGTAACTAGCTCTCCCATACATTTTTGATTACATATACTTAAAACATGCCTGAGGATGTGACTATAGCCAAAATTGTACTTTAGGTTAAAAAGTGTGTCTAATGTTAGTAATGTAGTGTTCAATGTCTTTCCTGTAGTTTCCATGAAATTATTTATTTATCTGCGAATTATCTTGTGTTCTTGTTTCCATTTACTATTTTAAATGACTCTTGAATTCCTAAAGCACATAACTTTTGGTCTGCAAACTAGCAAACTTCAAATTTAAAAAGTTTAAGTGGAATAGAATGAATGCATCTTACACTACAACTGGGCTTAACAAGATCAGCAAAGATCTAAAATTAGACTTTTGATTTTAATATCATGAAAGTTAGCCACGTAAAAAACTACAGTTAGATAATGTCAACATTACCACAGCAACACTGAGGCTGTTACATGTGTGGTCAAATTCACATGACTCCCTTATAAAGAATAGCTAGAAACACAGATGTTATATTTACTTCTCATATTTAAAGTCCATATAGTAAAGGATTCAAAAGGCTTTATGACAACTGAATGCTCAGGTAGCTAATGAAAGAAAAAAGCACCTCATTGCATCAGGCTACACATACTGCTTAAATACGCAATCTTCATTCATTGATTCCCAACCATTTTCAGGACTATAATTGTGTATACATTATCATCACTTTTCTTTGCAATACTGGTATTTCATTGAAGTAGCTTGAGACAATGACCAGTTATTACTCCCAGGCCTCCTAGCAAGCCTGTGAAACATTTCTTGCAATGACTTCTAGCTGTATTTGCACCAGCTCTTGTTCATAATTACCAACAGAAGATAGTTTACTTATTTAAAGTTACTTCTCATCTAAGTCTTAAATTGGTTCGCTTTTAGCTTAGGGTCCTTTATTTTAAGTAACATTTTACCACATGTAAGTTCCCCTCTCCATGTGCTGACTCATTATTTCAGTTAGAATTTAGAAAAGCGAGATTAAAATACTTGGTTTATGCTACCTTCTATCAAAATCAGGATACAGAGATTAGAAGTATACAGAGAGCTACAAGATGCCACAGTATCATATACTATTTATGGTTATCTGTTATTAAGTATTATTAACCTGACGTTCTTCTTCAAGTTTCTGCTGGATCGCTAGCTCTTCTTCCTTCATTTTTCTTAATATTTCGAGTTCTGCCAGGGCAGCCTCCTGCTCTTGTTCCAGCTCAATCCTCTCCAACATTCTCTATTTCAGAGGTAACAGAGAACCAATTAAAAAAACAAGCACAGATTAAATAGCATCAATTATAGTGTCATGAATTCTTTTGCTCAAGGTGGATTCACCTTTTTTTCTTCATCTAAGATTCTTCTGTAATTGTAAATCCAATGTGCCAGATACTCTATTGGATCTGCTGGCCGACGCTCTACAACCTCTGCCAGTCCCTTTTTCAGGCAAGTTCCCAGGCATCTCTTCAGATACTGAGATTCCATTCACATCTACTGACAGACAGGCATACATTAGCCACCAGTGTTGGAATTAAATTAGAGTTTTTAAGAGTTATTGCCTCAGATACAAAATAGTAAATATGACACTACTCATTTTATTAACCTGGTAATCAATAGAAGAAAGTTATTTAAATTTAATATTGGGTTAGTTCTTAGTAGCTCCAGTGATAGATCAGTTACAGCAAGCACTGCAGAAAAAAATGCTCAAAACCCCCCTTACTATTTAGGCATGTAAAATTCAGAAACTCTTTGGAAATACACTGGTAGTTCTAGGTCAGCACAATAGCAATAAAAAAAATCAAAACCACAACAGGACACAAAAAACTTCTATGCAGATATCTAAAGAGAAGCAAAGTAGTTCTGTGAATGAGTAGGGATAGATTTTTGTTCGAACTAACAAAGCTGTCTCTGGATATGTATGCAAGAAGTAATCACTCCATACAGTTATGAAACGAGTAAATCTCTGTGCACACACAAGGTTTTACCGGCCAACAAAAACGTAACAAACATATCTGAAAGCCGATTTTTGCAATACTGAAACACCCTTCGTTTGCTGTCAAGGGGACTGAATCCTTTTCGCCCGGCCCTGGCCCGGAGGCGGCAGCTGATCACCCGCTAGAACTCCGCCCGTCAGTTAGCAAGTCCCCTTAAAGGCACATCGCGGCTCCACACCACACAGCCCGCCGGCAGCAGAGATCTAAAACGTCTCTCAGCTTTCGTATTCGCACCGGCTTCTGCCGTGAAGACTCCGGAGCTAGGTGTCAGTGCCCTGAAGGCGCTGATACAATTATCCCAATCATTTTCACCTGGAGCCTCCACCCACGCCCTCTGCCCCGGACTCTATTTAAATACAGTCTAAGACCTTTCTCTTTTCTCTGTACTACGCGGTGGGCGGGCTTGTTCTCTAGCCGTACTCCCGTCGTGCTGTTCGGATTTCCTGGTGGACCTAGCACGTTGCCCTGCCTCGCCTGGTGCTCTGTGGACCGTTGCTGTCACAACGCTATCTGTGGCACCGTGGGTCTTCGCACTGCTCTGAGGTAATTACCGGGCCTGCGCCGTAGCGGCCCTCGGCTCTTCCCCGCCTTCCTCCCCCAAAGCCTTCCCTCAAAGAACAGCCCCGCTCCTATTGTTCGCTGGCAGCAGCTCCCTGAGCCCCGGGTGCGGTCCCAGGACGGCAGTCTCGACGACAGGCAGACCCTCGCTCCTACCCACCCCTTGTCCTCGGCTACCGACCGGCTGCTGGACGCCTCTCCACCCGCTCCAGCGCCGTGACGGCCGCGGCGGCACCGCGCGCCGTCCCAAAACGCGCTGGGTCGCTAAGCAACGCTCGCGGTATGTAGCTGGCAGGGGCCACGCCATTGGAGGATGGGAGCAGTGGGGCGGCCCCAGCCTCTTCGGGAAGTGGGTGCCGGGGCGATGTGCCACAGGCGTTAAGGACCAATAGAGCGTTTTGGGGCCGCGGTGAAGGCTTCCGAGGGACAAACTCCTTTTAGACGTGTGTATCGCCATCCGTACGTGGTGATTTTTCGTCTCGTAACAGAGGGATTTCCACGGATAAACGTCATCGATTAGTGCAATTAGTTGACGCTATCAGGTCGCAACGCATACATACTTCCTGGTTAGTTAATATGGAGACTGAATCAGTCTCTGTGTGTAGAAATATGTATACACACGTAAAGACGAGAAAGCAGCTTAGGGAAGAAAATGCTATTGGAACCTGCGCCAGCACTGCGTGAGGGTTTTGTTGCCAGGTATAGAGTCCCTTGGTAAATAAAGCAGTGATCAGTTAGGCTTAGAGTTATATCTCCAGTACTAGAGCAGAGCAATCTTTCCTCTTCTCTAACAAATTTCTTGGTCGACATTTACCTCAAACTTGGCCAGTTCTTTGTTTCAGTAGTAGCTTATAATCGGGTATTAAAAAAAAAACAACAAACAAACACAAATAACTGCAAATACTTGCAAACAAAAGAATTTGTTCAGTGCCTGTATTGATTCTGAACCTGAATTGCACTGATACTACTTTCTTGTTTTTTCCCTAGCAGAAATGAAGGACTACAGAACGAATTATTTCCAGAACGAAAGACTGTATAGGCTTAATGATGCGTACAGCTGATAAAACGGACTCTTGAAAAGTAAGAAGCTGCCTTCGGTACTTTTTGTTTAATAACGTATAGGTAGAAAGCACAGGAGTGGCAATTGCTGTTTTGGCCAGAGGATGTCGCCGGCGCTCTGCGAACACGTTTCAGGGGGCGGGGGAGGCGCAGCCGCCTTCACCCCGGGGCCGAGAGGAAGCCCTCCCCCGGCCTGCGGCTGCCCCTTTCGCAGCGGCCAGCAGAGGTGCCCGTCGCTGCTGGAGAACCTTCGCTACCCCATCGGTCGGCCGCCCCCTTCGCCTCGGCTCCCCCCACCATCTGCGCCGTGCCTGCGCCCGGCGGCGACTCTGCGCCTGCGCGACGATGTCGGAGGGTCGCGGCGTGGCCGCCGAGGCCTGCGTGGGGCAGGTGGTGCTGCCCGGGGACGTGTTGCTTCTTCCCGGTCAACTCGACGAGGATGAGGAGCGGTTGCGTCTGAACGCCAGCGGGGCCCCGCGGGGCCGGCTTCTCTGCGGGCCGGGCCTGCGGCGATGCGCGTCCGGGCTGCTGGTGACCAAGTGCGGCCTGCTGAGGCACCGCCGGGCGGGGGGCGGCAGCGCGAAGGCGGGAGGCGCCTACTGGGTGGACTCGCAGCAGAAACGGGTAGGGGCGCGGAGGGACCGGGGGTGGGCTTCTCTGTTGTCTGGCTTGTCTGACCCGTTTGTCCACCAATCGTGTTTGCAGTATGTTCCGGTCAAGGGCGACCTGGTAATAGGAATAGTGACAGCCAAAGCGGGAGATGTGTTCAAGCTGGATGTTGGTGGGAGCGAGCAGGCGTCGCTGTCCTACTTGGCTTTTGAAGGCGCCACGAAGAGGAATAGACCAAATGTGCAGGTTAAAATGCGTTTGTTGCTGGTAACACTTTCGCGATGTCATTTGGTACTTATACTACGTTTCAGTAGTTTTTTTTAATAAAAGTATTCCTATAAATCGGACGTAAAAAGAGTAGTGCAAGTTTATTTGCAGTGATTGCTCCTTGACCTTTCTTGGAGGTTTTTCACAGGAGTAGTCTGAGCTGCTTTAGTGTGGGATGTCTGTTTGATATCAGGCTTTTTCACTCCTTAGGTTTTAACTTTCCCATACTACCAGTAGCAGGTGCAAGTAATGTGCATCCAAGGGGGCATTCTGCAGCTAAGGTTTTAAAACAGGCTTTTATGCCATTTGATAGTGGTAGAAAATTTTTGTAATAACACTGTTACAAACAGTTGTAGGCACATGCGTGCCACCGCTTCTGCATTCATCAGAAGGACCATCACCAAAATATAGAAATGAGCTGTAAAGGGAGGAAAGAAATGTTAGTGGGATTTTGTTGTTCTTTTAAATGATTACAAGAGCAGGTTGCTTAGACTTGTAATACTGTCTAAAGAAAGAGGAATTTGACTGGTATTTAAGAGGATCACTCCATGAAATAAAATTCTGTACTGTTTATCTTTCAAATTGCAGTAGTGATACAAGATAATTGTTCCTAGAGGCTGTTCTCCGTAGGAAGAGGAGAAACTGAAAATTCCTGTTATACCAGTTTTTTCAACAGGAATTTTCAATCACCAATATTTTAAAACTAGTTTGTGGCCTCATGAGGGCATCTTTGCACTTTTGTAAGAAACAGTTGATAATCTAATCTATTCTACTTTTGCTTTTTGGCACTGCCTTGTTTAGGTGGGAGATCTTATTTATGGTCAGTTCCTTGTAGCAAATAAAGACATGGAACCAGAGATGGTCTGTATAGACAGCAGTGGAAGATCAGCTGGAATGGGAATAATTGGACAAGATGGCTTCCTCTTTAAAGTTTCCTTAGGTCTAATAAGAAAGTAAGTACTAAGAAAAGTAGTCACTAACATGTAAGATTCACTCAAGGATTTCCTCTGAGTAGTGCGGACAGTGTGGTAATTGATGTCTCATTGTTCTAGTGTGTATACTGATTTTACTGAATAGAGTATGGATATTGACCTAGAAGCAGCATTTATTTTCCCCCTTAAGAGAGTTAGACTATCTCTGTGGTGTTGTGACCTGTTCAAAAAAAGTGATGTTGCCAAGGCAGTATGGAAAATAAAACTAGTGACCTGGAGAAATTAAACGTTCAAGCTAGTATTTTAGGTATGTACCTGCTACCTTGGAGTTCAAAAATTAGAAGTGTTTGCTACCCTTTTTCTGCTTAATGGGATAGTGAGGGAAGTGCATTTGGCTGACAGCTGATTAGAGGTCTTTTCACAGCAATACAGATTTTTCTTTGCAAGTCAGAAAATAAATTGTATTGAAGTAAGGGCACAGATACACTACTGGTGGGATTTTCAATTAAAACTGATGTGTTAATCCAGGAACCATTTCATCAGCTTTTAAATGTATTTTGAACTTTGGAGTTACTTATGCTGATGTAAACAAGATTTTTGACTGTCAAAGAATACTAGATTATATGGATAAATGATAGTCAAACTTTGTTACTTTGGGGTGGGGTTTCCTGTTTGTTATTTGGAAAAGCAATCTAGAGATGCAGAATGGCTATTTCAGAATCACAGAATCATTACAGTTGGAAAGGACCCTCAAGATCATCTAGTACCTAGGTTTAAGTAATGATTTGTCTTGTTTACATGTCCTATCAAAAGTCAGTGTGAACTCATAGAAATAATTTTTGTAGCCTTTTTGTAGCAAATACATTTGTAGTATTTTTTGGTTTTTTTCGAAGTTGTCTGTATGCAAGTAGGGAATTAATAGTATATAGCAAGTAAACTGCTAAGTCCTGAGGTTTTTCTTTGAGAAAGACTGCTGAAGCTTGATTTTCTCAGATGTATTACAATATTATTATCAGTTTTGTTTTTCAGTGTGCTGTCACCTCATAAAATTTTGCTTGTAAGCTTACTGCTGTTACTGTCTTCTGAATAAGAAGCTGTGCTTTGAAAGACACCTTTCACTCTGTTAAATTTAGAATTAGCAGCACTTTAGAAATGTCAGTGTCAAACAGTGTAGTTCAAGTTTATTCAATCATAGCATTGTTACAGAATTTGTCAGGTATTACTTCTAAATCTAATTAGAAAAACAACTAAATTCAATGCTTTTTTTTAGGTGCATGTATTTTATGAGAGAATTAATCTGAAACTATTGCTATTTTGGATGCATTTGCAACTTGATGATCTTACCATTTGGTGTTGTTTTAATAGCTCCCATAATGCCAGTGCCATGGGTTAGTTAGTATTTGATAATGTGGTGTCTACCAAATGTGAGCACTTCTTTCTTTGACTTCCTGTAATCTTGTTTACAGACTCTTGGCTCCCAAATGTGAAATAATTCAAGAGTTGTCACAATTGTACCCGTTTGAGCTGGTGCTGGGAATGAACGGAAGAATATGGGTAAAGGCAAAAACAGTTCAACAGACTTTAATTTTAGTAAATATTTTGGAAGCCTGTGAGTATATGACTGCAGAACAGAGAAAACAGGCACTTGCCAAATTTTCAGGGAATTGATAAGGGGAAACTTGAGGGTTTGTTTTTGAACTGTAAGGTTTGGTTATTTTGTATTCAGACTTGCATTAAAAGCTTTTTTTAATTACTAGACTGGTTTTTTTTAGTTCCCTTCTTTTATCCACTAAGCTTGTTTTGTTTAGAAACTGTTTTTACTTGCTTCTCTAATTATGAAACTGGTTATGAATTTTCTGACTGATACGGAAATGGTCTTTAAAAGCTTCTATGAGCTGGGAGTTGAGGTGTAACTACGTAAGTCTCCTGTAAGAAAACTGATCAGTTTGTAAACTGCATGTATTTGCTTTTTTAGTTATTAATATTAAAACTTCAAACAACATGCTTATTAGGTAGTGGTAAGTATCCTGGAGGTCATTCATTCTGGTGAGGGACTCTATTTTTACAGTGAATGAAGTGATTTTTTTCATATTCTATAAAATTAGAGTAGAAATGTGGGCGGAGAGTACCAGAAAATAATTACAGGGTGTAGTGTAAAATAATCATGTGGTGGTTAAGGCAAATGATCAGGTAAGACCAAACATGGTGACCTCTTTCCCTAAAAGATAACTTGGCTAGCATTATTAAGGAATAGTAATTAGGACATAACTTCAGTATTGAATGTTCTGGAAGCTGGATGCCTCAGTGGAGGTAAGAAAATACATTTAACAGCTGTGCTCTTTGAAGTCACTTCCAACATTTTTCGTAGATGCTTTTGCAGACTTGTGCTATGTATTTCTCAGTTCTAGGTGCTTCAAATTTATTTTCTTTAACTCCAGCATCAAGATTCTATATAGCTTTACTTCATGTTTAACACAATTGGCATTTCTGAAAAAAAGCTTTATTAGGCTTCATTGTATAGTAGTTCCTTGCACGCATATAGAGGAGATGCTGTCCTAGGAAGGATAAGCTGTTAGTCTATTTTAGTGTGTGAATAGTTTGCTAATTTGAGAGCAAGACAGCCCTGGAGTAATGGAAGGGGAATTACTGATGCTTGCTCCCTTAGGGAGAAAAGTTTGACTTATATACCCAGTGAGCTGCATTGGAGCTGTTTAAGCAGTTACTTAGATCTGTGATGCTTTATGGTCCTTAATAAACTGAATAGTTTGATAGCAGTAGTTAAAAGAAATTTTAAAAAATGGAATGAGGAGAGTAAGCCTGAACACCATCTTGATTCCAAGTGGAAATAATTATTCCTATTTATTCTGCATTTCATCCAAAGTTCAGACTGCTATTTGATAGTTTTCTTTGGCATCTCTCATTTAGAGGTTGGTTCAATTCAGAGCTGCTCTTCTGAGTCATCTTTAATATGCTTACCTAGGTCTTCTCCAGATTCAATAAAACACAACCTTAATGATTTCCATGGGAGTCTAATGGCTACAATGCAGAATTCTTTCTGAGTTTCACTGGCCTCTCTAGTGTTTAGGGTATTTCTCATCTGGCTTGGTGTAGATCTTTATTAATCTTTTTGCCTGTCTTCTCCCAGCTGAAGTGTCCTTCATTCACATTCCATAAATCCTTTAGGCCTATAAACATTTTCTTACTACACATAGAAAGCTGTAATTTATAAGGATTTCATTAACTCTGTTCTTCTCCAGTATTCCTTCAGCTTTAGCTACCCAGAGTCCTTGTGGGTTGTCTGTTACTAGCACAATGGCTGGCATAAGTAGAAAAGCCAGAAAGCAGAAAATAATCTCTGGGTGCTAACTTTGTTTTCCATAAATGTTCTTGGATCATAGTAGTAAAACCACAGGAATGGGTGATGATATGGATCATTTCTGGAAGAGTTGTGACTTGAAATGCCTTACCACTCCCCCATTTACCTGTTTAAGCAACCTCCCTTCTCTCCTAGAAGTTTTTAAGAGTTTTAAGCCTAGCTGCAAGGATGTGAACAATGCCTGGTTTAAAAATGCTGACTTGGTAGTGCAGCACAGCAAATTATGATCTTGAAAGTTTTCAGTCAGCATCATCAGTGCTATATTTCACACATTGTGTCATCTGCTTATCACTCAACTACAACCTTAGTTAAATCAAGAGCAGAAAAGTGCTTTAAAATTATGCTGCTTTTTAATTTAACAAAATGTTATATCCACAAAATGCTTTAGGTTTATCCCCTACACATTCTAAGTATGTAGTACACTTAAATTGTTTCAGTGGCAAATATGACAGATGTGAGCAAAATGGTTGTGGGGAAAAATGTTTTAAAGAAAATAAATTTAAACACATTACTAAAAGAAGGCAGTTTTGGTGTCTTTTTTTTTCACTTGGAGAAAACTGTTCCTTAAACCAGTTAACTAGCTTTGACTAGAGTGATGATGATGAGCTTTGGCAAGCTTTATCTAATGAACAAAATATTCAGGCAAAAGCTGTCTGAACTTTTAGTTCTGGCTCTGTGACTAAAACAGTATTTCCAAAGGGTGACAAAGAATATAGCTTGGTTCTAGGAAGAAAATGATTTTGAGTTAATTATGTATTCTGCTGCAAGTGTTACAGAAAGTCCTTCATACTAAAGGTACATAAACACTTTCCAGGAAATGGAACTTGCAGATGCGATGCTGTGGAATTTAAATGTACTTTGCTTAGTAAAATGTCTTTCTGTTGCATCTGTCTGAGGTATGCCCTTGTCAGTTTAATCATTACTTAAAGGTGTTCCTTTCAGATTGTGATTGTGCATTGGGTGCTTTGTTACTTTCAGGTGGTTGTGATGAAACTTAAGGAGTCATGATTGTGTATTTCAACATGGATGCAGCCTGTTATCACCAGATGAACACAATCCCTTAAAGCTCACAAAGAATTAAATGGAAACCATACATTGAAACATTGAAAATATGTAGTTTGTGACCCTTCCTAGGTTAAGTTGTATAAAGGCCAAGAGTAAGTGCTAACAAAGTACAGATTTGCAGCGTTGAAATAGGTGTGATAGTAAATCACTTGTTTTGCTCTAGCAGAAGAAAGTTGCACAAATAGCTCAATGTAGTAAGAGGATTAAGAGCTTAACTCCAGGGCTATGTTTAGTGTGACTCTAGCTCTGCTACATTGCAAGTATACTGTGCCCAACTACTTATTACTGCCTTAGCATCAGAAGTTGCAACTGAGGTTTGCTGGTGTTTGTGTGACTCCTAGCCAAGTTCTGTCAAAATGACCCAGATTAGCATAAACAATATAGCAGGGTTCTTTTGCTTTTCTAACCCAGATTTCTTTTAGCAGAAGAGGTTATGAATTTTCTCAGATTTTAAACTAAGAGCAGCTCGTATACTACTGGAGAAGCTCAAATTTGTTAAGAGAATGCCTGGTTTTCTTCCTTACTACTTGAACAAATAATTCTGAGTAACAGCTAAATCAATGGTTAATCAACAGGTTATTTTAAACCTTGTAAGTCAGTCACTTTTAAGATTTACATACTTGCATGAAGAAGTACCTGCACTTGTTTTCTACCTGCATACAACTAACTCTGAGATGCTACTTGACTATAGAAACTACCTGTGTTAAGGACAATGTAGGACACTAGTTGTATTAGTAACACAAGCAAACTTGTCCTTACTAATGACTTGTATAGATTGCAAGATGTACTACTATTGAAGTCTGTAGTAAGGAATTAAACATGCTAGTTTTGCCTCAACAACTTGAAATAGCCTAGTGGGTGCCTGGATTTTTTTAGAAATCTATGTAGTAGTTGTGGGCACTTAACTAGGACTGCTGAGGTATGACTTTCCCTCTGATGCCATGATCTCTCAGAAGTGTGCTTTTTGGTGCTATCACTAGGGGTGTTTTGGGATGTCCAGGGGTCTGTTTTTGCCTAGAGAGCCTGACGCTTGCTCTTGCGGCTTGAGTAGCCATTAAAACTAACTTTTTAGTTGTCCTTGGTATTCTATCTGATAAGAAGCAAGAAAATTGGAATATAGATAGCAGTAAATATGACCAAAAAAAATTATAGATCATTCTGTTTTGCTTTAATTACACTTAACTGATGTAAAAAGACTGAAGGACAGACAGAAGGAATGATGACCTCATCTGCTTTTCCCAAAGGCTTTGGTTATCTGTTGCATTGTTGGTAGGCTTTTCTGTGATTCAGTGTTTATTAGGCTATTGCCAAGAGATTTGTATAAGCATGTGTATATCTCTTAAAAAGCCTTACTAATTCTTTCTTCATGCTCGTGGCCAGATTTTTTTCTAGTTCTTTGCGTGTTGACCAATCTCTCGTGTTCCATTGTGAACTGCTCTTAAGGACGAAATTTCTCAAAAGGCCTTGTAGGGTCTTTGGCTTCTTCAGTGACTACCACACCCAGATCTTAAGATGAATCTATGATCCTGTTTCCAGGCTCTCTGTAGATGGACTGGTTCTTTTGTTTCCTGAGATACAGGATGAGGTTGAATATACCACCGCATTAGCATGATTAAGGGAGTGGAACATCTTCCTCATGAGGAAAGGCTGAGGGAGCTGGGTCTCCTTAGCTTGGAGAAGAGGAGACTAAAGGGGTGACCTCATCTATGTGAAGGGTGGGTGTCAGGGGGATAGGGTCAGGCTCTTCTCGATGAAGCCCAGTGACAGGACAAGGGGCAATGGTTGTAAACTGAAGCATAGGAGGTTCCATGTGAATAAAGAGCACTGGCACAGACTGCCCAGAGGGGTTGTGGAGTCTCCTTCTCTGGAGATATTCAAAACCAATCTGGACACGCTTCTGTGTGACCTGGCCCAGGGAATCCTGCTGTGGCGGGGGGGGGGATCGGACTAGATGATCTTTCGAGGTCCCTTCCAACTCCTAACATTCTGTGATTCTGTGATGTTATCACCCTGCAGTCCCCAAACAAGATGGCTTTTGCCTGGTCTAGCTGTACCTATGTCAGTCTGTATGCGTGTGGGTATGTCTCCAGAAGCACACAGGTGAAAAGTTCAAGCTGTGTTTTTGTATGTCTGCATCCAATCTTACTGTCTCAATATTGAAAATCTTAAATGAGCCTGCAAATCCTACAGATGTAGGGCCTAGATCCTGCCTTTGTCCACCACTGTCTGTTTCCTCCTTGCTTTTCAGACCTCTTGTTTCCTGATAGAAAAGACAGTTTGTTTAATATAATCCATTTGTCTAATAATGCCTTTTGTTTAAAGGTGATCTGTGGAAGCATGATCCAACAAGAAATAGAAATAATTAACTTCTGAAATAACACACAGCTTTGTCATTCTGTGTATGAATTGAAAGTTTCGTAATGCTAGGTCATGTTTTGGCATAGATACTTGTACAGTGCATGCTGGGTGACTTGTGCACAGGCATGCTATGGAAATTTAATTAACTGATAGGCAAGCAATTTGCAGACATAGTGCATTCAGTTTAACTGCTACAAAACTGAGTTATTAAACCAGAAAGAGAAGGGCTTAATGTGCTTTTTAAGAGTACCTTTCAAAACTTGACAACTAGGTTGGATGTTGGTGCCTGTTGCTCTGTGAAATGCCCTTCGTGTGTTAGGGAAAATGTGAATAACATCTGGGTAGGTGTATGGAAAAGCTAAACTATTACAAATCAATTGTATGGTTTTATCAAGAGGAAAAACCAGAAAAACAGAAGTCAAATTCCCATTTAGCTTTCTTGCTAAAATCTCAATACCTTTCTGAAGCAGTGAAGCTGTAAAATAGCCTAATAAGGACGAAGTAGTTGTTGCTGTAAATCTGCTTATGCAACACTTTTAATGGAAAGCAAGGACTTTTCTGGAGATGCAGGCAGGGAAGGTTAGATTCCAGGGTTTTCATAATACCATTTTTGAGTTGTCTACTAGAAGTGTCTGTGCGTCCAAGGGATTTCACTGCGTGGTAAAGTAGGAGGATACTCCTAGATTAAATCCAGATGCACAGGCTCAGATTTTTCTGCATTTGTCCTTTTTACCATAGGGACAGATGATGTCAATGTCACTTCTGTGGTTAACTGCTTATTGTTCTTTCCTGATGCCTTGTCATGGACTCCTACCTAGAGCAAAGAATAAATAAAAAGATGGTTTTGTCTTATAAGTTTTTCCCCTTTCAGGAGTACTGGCTACCTTTGAATTGTGAAGGCTAGCTGTCAGATTGTTAGAGATGTAATATGCAGAAGTATCATTAAGAAAAAAGCTTTTTTGTGTGCTTAACCATGGAAACAAAAATAATGGAGCTGTAATTCTACCATTCCCAGAAGTTAACAGCTGGAGCCACAGCCATTAAAAAGTCAGAAGAAAGGAATGTTGACAGCCTGCAGAAATTAGGGGTTTAATTACATGATGATGGCTAACCAAATTTTTCAATCATTTTTTTGTCATACTGTTTTTATGAAGATTACTGTGGCATAGTGGCAAAGATTCATGTGTTTTAATGCCAGTTGTGTTTCAGAAACAGACTCTACAGCAAATTGTGTTTGGTGCCAACACTAGTTAGAGATATTATTTGATTTCGTATATTTCCGAGGAAAAAAGCAGCCCCAAACCTTACAGTCCTCCCAGATTCCCCAGCTCTTTCAGGTAGCTGGTAATGCCGTTTGTGCCATGAAGTTTCCTTCCATAACCATGAAGGTTATTGTTTAATTGCTGGTAAATCTAAGTGATGTTAGTGCTTTTTATAGTCCATTTGATTTCTAAAACCATGTGTATAAATAAAAACAAAACTACTGCAATTTTAGGGAAAAAGACACAATCTTTTCTATGCAACTGCCTGAGACTCTGCCATTGTGGCATCTACCGACCAGCGTGATGCAATGGGGCTGTAGCATTCAGTGTGATTGAAGTCTCTTGGAAGTGGGATGCTCAAGGGGCTCTGTTGAGGTGCCCAGGCAGGCTTCCAAGTGATTTTTTTTTTCTCATGCATCCCTGCACACGTGGCATGTTGCCTCTGGTGTGATCTGTGTTAGGTCACAACTGCCATGCTGCCGTTGTTTCTAATTAGCAGAGACCTTGTTTTGTGGTGAGGTTAACTCAAAAACCCAAGCTCTGCAGTAAAGATAAGCAGAAACTGCAAATACTACAGGGTAAACTGATCAGGTCTGACCAGAGTGGCTGGTGACTCCCAGTTACAGAGAGGAAGGAAAAGGCTGTTTGGTCTACGTAAGTATTGAACATGGTAAAAACCAGTGGTTTGGAATGTAGACTCTCTGGAACCATTAGAGATTACTTTCATTCTCTTGAGCTGCTGTTGTGTCACTGACCAGATGGTGCTGTCATTGCTGCTACCTTTGTGGTTTAGTTTTAGGTCTTGTGAGTGCCAGGTTAGTAGGAGACCTCAGGAAGTAGTCCAAAAGTAGTGAAGATGAGTCCTCTGGAGTTTTTGGCTGTAGTTTTGTCGTAATGGTGACAAGCAAATGAATATCGTTAAATGATGTTGCGACATGTTATTGGCTGGCTTATCTCAGCAAGTTTATTCTTGAATGTAATATATATGTAAGCGTTTTAAGTGCCTCATTAATCAGGCTACTTGAATGATAAGCTCACTATATTTTTGGACTTGAGTCGTTATGTTGTGGGGTTTTTCCTTAAATACATTCAAGGGCATTATCTGACAATGCACTTCGTTTGCTAAGCTTACCCAGAAGCTAACAAAATCCTAGCCAGGAGAGAATGGTTCCCGGGAGAAAAGAGATTTTTGTTTCCCGGCAGGGATAATCCCCCTCAGCGCAGCAAGCTCAGCGGAACCTCTGTGACTCCGCTCCAAAGGGCACCCAGCGCCGCCGGGCTCGGTAGGGCGTCGCTAATCCGCGGTTGCGGTGCCTGCGCGGAGGGCACGGGGGGCGGTGCCTGCGCACGTGCCCTGCGGCGGCCGCGGACCCGGGAGCGGCTTTGCGGTGCGGAGCGGCAGCGTGAGTGCAGGGGCGCGGGGCTGCGGTGGTGGGGGTCGGGGGCGCCTCGGCGGGGAGGGGCGCTGGTCCCGCCGTTGCACCGGCCGTGAGCGGCGGGCGGCTCCCGCAGCGCTGTAGCGCCCTGCCCGGCAGTCGTCGCTTCTCATCGCCGCTCGTTCTCTGAGTGCTGGCGGCGCTGGCCCCGCTAACGCAGCGGGGAAGAGGCGGCAGCGATTGCTAATTGCGCACGGAAGGGCCGCTGTGGCCGTGGGAGTGGCCGTACAGCCACGGGCGGCGCAGGATGGTGTGAAGAGCGGGATCTGACCTTCCCGCCGCCCGCGGAACCGCCGGGGTGGCCTTTCGGCCGGCAGCTCTCAGCTGTGGGCGGAAAATGTGCTCATGCGTGTCTTTGTGATGTGGCTGACGCTGGGTGTAAGGAGGCACAGCAGGATCAGTGAAAGGACAGACTCCCATGTTTCATTTCTAGTGTCATTCCTAACGCGCTGGTTTGCTCTTGGGTGCGATGGCACAACTCAAATTTAAGCAATCCATCAAAGGAACCTTCAGGCTGCTTGAAGTGTTAGTTTTGAGTCGTCTGGCCTTCTTTTCTAGAACACAGGGACAGTTTCCCCATCAGACCTAGTTTATAGATGACAACAGTAATAGTAAACTAGGTGTGGGAAAACTGTTCTTAAGTAGGCGTATCTCCTGAGGCTGGTGTGTTAACAGCCCCCTTTATTTATGGAACTATCCCTGCCTGTTGGGTTGGAGTTGAAACGTGTATTGATTTTTCTTGTGGTTTTGCTTTTAGTAACAAATAATTTTTGCTGTTGGGAATTGTATAATATGAGGAATGTGAAAGTTAAAATACTAGTAAGGCATAAGAATCCAAAAAGGTGGGGAAATAATTCTTAAATCAAGCTTGAATCTAGAGGACTTACAGCTGGGTTGGAGCCAGAGGGACCATTTGCTGCCTAGTGGGTTGCAGTGGTTTTGGTGAATATTGATTTGCATTATTAGTCGGTCTGTTGCTATTCACCTCCTTCTCTCACCTCTGCAGACTGGCACAGTGTGTACCTTTCCTTTTCTGGATCTCTAGCAGACCAGCAGAGTTTAGCTTGTTTTATCTTCACATAAGTAGTTTTTGCAGTTCTGTGCTATGAGTGCTTCCATCTTTATGGTATCTCCATTTTGTTGATTGAGCAGAGATTGGAGTTTTCCTGTACGTAGTATCTAGCTGTCTGGTCCCCTCCAACTTCTGGAGAGTTGGAAGATTTCCGAAGTGTTGTTCCAGAGCTCTTTTCTCTCCCTTGCTCAAAAAAAGAGGGTTAAGATGTTTAGTTTCTTTAAAGCAGTCTTAGACTGGAGGAGATTATTTGGTCTAACAAACTAACTTCCTTTCAAAGGAAGGAGTGTGGTCTGCTTGCTTGACACAGCAACTTTCTCTTCAGCTGGAGCCAAGTGTGGTGGTATACTGAATTCAGTAAGGGAACGTGTGCAGACTGGGAAGATGCCTAAAAAGATGTCTGTTACTCTTAATACAAGGAATGGTTTGTTACAGGTTCTTTACAATGGTGAAAAGGAAAAAAAAAAAATCTCGTTTGAAAATGACTTCTATTCATGCCATCAGAGATGTTAAGAGGCTTCTTTGTACATTGATTTTAGGACTTTGAAAAATAGTTTAGGTTGGGAGGAACCTCAGAAGTTTCCAGTCAGATTTCCACTTTAGGCATGGCTAATTTTGAAGTACTATTACTATTAGTCAGAATACTCTGTTTTGTAATCCTTGATGGTATTTAAAAGCTCATGAAATCTTGACGAGCATGTTATCAGGTTATTGTGAATTGTAAATTTTCTTTTAAAAGTTAGATTACAAAGATATTTGTAATCATATGACTCATGTTTGAGGGGAATGTCTTGTAAAAAAATCAACTTGTTTGGGATAAGTAAGTTGTGCAAAGCTCTGAAAGGTTCTTGAGGCTCAATAAGGAATGTCTTGGGGAAGTTGGGAGTGGGAGAGAAGGAAAGAATAAGCAATGATCAAAGCAGTTTTAGACTAGGCTATATGTGCTAATGCTGTCCAGTTTATGAGATTGGACTGAGCCCATTGAGTGTTTCCACTTTTGCTCAACTATTTTATTGGGAAGAATGTGTAAGTAAATGTGTGCTACCCTGAGTTTTATTGTCAACTTGAAAACACAGACTTTCCAGGTTTTGTTTTATACAGCTGCAATGAGTCCTGTTTACAGTGCTAAAATAAATGTTTAAGGATAGCTATCCTCTTAATGACAGTTATTTCTCTGGTTATGGGTGGGAGGGAAATGAGACATCAAGAAAACCATGTTTTAACTGGTCTTTTTGACACAAAGTGCAGACCATCAGCTTGCACTTAAAACAGGATTACAACTAAGATGGTTGAAGTTAGCTGAGTACTGACAGACCATAAAATAACTCACTTATCTTGGAGATCCTTTGTGGTCACCACAAAAACACACAAAAAGACATTGGTTCTCTGTAAAGAGAAGTTCTCATTCCCTTCTGGAGGTTTTAGCAGAGTTGAGAGCTTGTAGATCTGATAGTTCCAGAGAAAATGATGCTCTTTAGCAAAGGGATGCTGCCATTAAAGCAGGTAACCAAGTGTAGAGACACTGGGTTAATTCACTGGGATAATATTTTTAACATTGTGCATTGTGATGGCTTTTTAATTGTTTACAGAGTTGTTTGTATTGTTTTGGTGTGCAGTGTGCATAGGGAGGGTGGCTGCTAGAAGTAGAATAGGCTGGAACATACCCACTTGGAAAACTGCACGGTCCTACAGTAAGGCACAGTTTAGCATGCAGATCCTGAAGTTCAGGGCTGTGTTCCTAGCTTGAGAACAGCTTTCTGTAATTCCCATTCTCTGTACCCACCCACCTCATAAAGAGGGTAACCATTTCTTCCGTTTAAAAGGCAAAAAGTGGAATGGTTAAGATACCTTTAAAACAATCCTCCCGTGGATTGAACAGCTGTTCTTTCGTAACCGCCCAAGGGGTGGCTGTGGCACATACCGCTCCAAGACTCTGAGAGCCTGGTCCTGGCCGCAAGGCAAAGGCTCCAGAGCTGGACTTTTGCCTAGTCCTGCCCACTTGTCCCCCGTGGTGGTGCAGTTGGCCTCCCACCCACCCCCCGCCTGCGCTCGCAGTCGGGGTGAGGTGGTGGTGGCTGATGCTCCTGAAGACTGCATGGGTTCCGGTGAGTGCCTGCACCTAAATATTAAAGGCTTAAGGGATGCTCTGTTCTGTCATCTTCTTGTGGATTATGATTTACAGAATGCTTTGTTGTATATTCTTATTGTGGATTGTTGTTTGATGTTTAAAAACTCGGAGGTTGTTCACAAGGCAGTAGCGTTTGTATTTTGAGGTGAGTGGAGGGTTGTGAAGTTGTTTTGAGCCTTAGATTTCCTTAGCAAACAGCAGCTGAACAGAAATTAAACTACTAATTGCAAATGCTCAGCTGCTTTCCATTTAATCTCTTTGCTTGGGGTTCGGAGGCATAGATGTGTCAGGGCTCCTCAGCCTGTCTTGTGAGCAAATGTTTTAATAATCCTGGCTTCTGTTTCCTCTACTTATTTTTCAGTTGCTCACTGTGATGTTTGCTTAGCAGGGGAGGAATTTCACTATCACCCTGTAGAGCTGCTTCTTCCATTCCCCTGTTTATTTAAATAAAAAAAGATTAGCATATCTGAATAGGGTTTGTGTTTCTTTTTTGTCACTGAGTGAAGACCAAAGAGTTCAACTAAACTAAAGAGGTGTGTTGACTGAGTTAATGATCTTCTCTCTGTCAGGTAGAACTGGGTGGATGCTGGCTCTTAGCGATGCTAATAATGCTAATAACAATAATAGTAAAGCTAATAAAAATTAGAAGTTGTGCGAGAACTACTCTTTAGTCAATTGTGACAAATTTAGCAACATTTTTGTACCCAAAAATGTGGTGTGCACAAGGGATCCATGCTTGGGGTTTACCCCCCCACCTCTCCCTTATAACTAAGAATTAAAACAGTTCCTGACCAGGCAAGATTCAAATCCAAATAACAAGCTGGATAATCAGACTCTGGGAGGGAACAGGGTTGTAGCCTTTTGGGTGTGCCACAGAGATTCTAAGTCTTAACACAAGGATATCTCTGCATTACAGCAACACATTTTGAGCAACATTTTGGTCGTTCCACAGGCTGGGGGTTAGGATGGTCTCTGAATCAGAGACAGATAACAAAAAAAGTCTTTGCTGTATGTCATTTCAGGGTTTCTCTTGGTTAGAAGTAAGTGGTGAAATAGGGTAGAATCTGTTCTCTTATCTGCATTATGTTTGTGTAAGCTGGCCTTGTGTCCTGCTTGGGATCATGAATTATTCATGTGTCCAGACACTGTGATACTGTCTTCCTTGAAACCAAGTATGCTGTTAAAAGAACAAAGCAATCATTTTTTCAAAATATTTTCTGCAGTTATTTGTGCAGGTAAATGGTTGTATTAGTTGTGTCAGTAGTATTCTGGAACTAGTTTTAAGGATGGAAAGGGATTTTTCTCTGAGAAAATTCTGGGCACAAAAGCAAGGAGTTACTACTAGTTCCTGTTTTCTGAATTCTGACAACAGCTGGCTGTGAGAATAAAGATTGTGTGTCTCTGGTGTATTGCCAGTCACAGATCAAACCAGTAATATTTTCCCATATTTATGAGGGGGAGAAAAAAACCAACCAAACAAAAACAACAACAAACACCTCTCTCCCATACAAAAGTACATACAGATGGCAGTATTTACCAAAACAGTCTTTCAGGGAATAGGGTTTTGCAGATGACTCTGGAAAAATTTTTATTCTGTATTGTGCAATAGTAAAGTTGGGTGACTGCAAATCGTACAGCCCTTTATAACACATAAATGTAGTGATGCAAGTTTACAGTGACTTCTTACACTGACAAAACTCCAGAGACTTTCTTGGTAACCACAAGCAATGTTTGCACTTTTAAGATTTGAGCATACATAAATAATGGCTTACACTGCAATGTTAAGCTTAATTGGTTAGAACTGTTAAGTTGGTTGTTCTGATGTCAATTCTACTTCAGCAAGACTGGAAATTGGTTAGCATGTAGGTGCTGTACAGGGTATGTTTGTGAGATCACTGTGTCTAATAAAATGGTTGCAAGTCTATTTCTGTCTGCAAGCATGACTGATGAGCTCTAATGTTGGCTTCGTGCCTGTTTTGGTTCTGGTGTGGAACTGTAAGGAACAGGAAAGATTACCAATTATGGTGAGCCAGTTACAGATCTATTTATTTTTTGTTAAGTCTTCTGTTGTATATTTGTAAAGTTGCTGTTTAATATAGAGTAGTGTGAGGGGGAACCATTTAATCTACATGAACTTCTTTTTTGAAAGAAACTGTTGTCTTACTGTAATAAGTCACTGGCTGATATTGAGGTCATCTTGTTGGAGGCTCTTTATTGTACACATATACTCCAATACTCTTTCTCTCCGTTGCACCTGAGTGCTTTAATCATAAATGTATTTTGTCAGACTGGTAGCAGGAAAAGGTTAGAATAGCTTGTTAAGAGTTTTGATGTGGCACGGAACTGGAATGTAATCTAGGTCTTCTAAAACCCAATTCAGTACATTAATAAATACACAGACCATCTGCAGTCCAACCAGAAATACTCATGTGGGCTTTTAGCTGTTGTTGCAATACAGTTCCTCCTTGTCTGGCATCACTGATGTACAGAGTTGGAGCTGCTTTCTTCTTTCTCTTTCCAGAAATGTCATTCCTGCCTGACTTTGGGATCTTCACTATGGTCATGTGGTCTCTTGGTCTTGGAGCCATTGGTGCCGCTGTGACAGGGATCGTCCTTGCTAATACTGACTTATTTTTGTCCAAGCCAGAAAAGGCTACATTGGAGTTTTTAGAGGAGATAGAGCTAAAAACTTTGGGCTCAGGTAAGGTTCTGGACGTTTCAGCCTATATTCTTCAATAATTAAGTTTTCATAAGAACCTTTGTATGCCCTTGATGGCTGATAATTCTGGTGAAGGAAAAGCAACCAAAATTGATACTTCTGGATGAAACATGACACACATCTAAAAATCAGTGAAGCAATAATACCCTGTTGGTCATATAGTGGGGGTTTTTTTTCTAATATGTGGAACTTTTTCTGATGTGGTGTTCTCTGCTGTGCTTTGTGTCAATCCTTAAAGTGTTAATTGCTATAGAGAAGAATGGCTGATATTATTGCTGATACTGTTTCTCCTGTACAAACAGAACAAAGAACATTCAAAGCAGGTGAACTATGGAAGAAGAACGGTGCAGTCATCATGGCTGTGCGAAGACCTGGATGATTTTTGTGCAGAGAGGTACTTGCTGGGCTTTGGGATTAATTTAAGGAATAGTTGAGCTCTACATGCATAGATTCTCTTTAAATATAAAGAGGCAGGGAGCAAATAGGACAGTCATCAAATACATCAGAAGTATCTGAAATGTTTCCTAGCTCAAACCAGTTGCCACCTAATAAACAACATACTTAGTTTTCTTTGCAGCTGGTCTATATATTCTAGATCCTGAGCATTTTCCTTCTGAAGGCAGTGGTTACATGATTTTTAAATTTGCCAGGGACCTAGCCCATGGTAATTAGAAAGGGAAGTTACACAAAATCCCATTGGTAATGAGTCTTAAGAAATAGTTGTATTCCATATGTCCAAAATAAATCTCTGTAAGCTTGATACTCTCTGACCAAAAGCAGGCCAAGACTGAACTGACAAAAAGCTATCAGATAAAGCTCATCAGCAAAAAAAAGATGTGAACAAAGGGGAGTCCCTTGCTTTTCTGGGTGCTGAACAGGAACGTAAGGACTCTGAAGATAAGGAGTTCCTGTTCTGTAACAGGATGGTTGTGAAACAAAATTTGATTAAGTTGGCATTGGGCTCCTTGGATGGAGGTGGGAGTAGACATTAAAACTACAGTTTGAATGTACGTGTGCCTGGCAACAGCTGTAACTTGCACCTTGGTCACTATTTTTTCTTATAGCTATGGGTAAAAATAGCTATTATGTTGTTATTCCCTATGCTGTAATGTGGAGTAATTAATAATGCAACCAGTTAATTAAGGGATCTACTCCCATCAGTAGTAACTCCTTAAGTATGTGTAGAATTCTTGGAAGGCTAATGATTAATGTACTTTGCTCTCTGAACAGGTGTAGCGTAGGCAGGAGGAGAACACACTACATGCCTGACTCTGTGCCTTTCACATACAGTTAGACAGGAGTTGAGTAATGATTTTTAATTAGTTTTTATGCTAACTTCCTAAGCAGAAATAAAGAGCCCAGTTCAAAGAATTGTGAGTTGTTTTATTCTTTCAGGAAAAAATTGAGCAGAGAGAAATATAATTTTCTAATTATTTTTGGTTCAAAACTTAAAATTTTTGACAGGCAGTCCCACTGCTGATCAGCTTATTAGGGCAAATAATTGTTTGTGTATTTTAAATGTGAAAGTGTTTGAAAAAAACTTATACATTGTTTGAAGTAATTTTTGATTGTTGTATACTCAAAGCATTTTTGTGAGTTGACTCTTGTCTTTCTCCTAAATGTAGTTCAGTTTCCCTTTTTTTGTGCATCCATTAATGTTTCTCTGTAGTATAAAATCTGCTTCTCTCCCCACTGTCACTGACTCTGAGCTGATGGAATAGTTCAACACAGGAGACTTGCCATACCTGTTACGATGCAGGCAGTAGGTTTTTATTTTTGCAAGAGACAAAATACACCTGGTTCCTACTGTTCACAAACTCTACTGGATTGATGCCTTTCGATCCTTAAGAACTGAGGCGTCTAGACTTAAGAAATGTGGAGTCTTTATCATCTGCCTCCTAAATCATCAGATTATTTTATTTCATAGGACTGCACTTCTACCAGTGTTCCAGTCATTGTGAAAGTGTAATCGACTTGCTAAATATTGTAGGTATCAAACCAGGGCTAAAGTAGCAGAAGAGCAATAGTTGAACTATCAGAGGGAGAAACAGAAATGGGACTTGTTCTTTTGGGTTGTCCCTGCCTTGGGAGCAGAGGAAGTATTCTGCTAGGGTGTGTGTGTCTGTTGTTTATGTAAACAAGAAAACAGTTTCACAGACCAGATGAACTGGTCACAGCCCCATGGTAAGGCTTGTACAGCTGTTAGGTGCTATAATTTGCCCACAAAAATAGACTTCTTTGCTTGTTCTTATTGTATCATTTTTAAATATCAGTAAAGAAAAACAAATTTGGTCTAGTCCCAAAAAGCTGATTTAAGTCTGATCTCTTGAGAACTTCAAAACTTAAGTATGCTCTTACGTCATTCCTGCTCTCCCACCTCCCAAAAGCCAAGCAAGGAGATACAAAATAAAGCCCAGCAAACTGCTGAAGTCCCTTTCTCCAAAAGGCTAATGGGTTTGATTGCATTGCTGTCTCTTCAGAGAGTGATTTCTGGCTTTATAGGGCACCCCACCATACTGGCCTGGAACATCAGTTCTCAGACATGTTAGGTTGCAATACAAATCTGTGGTTTGTTGTATTGAGTTTTGACCTATATAAAAAATCCCAGATAAAATTATTATTACCACCCTTTTAGAAAGATCATAAGGCATTTTGCTGAGGGAAAACAGAAAATAATTATCAGATCTTTAAGAACAGAAAAGAGGAAAGCTCTAACAAGCATAAGCTGTGGTCCTTTAACTCTAATCACTCATTACTCACTGTTTGCTTGTGATGCTGATTCATCCTTTTTCATTTCCTCTGAAAAAGACTAGTAGTGAACTGGAAGGTTGCCCTTACCCTTTCACCTACTGATGTCTTTCTCTAATGTCTTTTCTTCTGTCCACCTCTATCAGCTACTTTAACTAGGTAAACTACAGACGTCCTGCAAGCCTTTGAGTTAAGGCATTTCAGTTAGGTGGCTGAGGGTGTTCATGTGAACTTATGTCCATTTTTAAAAGCATGGAGTTATTTGTGGGAGCTTTGTCCTGTGAAAATGACCTTTCTCATTTGGAGGTGAGAAGACATTTTCAGTATGCACTCAGATCTGTTGGAAACCTCAGAGGTCTTTGTACAACCTGTGAGAGCTGGGATTCTGCTGAAGGCAGAACAAAAACCTCAGCAGATGAGAGTATGAGGTGTCAGCACTCACGCACCAGAAAAATCAGCATTGCTTCAGGGATGCTGAAGATGTATGAAGGAATTCCCTGACTATTAAGGAATTCTCCCTGACTGTTTGCACTGGAGGCTCTAGGAATGTTTGCGTCTTCACTCCAATATTTATTCTGGACTTGTGTAAATTGCTTCTGCACAGAGCCCTCAACATGCCTTGAAAAAGGGCTGATAAGGATGTATTTCTACTTGGAATGAAGGATTAGAAATTCTGACCTGGGAAAGTTAAGTGATGTTCTGTAAACACTACAAGATAGTTGAAGCCCTGGCACAGGCAAGGATATCCACAGCACTTAGTTAAAAATGTTTTCTATAGAATTTTAATACGTTATCCAACAAGTGCTCAAAAAATCCCCTTCCTGTGTGCTTAATAAAGAAAAAAACAGTAAATCTAACGAAGACCTGTCTAGGAGTAGAGCTAGCTTAAATGTCTGATTTACAGGTCTGTTTATGTTTTGTGCCTCCAGCTAGAATTTCTCTGTGGTTTTGATGCTCTTGCAATTCAAGGTGAAAACTTTCCAGCCTCCGTTTACTGCCTGAAATGTTTGAGTTTTTTTCCTTTTGTAGGAGGCTTCTGAGCTCTCCTCTCTGAAACCTCAGCTGTCTAAGCTGGGTGTCCCTCTCTATGCCGTTGTAAAAGAGAAGATAGGGACTGAAGTGGAGGATTTTCAACGTTATTTCAAAGGAGAAATCTTTCTGGATGAAAAGGTATAGTGAAATTGGTGTTCTTTTGTTTAAACCAAGCTTAGGAATGTCTTCTTTGGAGAGCTTGTATAAATAGACAGATACGTGGTCTGAATGAAGAAGGATTTAGTAGCATTGTAGTTTAAGACGTTAATAAGCTTTGCTTTTCTATGTGTGTGTGTGTGTATATATATATATATATATCTCTCTCCTGCTCAGCTTACAAACTTCTCTGTAGCTGTGCACTGATAACATGCTGTTGCAGGATTATTCCTCCCCTTAAAGAGGTAAAGAATATGGCTTATTAACGTTTATTCCTTTCTTCTGCTGGCTGTGTGCCTTGCAGATGTTTATGATGTATGGATCAAAGTCTGAAGGTGACAGGTATCATTCATTCAAGATGTACAGGCCAAATTGCAGTGATGCGGCTTGTCCCAATATATTGGCACACACTGTATTGCTTATTGCTGGTCTCATGTCCTACAAAACCATGGCCCTGCTTACTCTTTAAAGCAGAAGATGCATTTAGAAATCATTTGTCTTCTGAAGGTAAGAAAGTCAAGAAGATACCTTTATTAACAAACAACAACCCCAAAACAGATGTCTGATAAAGTTTCAGGACCTGGCACCACTGTTACCTTGTTACCAGTATTTTTATTGCCATACTTCAAAAATCAGGAAAAAGATGCTTACCACAAAGCACGCTTAAATTCCTGTAGATCAGCTTAAAATCCATGTGACTGGTGTCAGTACCACTAGTTAGCTGTGCAGAGGTAAGTGGTCAGGTACTGTGTTAAAGAGGTTAGTTCAGGTGCAGCTTCTTAATAGCTCTGCCTGACTAGCTTTTGTGTGTTGCAGCCTTTCTTGAAGACAAGGCTAACTGCTTTCCTGAATTTCATTTGGGTGGAAAAGTCCTTTTCACTTTGCTTGCTGAGATATTTTCTGTTTCTCTGCAGAAAGACTTCTATGGTCCACGCAGACGAAAAATGATGGTGTCAGGCTTCTTCCGCTTTGGAGTCTGGCAAAATTTCTTCCGTGCTTGGAGAAGTGGATATAGTGGTAACCTGGAAGGAGAAGGGTTCACCTTGGGAGGAGTGTATGTGATTGGAGCAGGAAGACAGGTACTGCAGACAATCTAGGAGGCTTTTTTTTTTTGTCTCCTGTGAGACCAAAAGTTTATATTCTGGAATTGTTCAGTGGCTGGTCGGTTCACCTCCCATGGGGACACTAGTAAATGAATTTCTCTCTTGTGTCTTTGACTAGGGTGTTTTACTAGAGCATCGTGAGAAAGAATTTGGAGACAAAGTCAGCCTTCCATCTGTCCTTGAAGCTGCTGAGAAGATAAAACCACAAGCTTCCTAAGTGGAAGAATAGTTGCACATATTTCTGATCACAGCTTGAAATATAGAATGCATCTGTTTTTTGAAAGTGCAGTTTAATTGCTTCATATAACTATTTAGTGATCAACGCAAAGGAAAGATTTTTCAAACATAGAAAATGATGAATATCCTCCTGGATCTTTTTTCTTGATTTGCAGTCTTCCAGATAGTCAGGATTTCAACTGCTTTTTTGTGTCTGACTATTAATGAAAGGCTGGGTCTAAAATCTGGCCTAGCCTAGATGTTTTCAGTGAGAGACAGACAGTTGAAAACCTGTTTACTTAGGGGAGGAAAAACTCTGCTAAGGCCTGGAGTAATGGAGTACTTGCTGAGGCTGAAGGACAATAAAATTTTATGTAAATAAAATGCTTTTGCTTTTTGCTTTTTCATTAACATATAAACACATCTGTTTCTAGAAGACTAAGTCCTGTCAGTGTACATTATTCTGAGATTCAAGACATGCTGCTATGTCTACCCAGTAAATTTCTTGGTAAGTTTCTTAATTGCTGGCTCAAGGTATTCTTTTGGTGTGATTCCCTGCAAGGAAGATTGAAGACATCTGATGTTTACTTCAGAACAGAATTGTGGCAGTTGTGGCATGAGGGCAAGTTCCTTCTTGTAGTTTAGATTCTAGAAAAACCCAAAAGGAATGATATCAGAGAGCAGATAAGGTAGAGTTTCCCTGCTGGCCTGAGTTCTGCAGTAGAATGGCTGGGCTGTCACTGCTGTGAAGATCCATAAGAATCAGTACCATACCTATACAAAAGTGTGAACAGGACAGCATGAATTTTCAAAATGTGCTGATGTTTCAAAGGCTGAACAGAATTTTAACATTGCACTTAGAGAGGATCATCAAGTGTTGTGTATCCTTCACTAGCTAGTCTATATAAAAGGCTAGGTAACTTTGGATAAAAAGTGCAGGCTAGAACATACTAAGTTAGCAGAAGAATAAAAGGAAAAGGATTCTTCTTTCCTGCCAGCAAGTCAGTCTGAACTGTCATTCTGCTTTTTTCTGACCTTCAAATTAATTAAACTTTCATGTATCATTGGTATTGAGGGCATGGATACTTTGCACCTCTGAAACTTTGGTAATACTTCTGGTTTTGCTCTGTGTGCCAGTGCCTATCCATCTGGATTGTTGAGATGTGCAGGAAAAAAACGGGTGTATGTGATGCTGACTGTAAGAAACCTAAATGCCAAAAACTCTAAAACTACATAAACATTGGTGTTGGCCAGTGTAAAATCAGTTAGCAGGCTTTAAAATTGCATCATTATGGATGAAGTCCTGGCTTTTAAAAAAAAAAAGTATATCAAGGCAGAACTAATTTTAAGTAAAAACATTCATATGCTCTTCAGAGTCTGTTCGTCACAGTTCCCTGAATCAACACTAGCAGTGAAGACTTTGAATGATTCTTAGGTTCACCAAGGTGTTTCATTTGAAAACCAAATGGAAATTGGACTCATACACTGTCAGCTGAAATTTGTGCTTGACTGTTTTAGAGGATAGAGGAAGGAACGGGAGTTTGGAGAGTAGAACAGCAAAGTCTACATCAAATTTGCTACACGATACAGACTTGCTCTGTAAAGGTTCTCCTAGAAGTCATAGACAAGTGCAGAGAACCATGTTTCTGTCCACGTTTTGACCTGCCCAGGTAAGTATGCCCATAAGATGATGTCAAGAAGCTCTCGGATGCTCAAAGACATAAAATGACTGACTGGTGGTAGGCTTATCTATGAGTGGCGGCCAGACAGCTGCCAAGAGTTTGCTCCATGAAATAGAGAATTGTGCTTGAGGGCTTTTTGTCCTGTGTTTTACCACTGAAAGGAAGTACCCTATCATGAGTGTTTGCCTGTTACAAGGCACCTAAAACTTCCTCTACAAACCTGCAAAGTTCCAAGCATTGTGTAAGTGGCTACTTGTCTGCAGTAGGTGTATTGTTATTTTGGAGTGCAAGTTATAGGAAACACAAAAAATGCTAGAAATAGGTGTGAGCTACTGTTTCTTACAGTTGCAAGACACTACTAATAACAAAGATCTTACTTAAAATAGGAAGACAGTTCTGAATGATGGCTGCCACAGAGTTTTGAGTTTTCTTTCCAGTGGGAAATGGAATGCTTTGCCATTTGCAGAGAATGGGTCTTGCACGGAGACAGGCAAAGTACTGATCTTAGACCTGGATTGTAGGCCTTGTTCCAAGGGCTGTTTATGCATTTCACATAAACATGAAATGTGAAAGGCATAAACAGTCCTTGGAGAATGGGATAAAAGCCAGATAGATTCCAAGAAATTTAAGGTAAAGTGAAGTGCCTTTAGAACCTGCTAAAGCTGCAGAGCAGCTACTTTTTTTTTTTATGTATGTGCAACTGAATTCCACCCACTCTGACAGAGCTGGCCACTGTTTCTTTCAGTCAGACTGCAGGAAGTCCTAGATGATGACAAAGATGCCACAGGGTTGCAGCTCTGCTGGTTGCTCACCCAAAAGGACTCTTGGAAACAGATCCAGGAAGCCATCATGTCCAGCATCACATGCAGGAAACCATCATGTCCAGCATTTAAAATGTTTAGCTGAAGTATAATGGATTTTAAACATACAAATCAGTAATGCTACAGTGTGGTGAAATGTCCTTTCAGTGTAGAAACATTTTTAGAGTGACCCATGAAGTCATTTTGAGGGTGTTTATTAAAATAGTCATGGAGATTGAAAGTTCTCTGCTCTGTCAGCTTCAGCAAAGGCATGTATATGGTGGTACCCACGTCAGACCTAGGTCTGGGAGGGTGTGTTTTCCTACTGCTAACAGTGATAGTTCCTGTAAACAGCATGTAGGACAGGGTATTTCTTGATAAGAAGGTTGCATAAGCTTACCCATATTTAAAAGTTTTCTAACGCGCTGTTTCAGAGATCAAGTCAAAATTTGGAGCCACAAAGGTCCAAATGCCAAATGGTATTTTAAAATGTTCTGAAGAATTACTGTTGGTAAATCGGGGTGTTTTTTGTTGTTTTGTTTTTTAAAGCCAGCCTTGGGATTATTTGGAGTTGACTTATCCTTTCTGAACTCCATGTTGATAAAATACAAATGGAGAGGATAAAAAATACCTGGTGCCTAGGAGCTAGTTGATAGGAATTGGAAATCGGCAGTCTTAAAGAAATACAAATGGCAGTCAAAGAGTAAAGGAGGAACAACTGAATTCTAAGTGAAATTTCAGTGCTGGAGACTGCAAGGTCTGCCAACTGGTTTTAAAAAATATTTTCTAACTTAATTGAAAAAAAAAACAAACCACACAAACCCCTACTGATTTTGTTGTACCAACAGCGACCTCTGCTGGCGCACTTCATTGCCTGCATTTAAGTAGTTTTAACGCACGTACACAAAAGCTCAATCACTTCTCAGTGCATCAAATATCACTTCACAGTTCAACACTCAGCTAGTTACTGGAAACTAGTAATTGAAAGGGGATTTTTTTTTTTTATTATTGCTTAAAAAAAAAAGCCTCCCCGTAGTAATTTTTCAATCAACTTTCCCTTGCTTGTAAGCCTCTTCATCTGTTTTTTCAGTACAAAAACAGGGTTAATAAAAAATTTAGAAAGGAAAGATGTAATACAGAAGGTGCTTTTTACTTGAACTTTAAAAAATATTGATTACATTTCCTATCTGTGGTGTCCTTTTAAAACCATTACAAAGATGGTCTGCCTCAGAGGGGAGTTCTGTTTATTTCCTGTTCTGCATCGAGTTTCCCCCTGTGCATTACCCATTCCCATGGCTGTCAGACTGCCTGCAGTTGGTGCCATTTGCAAATATCCACAAAGAGAAAGGAATGCCAAGGGACCTCTGCCATTTTCTGATGGGTTTCCTGTGATACACTGTGGTAGAAAGAAATAACGAGCACATTTCTTTTTCTCTCTGAGCCACTGGATGTCACTGCTACCCCAGCCACAATGAAGGCCAGCGGTAACCCCGAGATTTTTTTCTGCAGAAAAAGATTTGCATAACAAAGATGCCAGGAAGAGACCACAGTAGATTCCGATTAGGGTAGAAAAAAATACATCTACTACTGTCATCTTTTTACTTGTGTGGATATTTTCCTTTGTAAAATAAGAAACCAAGTTCTTCATTGTTAGGGTGGTGAGACAGTGGAACAGGTTGCCCAGAGAGGTTGTGGAAGCCCCATCCCTGGAAGCTTTTAAGACAAGGCTTGATGGGGCCCTGGGCAACCTGATCTAGTAGATGGTGTCCCTGCCAGGCAGGGGGGCTGGAACTAGATGATTTGAGGTCCTTTCCAACTCTTGAGGATTCTATGATTCTCTATGCTGTACTGAATGATACAGCCTGTGCTATATAGATACTAATAAATGAGTGTGGAGGGAATATATTAACAGACTCACAGTAATCCTTACAAAAATTTTACGTTTTAGTACTACAAATTTTAGATACCGACTGTGAGTGGCTGCCTTTATCCCACAGGCTTCTATCAGAGGCTGATTTAGTAGAGGTGGAGTAGACAGGTGCAATACCCACTTGGTAACAGCGGAGGGAGCTGGGGAGATGGAGAAAACACTGTGGAGACATGATGAATAAAGCTAAATCACTGACTCAGTCTAACTTCGTTTGATAGCTAATAGTTCCATCCTAACTTATTCTTCTGATTGATATCGAAAATGTTAAAAAGGTTTTCCCTAAAATATTTCTACTTTCTCCAGCTCCTGATGACTTTGTGTCTGAAGTTGACAAGTATCTCAGTAGCTTCTGTGGGCTTTTTCTCCCCCACACCCTCCTCTCTCCCTTACCCCCATAGTTATGAAAACCACATTTTCAACTTCAACTCTGATTTCCAGAAACCGCCTTGCATAAATAGAAATTTCTTCCACTGAAAAGTTGTTTCATGATAAGATAGTGCTGAACAGATACAGTGGAATTGGTGAGTATCTCTGGTCACGCCATTTTCTACCAGCTACTCTTCATAATGGATCATTCATTAATTTCAGGAAACACTTTGTAGTGATTAGAGGAAACTGCATTACCAAACCATGCATGAACATCCACCTGCACAAGTTCACTACTCTGTGAACTGCTAATACTAACCATTTTACAATACTCTTAAATTGAAAGAGAACCTTATTTTACTGATGAATACCCTTGCTAATTCCAGTCCTTGGATCCTAAAGCTGCTGAATTTCCCTGAAATTTCCCATTTCTCCTGCTGAATCCTAGCAGTTGTTATTGCATCCTCCGTCTTCCCGCCTCTTACAGAAGCAGCACACTGGAGCTTTCTGCCTTGGCTCCGGACTTTCTGGAGATGTGACTCAGTGCTCTGTAAGATGACTTAAGTACTTCTGAGATGGAGAAGGGATTATTCTGATAAGTCTGTTAATAATGCCTGTGGTGTTGAACTCTCTTCCTTAGCCTTACCCGTCTGCACACAAACGCATTTTCATAGTGAGGCACTGAAGAAAATCGTTTCTCTCTTTATATATGGGAAAGAAAGGTGACACAAATGTTCCCTGTGTCAAGAGAGATCATAAGGTATGGAAAAGAAAGGAATAGGAGCAGTGCATGTAAGTTAAGGAGCTAAGCCAGAGACGGAAGAGGAAGAGAAAGCAATTCCCCAGCTGCCCGGCAGTGATTACCTCTGGTGTGAGCTACCACTTGATCACCACACGAGTTTAAAAACACGGCTCAGCCTTTCCTTCCCTTCCTTTCTATCTTCCCGGCATCTCCGAAGAGAAATTTTAAAGCCATAGGACGCCTGAAGACTCAAAATATTTTTCGGGGTCATTTTGGTTTATTTTTTCATTCACCTTCTGTTTTTCCAAGTAAAGATCGATTGTGCCTTCAACATCACCCTGAAAGCGCTATCTCTGACTCACTGGTTCTCCCTGCGAACCCCCCCGAGGGGGTAGAAAGCGCCGCCGAGGTGACGAGGCCTGACACGTGGGCCTCAGCGGAGCTTCCTCAGCCCAGCCCGGGGGCGGGGCAGACAGGCGTTCCGGGACTCTTCCGCAGGGCGGGTGAGCCGGCCGTCTCGGTGAAGAAAGTAATCTAAAATTAAAAAGCGAAAAGCTTACGGAGTGGTCGGGAGTTTCTTCCCTCAGCTGAGCCGCCAAAGGAGGCTGCTAGGGGTCGTCCGCGGAGAAGGGGTGGCGGGAACGTGAGGGGTGGTCGTTCCCGCCGCTGGGGCGGGGTCCATTGGCTCTCACAGCCACCGCCCAGCCTCAAGGGTCAGAATCTCCACTGTTCAGCTTGGGGGGTGCCTGTGGGCGTTACAGTAGGCGAAGCCGCCTAGCGGTTTGTGGGAACCTGGGCCTCCTGCGCGTCTCCTTTGTGTGGAACACGGCTGCGTGAGGGGAGCGGGCGTGGCCGAAGGGTCGGGCGCGCATTTCCGCGCTGCCTCGGCCCCTGGCGGGAGCTCGATACTGCGGGGGTAACTTGGTGGAGGGGCACCCGTGGCGCTGGTGGGTGACGTGGAAAAGGTCCGTGAGTGCCGCCGTGCCGTGCTGTGTCGTGTCCATGGACTAGCTCAGGCAGCGGAGTGATTACGCCGACCGCCGCCTCTCCCTCCGCCCAACTCGGCGAAACTTAAGTGAGCAGGCTGCTGCTCCCGGTGAGTCCTGGCCCGGCAGCTCTCTCGGCCGTTGTTCTGAGGGTCGCGCTGCGTCCCCGTCTCACGGAATGGCCATTTATCCTCTCTGCGTCTTTAAGCACCGGCATTATGCCCCCTGGGAGCACTGCTCTTCCGTGCAACAGCCCCTGGGAGGTGGCAGCAGTTGAATCGGGTGGGGAGCGAGCGCTGCCTTGTTGCCCTCACTAAGAGTGGGCAGCGGCCCTCAGGCACCGTAAGTTTCCCGAAAACGCGGGGCTATGGCGAGCCTATGCCATTGTCCTTGTCTATTGAAGGAAGCCGGAGAGGCCGGGCGAGGCTTCCTTTAGAGTTCACGCGAAGTTGTTTCGTTAACTGAGGTACCATAAGGGAAAAAAATATTTGTTTTTAAAGGCCTTTCGGGGTCCTGCAGCGACAGGGCTTCCTGTGGGTGCTCCTTGCTCGGCCGTTGGAGTGGCTGCTACCAGTCAAGACCTTCAGTCCAGGCGTTTTTGTTGGCAGAAGCAAATGCTCCACGTGTGGGAGGATTGAGGCCTGTAACTTTTATTTAAAATTGTTAACTTTTATTACTTGTAAGTTGTGCTAGCGAGGGACCTTTCCGATACTCTTTCTTCTTCCCGCCGAAATGGGCCTGGCCGCCACCTGAGGTGAGGCCGCGCTCAGCGGCTGCGTCTGTGTCGGCTTCTGTGGAGTCCCTGGGTGGGTGCTGGGATAAATAACTCATCACCTGTTCCCATTTGGTCATTTACCTTCTCCCTGGTTCTTTGTAGTTTCAGGTGAATGTTTTATTTCTGGTCTGTGACCGCTACGGAGCGCTGCCGAGCAGCTTATGCATATTGACCCTTTGAGGAGAGCGCAAGTAAAATGTGTTATTCACGGTTAATGCGGGGAAAGTAGTGCTTTTTTTTTTTTTAAGGAAGGGATTAAACCTTGTGCATTTCTAGGGGTAGGGTTAAAGCTAAACTGGAAAAGGCTTGGTGTTATGGAGGACCCATGGTATTACGCTTGCCTAACTTTAAATACTGAGAGTTTTTTGTGGGGCAGAACAAACCACAGTTCTTTGCATTCAGAGTATCTGCATAAGGCTCTTAAACGTATGTCTGACTTGACCTCATGTACTCAATGTAGACTTAGAGGTTTCATTTTAGAAACATAGAAACATCTCACGGTTGGAAAGGACCTTCAAGATCATCAAGTCCAACTGATAGCCCTACACTACTGTTATCCCTAAACCATCCCCCTAAGTGCCACATCTACCGTTTATTTGAAAACCTTCAGAGATGATGACTCGACCACTTCCCTGGGCAGCCTATTCCAATACTTCACCACTCTTTAGGTGAAGAAATGTTTCCTAATATCCAATCTAAACCTTCCCTGGCACAATGACAATTTTGAGTCTTTCTGAATAAAAAAAAACATTGTAAGTTTAAGTTAAGTTACTTGTGTTGGTTTTTCCTTTCCTTACTTGGTTTTCAAAGGTGGAGGGGAAGTATATTTTAAGATAACTGGCAGGATAGGATTTTTCCAGCACAGCTTTGTGGTTTGTGTGTGTTTGTTTGCATTTGTTTGGGTTTTGTGTTTTTGTTTGGCGGTGTTGTTTTTTTTTAATTTTTCGTGAGTAGTGTTTTTTAATTGAGACATAAAGTTTGTGACTTAGAGCTATGGATAAAATGGAAGGAAACCAGCTACTAGAGAACAGAGGTACAGGGTATATCTTGTTCAGAAGTATATAAGGGGTGGCGATGATCTCCTTTCTGGTTATCTCCATCAGTGACTTAGGAATTGGTACTCGCATGCTCTTGTGACTTCATGAGCTATTTTATACTTAACAATAAGTGTGTGAAACTTTAAATGCTTGAGTGGGGGTGGTTGAGATGCTACCACTATCTGCTTGACAGAGAATATGTGTGCGGAGAGAAGGGGCCAGGTGGGAGTTCAAGTCTAATCATTGGTGTGAAGTAGGAATGAGCTGTAAGGAAAACTATTTCGCGCCTTTTTTGTGTGTTTTGTTTATTGGTAGTGTTGGATGTTTTTTGGGTTGGGTTTTTTTAACAAATCCAGGACATCTGTGTTGATGGAATGATGTTCTTTATCATCTGGCTGATGAGACTGGAAGAAGGTACTTTAGGGTGTCATGTACAACCTTTTATCTCTGGTGTTGTAGAGTGGGGAGAGAAGAACATAGTCGTGTTGCTTGTCCTTAGATGATTTTCATGTTCAAAATTACAGTGCCACTGAGATGGCAGCTTTTATAAATAGCTTCCCAAAAGTTTGGAAAATAGTATTGCAAAATGATGTGGAAGTAATGTGGTTGGCATTTTGCTGTGTTTTTGTTGTTTTTTGCACATAAACAACTTCCTAGAGGAGAGATCTAAAGCTAAATCAAAATCATGGAAAATTGCTTTTCTCTGTGTTGGATATTCTGTGTGATTTTTACTTAGTGTTAACTTCCTTTTTAGCTTGCTTTGTGTCAGTGTTATCTCCAGATCCCAGGAAAGAAGACCAAATCAGAAAGCTCACCTGAGTCTCATTCTCATTTCTGGCCATAGGCTTTGCCAGACATGCATTGTAAAATAACTAATCTTATGCTGTTTTCCTGTTTAAAGCCTCTTTCCTCTCTGTCCTCTTGCAGAGAGGTGGGAGGAGGGCAGGGTGGCAGAAAAGAAAGAAAAAAAAAAATCTTTTGTTAGGAGCAAGCTCAGTAAGGAGCCTTTATATAGGTAACATACCTGACAGGACTGAAATAGCTGTTCTCAGCTACCTTCTTCTAGCTTTAGCCTGGTAATACTTAGTAGAAAGATCATGAAAACCCACTGCTTTGAGCACTAAAACACTAAGTAATTTGGGCACTTCTAAGTGTTGAAGATTTAAATTTTTGCTCCTAGATATAGGAAGAAAATTGTTGACATGACGTTATGAGTTTGGCCATGTTTGGATGCAAATGTGTAGATAATTTAAACTTGTTTGTCTAGATTATAGACCAACTTCTGAATAACTGAGGAATACGCTTTTTTGTCTCTTATGTTTTTTTCTTCAGGCTGACCTGGTTTTTCGTAGAGGGTAGTTATATTTAGTTTATGAAGCTTTGCTGTTAGACTACCCATTTGCCATTACCTGTAAAAGGATGTTTTGTGAGAAAAATGGAGGGCAAGACATTTGGCTGACAAACTCCTATACCAAATTTTCGTAGTCTTATATCAAGTTTGTAGTTGTCTTAGGTGTTGTCTTAGGCACAGTTGACCACTGCTGAGTGTGAATAAACTCTTGTTCTAATCTCACTGTGTTAAATTAGAAATCTTATTGAGGATTGTGTGTGTGTGTGAGGAAGCAAGAGTTCACAGAGCTGTTGTCAAAACTGCTCTAACAGATCCTGGCTTTATGTTGTTTTCTGCTTTTACAGAAGAAGTTTCCACTTGGGTGGGGTATAGTAAAATGTGTATTTCAGACACCAGACAAAGGAGTCATACGCCTCACAGGTGTATCAAGAATGTTTTTACTTGTGGGCTTTTTGTGCAAAGCTGCTTTGCATGTGTATTCCTATGTCGAAACTTCCTGTTTCTGGTAAAAGACTGACGTACTTTGGCACCTGTGGTGTGTTTCCAAGGCTAACAGGCTGCATTTATGCTATGGTTCTTCATGCTGGAGTACCTCACATGGAGTAAAACACACAAATAAGGAGGTTTTTTGGTTTTTTTACTTCAGAGTAAATCTTGCAGGCTGTTTCTAAGGGAGAGTTAAGAAATAGTCCTTTTCCAGGTGGCTTCTGGCTCTACATCCAAAGGATTTTCATGTGTCTTCCTCACTGGTATTGCATGGTCCTAAAATGTATGGCTCTTCTAGAGCTCTAGTGTTGGTAGCTTCCTGGGCAGGAACCAGGATCCTTCTCCTTGACCCTTTGAATCATGCTTAGCCAAAAACAACTGATAAAGGGAAGATTAGGAACAATGTCAGAAGTGATCAGTGTTAAAACTCTTCAAGCTCAGATATGTGTGGGTTTTAAAGTTTAATAGTTTGGGTCTCCCCAAAAAGTCTGAGATCTTATTTTTATCTAGCAATCAAAAAGAAAAAGGGGGGGAGGAGGGGAACGTGAAGCATCTAGGTCCAGATGATTTAATTTTGAAAACAGTCTCAATTTAATTACTTAAATGTAGTTGATTCCCCCCCCCCCATTGTGAAACAGCTTCTCTTTGTTCTGGATGACTTAACAAAACCTGTCTTCAGTATGGTCAATGAGCTGAAAGTTCACTGTTGGGTAGATTCTTCTATTTTAGGCATGTCACAGGTGAGGATTACAGCAATGGATTTAACTTGCAGAAAATGGTGATTCTCAAACGTTGACAAGATAATAGATTACAGTGTTTGCTGTTGAAGCCAGTGACTTGAATGGCCAGGCTTTTGCTGACCTTCTTTACCAATTTGATGTAATTGAGTCCCTTTGAGAAGTATAATTCTGATGGAATACTCACACTTGAACTTTTTTATTATGTATGCAGAAAACTTTTAGCAAATGAAAATAAAATATGCTAACCATAAGAGGAACTGTGTCCAAACTCGGGACTCTTAGCAGGATTTTACATTAAGTTTATTTTCCTTTCTGGTTGAAAGTGTGTCTCAGCCCCTTTTTGGAAGGGGGAACCAGCACTTGTTTTCCTTCAGTGTTTCCTGTCTCTCTTCCTTTTTGGAAGCAAAGCAACAATGTTTCATCCCTTTCCTTGTGGTAAAGCTTATACCTGATGTGTGTAAGGGAATGTATTTCTGTTCTTACCCAGAGTGCCTACTTACATAGCTTTCTTCTGAAAGCTCTTTGTGTCCTTGCCTTTAGAAGTCTGTGCAAAACTGAAAAAAATTAGGGCTGTCTTCAAGCTTAACCTGAATATGAAAGGCAAGCTTATAACAAACCAAAGGGCTTTGCTTCCTCTTGATCTTTGCAGTAAGCACTGTTGAGTGTTGTCTTGATATTACAAAGGAGCTTGTCTCTGCTGTACACCCCCAGTCTGGAGAGCAGGCATTTACAGGAAATTGATAAAGGTCTTCTATGTGCAGACCTGTGCTGAAGCCTCCAAATGTAGTTGTGGCTCTTCCTTTGGCACTAATAGGCTAGACACTTGCTGAGCTTGTGTGAGCATATGAGATTTTGGCTTTTTTTGTGTGTTATTTTAATTTTGTATTTTGCATTCTCTTTCAGGCAGGTTGCTAGTATACAAAACCAAATTTGTTCATCTGTCCCAACAGCCCTTTCCAGAAATCTTTTTCCCTTTACAGGTTTTTGTTTCCTGTTCAAAGACTAAATGATTGATGCTTGTGTCTCTCTGGAAGGGTGTTTTCTCGAAGTAATTGATAGACTTGGAGCTAACAAGGCAGCTTCCCGTTGCTGCAGTCACAACTACAGGAAGCAGAAAGAAGCACAGTATTGGGAGGCAGCTGAATGCTGTCAGTTATAGTATTTCAAAACTAGTGTGATTTGTTCTGCATGGCAAGAGATGTCTGCTCTTGCTTTGTGCTGAAACATGTACACTGACATCTAGAAGCTCCTGGAATAGAAAACAAAGGGAATAGCCTCAAGTAACTTGCATCTGAAGGAAGACACCTGAGATGCTGGACTTAGTCTGTATGTGACAGCAGTCTTCTGACTACTGCGATATGGAGATCATTCTCTTGATGCACATTTCTTTCCTCTCAACAATTTGTTGTTAAGTATTGCTATTAAAGTACTCAGTGTTTTGTGGAATATGAATGCAGTGGTATAGCTATATATAATAAAGGGTACAAAAAAATACAGCTTGGATACCACTTTCTGCCATGCCTTGAATATTAAATTACTTCAGTTTGTCTGTATGGCAAACCTGTGGAGGAGGAAGGTCCATCTAAAAAGTTGTCTGACTTGAAACTAATGGATAGTCAGTCAGTGAGAGGACTGTCAGAAGACAACAAGGTGGTTTTCTTTGCAAAGCATACAGCACACTGAGGTTGCAAAGGGTATTCTGACTAAGTGGTCGTAGAAGTGATATGCTTCTGCAAAGCAGAAGGGAGTTCAATTGAAAGACCTTGTCTAGCTGGGACAAGTGAGAAGGGAAGGTTTGTTCAGCTCTGGGTTTTTTTTTCTGAGCTGTGCTGCTTGTGCAACCAGTCATGCTTTCACCCTGTTAAGATGGCAGTTTCCTGAGTTCTTCCCACCGGCCCCCCCCCCACCACCCCTTTGAAGGAAATTTGTTGTTTTTTATATTTGTTTTCATTAAAGGCACAGATTAGGATGCAGTTTTGTATAACTGTTGCACCTTCTTCTGCTAGTGCAATTGATACTGGCTATTGCAGAGGTTGGTGTCTGCGTTGGAAGGAGCTTTAACAGTGTCACTTCATGGCCTTTGCTACTCTGATCTCTTAATGCCACAGTGTTGTTCTTGGCATAATCCTGAGAGGTGGAAAGCCTGTTTTTCCTCCTTCCCCTGGGGCGGATGCAGAGTCTTCCAGTGAGACAGTCAAGGATTTCTCACGACCTGCCTGAGCAATGGCTTTTCAGGGAAGGGCCAGAGCTGTTCAAGCATGGGCTTGGCCTGAGGCACCTTTGTTCTTTTTGTTTTCAGTTCTTTTTATTTGTGTTGTGGTAGTGTGTGTAGGGCGCTCTGTGAACTTGTTTGCTACCTCTCCTGAAGTATTAGCTTATTTCTTTGTCTTTGGGCTGAGACACGTAGCCTGCTGAAGAGCTGGCAGCGGTTAGCATCTTGAGGTGTTTGGTGAATGCCGTTTTTGCTAATGTTTTCCGATGTTGTGTTAGAGGTTTATCTGCTAGTTGGTTTTTGAAAGCTGCAGGGATGTGTTTCTTTGCCAACAAATCAGTTGGTATGGGGAAATACTACACAGGTGTTGAGCTGTCTGTGGCACAAAGCTATTTTCTCCTGTGGCCTTTAAGCTGGTGATCATCCTGCTTGACACAGAAAATAAAGTTCTCTTGGGTTTGTTTTGAATGCAGTTGGATTTAACTCCACCTCATGCCTCCATGACATGGAGACAGCATTGAATAACCAGAACAAGTAGTGAGTGTAATATATTAGCATGCTCATTGTAGATGTCAGTGCTATAATTCTTTTTTTTAACTTACAGATAGCTTGATCTGGTTTAAATTGTTAAAATATATACATTTAATTATACAAAATGTATATTTATATAGTATATAAATACATATATAGGAGCATTCAGTGTAAAGGCTAAGAAACATGGTGTAGACGTAGACAGGCTGCATGTTATGCCCAAAGCAAGGAATATTTTTTTAAGGGGAAAAAAAAAATCCCTAACAAAACCCAGAACAAATTATATGCTTGTCATTTCTTTAGTGTGTATTACTATAATCAGTCTCCTTTTCTCTTATAAAAAAAAAAAAAGAGAGAGAAAATTAAGAGACCTTTTTTGGCTGAATTGTAACTGGAGACTTGATCTAGTGGCATTGTTGGAAATGGAGGAAAGCCACAATATGTGTAGAAGCTTAGGATGTTCTCTTAAGAAAGAATGGATTTTTGAGCAAAGAAAGTTGGTGCCTTTGTGTCTTTTCTGCTGTAAGGTGTGACTTACTTTTGTGATACAATGTGGTATAGCAAGTGGAGCAAGGATTGTATCCTCGAAACATTTTGTTTCATACGGAGCTGCAGGAGGGAGCAGACAACGTGTGGAATAGATTGTGTTACTGTTGGAACACTAAACAGAAATAAAATTGTTCCCCACGCTGGAAGTTCTGGCTCCTCAAATAAAATATTCACTTTGTAAGAGTTCCAAAACCTTCTGTTGGAAAGTTAAAAAAAAAAAAAAAGTCAAATTACATGCTTGCTTTAATTGAGACCTTGAGTTTTCCCTTGCTACTGTTGACATTACAAGGAGTGGGTATGTATCTACTCTTGTAAGTAGTAGAAAGCAGCTAGGATTTTTGATCATCTGGGATTATTCTGGCTACTTGTTCTAACAGGCTTTGCTGTCTGGAGTGAATAAACTTCGGGTCATGTCTGATGCACTTCTATATGTTTCACAATACATAAACTTTCTGCAAAGTAAAAGGAAAACACAGCTTGTGGTTCGTTGGATATACTAAATAAGTTACAACAAAGGCAAGCTCCTATTCGGGTGTGAAACTAGTCAATAGCTTTGCTAAATAAAATTTTCATAGATGTCGAAAGATCTTTCCAGACTTTCACAAGTGGGGAATCTGCTCTGAGAGATCATTTTGTAGAAATTGTAGTTTAGCAACTTGTACTTGAAATATTCTTCAGATACTTTGAGGGCTTTGAGCATCTTCAGCACACCAGACAAATAAGAGTCTCAAAAGATTATGTCTTAAGGAATCTGTCTTGTTTTGGTCATGTTTTCCATTGAGTTCAGAGATCTATTATCTGCCATTATTCTTCTAGTAGAGCAGGGATAAACATATTATCAGTACTGTCTTGTATCATGAGTCTTTCAAATTAAAAAATACCCTTTTGTTGAATAATCCTCAGGTTTCCTCTAAGAATGAGCAAATATTTTTCTGCTCTTCTGGACTGCAGCAGTAGTAAATACACTACTTCTATTCCTTAAAAATACACTACTTCTATTCCTTAAAAGAAGCGTTTATTTGCTTTGTGAGGCCTCAGTTGGAGTTCCTTGGAGGCAGATAAAGATGACACATGCTTATAGGGAGTTCCTGAATCATCAGCAGGGCTACTATCAGTTTCCAGGGACAGACTAGCCTGTAGAGCTCCAAATCCCGTCAGTTTTTCTTCCCTTTGTGTTGCATCAGCTCAATCTTTAAACATGAAGATTTGATGCTCAGTACCCAGATACTGTCCTGAACATTAAGACTCTCTTGGTGGTCAGTTTCTGTCTGACATGAGGAAAGAGCAGTCTGTAGGAACCTCTTAGTTGCTCGATTTTCAGAAGGGCCTAAGAAAAATCTGTGAACTACGCCTGGTCAGGGATAAATCTCTTTCAGTGTCACAAAAAACCTCCCTATTGATTGACCTCCAAAGAATATGACAGTTATTCTTAGTGGCACCATATCTTGAATGAACTGATGCTTTTTGATATAGATGTGTTGTTGAAGGAGTAATGGAATTAAGTAGTCATATCAAAACAAATGATAGGCCAAAGTGCATGTCTTGCTGTATTTTAAAAAAATTCTTCTTGCTTCTCAGTGCATTCTTCTTTTGACTTTGTTGATTTACTTCACCAGCTTCATACAGACTTGTTGCTTCGTATTGAAGAATGGTTGGGGGAGCAGCCAACAGTTTATGAAATTAGGTTTTTTTCTTTGTTTTCTGTTGTTTCAGTTTTGCCCTTGTTCTCCCAGCTTCATCCATTTCGCTGCATCAGCTTCAAGTGTTGTGTAGCCTGTGGCACTGCTGTGGGCTGGCATAGCGGGGGTGCTGCATTTCCATGAGCGCTCTCAGAAGCTAGCACTGCTTCTGGCCTCCCATTCTTTTTCTCCTGCCACCTCCTGAGTGCACCCACACGGGCATTTGTATGAGCTCTGGGGAGGTAGATTGGAAGGCTTAAAGCTGTTTTCCTCTTGGTGTATGGTACAGGATCATAGGATTAATCTGAAAGATTTGCTATGTGATTTGCTGTATTGTTTGCTCCACTGAGTAGGATGATTAAGGTTGTGGATTTTGGAAGGGGGGCAGGGAAGAGGATCAGGACTACATATGGTGGCAGTACTGGCTGAATCTAACTTCAGTGTGACTTAGGTCTGCATTGTGAAGTTAACACCTCCTGAGGGTCAAAAGAGTTTGTGAACCTTGATCTAGAGATGTGTGTTAGTGTTCCTGTTGTTCTAGATTTATCTGTGAGGATTTCCCTGCATATCCAAATTAGATTTTTTAGGATATCACAGCTGCTGTTTTATGAGAGTTAAAATCTATAGACTCTGAAGAATATCAGTGCTTGTAGCATTTTGAAGGTAACAGCAGAATGTGTGGGTGTAAAAATGCTTTGGAGATGTCAGTAACTTTCTGATGCACAACTACATTTTTTTTCTCATCAGGAATGTTGTAAACACCAAGACAAAATTGTATATTCTACCAAAGCAGCAGTGCTCTGTATTTAATTTTAGAAATTCCTGTTATGAGTGGGTTATAACTGTCAGCTGACACAATGTGACTTACTTTGTCTGAAACACAGTAGAGAAAGTTGCTACTCTGTTCTGCCCACATACAACTTTAATCTTCCAGACATTTTGTAGTATTGCCTAACAGCAGTTATGTAGCCTGTGATGTAAATTAAATTAAATACTGATGAAGCAGATTTCTAGACTGGTAACAGGTGCTTGCTGTGTTAGGAAACACGGGGAAGGTGGCTGTGTGACCTTGGGGGGATTGCTTGTTCTGTTTATTAGCAGGGTTAGGGGGAAAAAGTCAGACATGTCTATGCATTAGATTTATTATGTCAGAATGTCACTCCCGCACCAGTAGTTATTATATTGCTTCATATGGTGTTTGATGGTCCATCAAGAAGAACCAAAAGGCTCTTGAAGAGGATAAGCAAAGAGTAAATCAAATCTGCTCTTGGTATAGGCAGGTGTTTTGGAAGGCAACATCTGTCTGGGGAGCCATATGCTGTTACAGGACATCTTCCTGCAACAAGTAACCAGTACTGGTAGTACTAGGCTTCCTGTTGCTTCAGAGCATCAAAACCAAACAAACAAAACCCAAAACAACCAGCAAACAAACAGCATATAAAAAGATTTTACTTTTTCGTTCTTTGAAAATACTGTGGTTGGTATTGACTGAGGCATCTTGGCAGGTTTTTTGAGGAAGCAGGGAGAAATGTTTGCAAACTGGTGGTCCGAATGATGAGGTAGTTGAGGAATGATGCTTATCAGTAAGGGTACTTTTGATGCTCTTATTCCTTTAAATTGTTTGACTGGATTTAAGACTTGAACAGTTGGGATGCAAGTCCCAATGCCGGAGAGGGCAACCTACCATAAAGTAAGACTTCAGACTATGTTTATGTTTTAGTTTCTGAAATGGTATGCTTGCCTTTGTGCCTCAAATTATATTTTAAGCCTCTCTGTCTAGTAGAATACCATTTTTGCATAATTTAATTATGTGCTAGCTAAATGCTGCCTGCCTTCCCTTTTGTAGTGGTTGCAGCAGCAAAAGCAATGTTTCTTCTAAGTGGTATGTGTAATTTACAGTTTCTGTTCCTGTCCTTTGCCAGGATCCGATTTTTCATTGGGAGGGAGGCAGAACAGTGATAGAGGCCTTGGTGTGCCTGCCTCCAGAGAACATTTGCACTGGCCGCCAGTGTATTGGTGTAATAAAGGCTTACACTGGTGCAAATGGAGTCTTGGACTCTGCTCAGATTAGAAGACAACAGCAGAATGCCAGTAGTGTCTCTTTTCCTTCTCTTTCCCTGACCCATCAGACTTACTGACTTCAACAATCAATAGTCACATATTTGTTAAAATATAAATTGCCATTTGGAGCTAGAGGCTGAAATGAAGTTGGGAAAACAAAGCATTTGTTTCTTCTTTTGTATTCTGTGAGCTGCAGGCTTAGAAAAGTATGTCAGGAGAGTGGTGTTTAAACAAGTTGTCTTTATTATGTCTCATAATAGTTAGATTCCTAAATGTTGTCTGTGAAGCTGAGTGGGTTGAAAAGGTCAATAACTAAAGCAGAACCAGGGCATGAGGAAACAAAACTGTGTACTTCTTAGGAATGCATATTGTGTATCAGCTTATATCAGTTTATGTGCATGACTGGGTTGCATCCAGGAAAATCTTTCCTAGTCACTGCCAGTACTGCCATAAAGTACAATTTTCTTTATTTTAACAACAGTTAAGTGCTTTTTGCTGTGTATGAACTGTGAGCATTAAAACATAATTATGAGGTGAGTTTTTAGAAAGCAAAAAAAACTTGTTTTCAGTATTTGGTTAAAACTGAATGGAAATGAACATCTTAACCGTGGAAGTACCAAGCTCAGGTGTTAATGGTGCATGTTCACACTCTCTAGCCTGACAAATTTTGTGGGTATTGTTTCTGTAGGAAAGTGCAATATATCCTTTAATCTTTCTCCAGGCTCAGCTCGTGTCAGAGAAATGGCGGAATAGTTCATTCTGTGTCCAGTCCCTTTACTGGGGCTATTGAGAAAAATACGTTTCAGTTCTGGTTTAACTTAGCTTTACTCCACTTGTAGTGACATTTTTACTCCATCTCATATGCAGTCAGGAGGATTAAGTCCTTATTTTAATGATTTTTCTGTTCCTACTTCATCTGTCCAGATACATTACCCACAGACAATTCTGGATAGTGTATCTTAAGCATTCTGCATAGGTACTATATGCATGAAGGCTACTTAGGTAATGTCTGCCCTTATTATATACAAATGAATCTACTTCATGTCTAGTGGACCAGCGTGACCTGTATAATACCTGCTAATTTTCAGTATCATCTGAAAATTCTTCTTGTGCATATGCAGGCCATCTTAGCTTGAAAAAAGGCAGAAATTATTTGCTGTCCATAAGTCTTACAATCTTACTTAGTCTTGCCAAGTCACATGATTTTTTTCAAATGTTTTTTCCATAACTACTTAAAGCTATGAAATGGTCTACCAAAATGTACTCTCGTTAGTTCTATGTGGTTTTCCAAAAGCTATTACCGTTTGATTGGGTTGCAAAGAGGCTTCCTAGATGGGCTTGAAGAGGGATGTTGAACGTGTCTGGGTCAAGGAGAGACTCGGTCTGCTTCGAGATGGGGGCCAAGTCTGTCATTGGGACACCTCTGGAAGGAAAATTTAAAGTCTGTTTGGGATCCCTGTCCATAGTCTTGTGGGCTGGAGATGTCTACTCTGTGTCCTTGATCTCTGTGTGTATGTGTTTTTAGCTTCAGGGAAGAAAGTTTAAGAAAAGGCTTGAAATATTTGTGTTGAAGCTTCAAAAAATAAGCTCCTCAAATAAAACAGTGATGGTAGTACTTGTCATTGTCCTGGAAAATACTCAATATTTCACTTAAAAGGTAAAACAAGCTGCCTATGGTATTGAATGAGATTCTCAAAGCTGACAGGTATTTGCTTCTGTGCCTTCTTTCATTGGGATTGTTTTTTACAGGTGCAGTTTTCTTATTAAAAAACCCACAACAACAACAACCAAACAAACAACAAAACAAAAAAGTAGTTTTCCTTCTCATAGCTGTGGATGTGGTGGAGATCTTCAGTTCTCTCCTCCATGGTGTTTGGTTTGGACTTTGCTGGGTAGGCTTGGTTTTTGCATGCTTCCTGTCTGTTAATGTCCAGGTCAGCGTAGTCCTTGAAGTCTTTTTCATAGTTATGAGGTATTTGAAAATTCTGTTTGCTTTTCTGCTGCAAACCTTTCACTGACATCTTAGCATTTCGCTAAAGTGAGTGGAGGGTTGAAATGTGGAACTGCTTCTTATCTGTCATAGGCAACACTCTGGTCAGCTCTCTAGAATGCAAGAGCTATGGGAGTGCTTTGTCTTCTCAGTTCTGTCTCTAAGTGTAACAGCTTGTCCACTGTGTTGTGTGATGGGTTGTTTTTGTGTGTGTGTGTGTGTGTTTCGTTGTTTGGGTTTTTTTCCCCCATGCATGGCATTTCTGCAGAAGTGGTTTAGTCATGATATTCTGAAAAGCTGTAGTTCTCTGAAGTGTTTGAGCAACAGTTGCAGTTGAGCCTTATCTCGAGTGTATGTAAGGAAGCAAGAACACTGAACTCTGCAGAGCAGATCAGCTGTTTAGTGGTAGGGCTTTTATTCTTGAGAGTAAAACCTCTTACAGGGTACTGATTTTGTAAAGAAACGTTAAAGTATGGAAGAGACAAAGTACAACTACTTGTTTTATTTAGCAGTCTGCAGACACTGACGTTTTCCAGGCAACCACTTCTAGCATCTTGCTAGCTGGGTTGTTGGATGTACAATCCACAGGGTGTGTGTTCAGACTTGCATAAGTCCAAGCAGCTGTCTGTATAAGTAAAATTGTTTTGAAGGATTGAGGAAATGGGTGAATTTCAACTTGCTGATGCATTTCTTCCTAGGCTAACTGTATAGCTAGTTTCCTTTTTGGATGTCCCTCCCTGTTACCACATAAGGGTGCTTGAAGGAGATAAGATTATAAAGCAACAAATACTTAGAGGGAGCTTAAGGCCAGCAACTGTTTCTGAGCTGACTTTGAACATACCTCTAAATGAGATATGGTACAGGTTACTGTAGTCTCTTTTTCAACAGAGCAAAAGAGATTTGGAGAAAAATTCGTAAAATATTCTAATTATTCTCATTTTTTTTTCTTCTGTGCAGACACTGTGCTATAGAAGATGCACTATTACCGATATTCTAATGCAGAAGTCAGCTGTTGGTACAAATACCTGCTCTTCAGCTACAATATTGTCTTCTGGGTGAGTACGAAATGTAGAGAGACCAAGCTAGTTTAGGCATACCTCAGTTTTAGTAACTTCTTTCCTCTGTTCAAGAGAACAGGTTGAAATATTTACCTGAAAGCAGGAAGCTGATGTATAGTATGTCCTGAGTGTTTTAAAATTGAGGAAGCCTATATGATATGAGAAGGTAATTATTATTGAAAATTATATGGGTACCGATTCCTCACAATCTTTCCCTTCCTTGCCTCTTCATCCTGTCTTGTCTTCTGAGTGAAGATAAACTAGTAAAGCAGGTAAAACTAGTTTTCTTTGTGTTTTTTCTTCAATGGAGAAAGGAAAGGTGTAATTAAAGGATTTGTCAAAAGAAAATAGCATAGTCCCCACTGCTGCTGACAAGACCTCTGCTGAATGATGAAGGCCACAACATGGTGGTTGTGTTTGCGCAAAAGGTAAAGCTACCTTTCTTAAATGCGCTCAAGTGGTATGTTAAGTTGCTTCCCTGTTAAGAGAGATCTTTTCTAATATCTCCTTTTAGATCATCTTTCATCTGTGTTGGGATGGTGTGGCTGTAACACTATCTATGGAGAAGAGAGGAAAGGAACCTGCCCCAAAGATGTGTCAACAGCTGGCATTCCAAAATAGTCAAGATCTTAAGTGTCATGTTCTCTGAGCAGTACAGTTGTCTGGTGTTGTCTTGAAATACTTAGTTAGGGACTAGGCTGCCTATATTGTTTATTTAGAACTGTGAATGTGGAAGAGTGCAAGAACAGGTGTGTGGATAGTCATGGAGAAGTGCAGGTTCAGTAACTTGCCCAGTACTGGCAACTTAGATTGATGTTCTTACTCAGAGCTGAAATACTTCCTTGTATGTATAGTGTCTTCTAAAGAAGTTCAGATTTTTTTTCAGAGCTGAAAGCATCAGCTACTAAGAATGAAAGTGTTATGTGATTGAAGTAACTCGTTTAAGAGTAAAATTTGATTCTTCTGACCCTGATTAATCTCAGTAGAGACATGCTAGAGAAAACTATATTAAGTCTGTTGTTTACTGTGATTCCTTAAACATTTTATTATCTAAAATTTAGGATAATCAGAATTATTACCCAAGTCTGTATTTAACTTTAGTTTAATAAAGGGGTTCAATATCTGAATGTAAATTGCAGGCTGCAGAATCTTGTTTGTACTTGTCAGTAGTGACTTGTTATTTTACTTCTGGTAAACTAGGTTGGTGTTTCTGCACATTTTGGCTGCTTTGACAGTATTTAAGGTAGAAAATAAACTTTCTGAAAGCTGATGTATGATGGACAAAACTCTGAATTTAGAATCATAGGAAAGTCTGTGTTTGCTGAAACTTCTGCGGGTCATCTGGCCCAATTTTCTGTTGAAAGCAAGATCTGTAGAGTAGGAAATCACTGCCCAAAGAGAAGAGCTCTGAGAGTCTTGTGATCTTCCTACTCATCAATTTTCTGCTGTCTTCAGCCTAATAGAAATGTGAGAAAGCCAGATAATACTGAGACTGCAATGTTTGGGTATCACTGTTAAAAAAAAAAACACAGGACTTTTTGCTGCTATCACTACCTCTTGTTTATTAGTGCAGTGGTGTTTTAACAGGATACTGTAACACTAAGCCACAGGGGGTTTTACCCTTTATTGTGTGGAAAGCAGAGCAGAAAAGATGTTTGTGGTTTCTGTGGAAACTTTTTTCCAGTAAGGGTTAATTTTCCACAGTATTGCCAAAGTGCAAATGTTTGTTAGTGATGATTTTTTTCCTCCCCTAGCAGTTGAGGAGTCTCATCATGACCTAATGTGTCAAAAAGTAGGGGCTCAAAGGCCACCATCTCTGAAGTTATTTTTCTTCTGATATGTAGTACAACTCCCATGTATCTGCAGTGCAGTGTGGTGCAATGAGAAGCAATATTTGTCAGACAGTTTTGGGTTTCAGAGAAATCACTTTGTAGCTGGGTGGATACTCTTCAGCAGATAGTGTGAGGGTTTTGTGAGAAATTGACAGTCTGTTCTGTTCATAAATATATTAGGATTGCTTCTAGACCTGTACTTTCCTTCTAGTGAGTACCTCATGAAGTGGTGTCTATTACTGGTTTCATGGGTAAAAAGTCTCTGAAAAACTGAAATATTTTGTTTTTGCCAGGAAGACTATCAAGAATTTCTCTGTTTTTTCACAGGATTTTTGTTTGTTTTGTTTGTTATTCCCTGCAAAGTAATTACATTTCACTCTTTTCAGATTTATTTTTTATGGTATTGTTTTGAAATTAATGATGAACCTCCAAGGATTTTTCAATTTCTTAAATAATTATGTTTAAAGAAGCAGAAAAAATGAGGAGAATTTGAAATATAGCTTGTATGTTTTAGCTGAGCTGTTGTCTGGAGGAATTGTTTTTTGGAACAGGTACTGGTAGTCTCGGTAGCTTGCTCAAGAAATGGTCTGAGGCTTCTGTTGAGACGTTTTCAGGTTGACGTAGTAGATTATGTGTAACTACAGCTCTTTTGATAAGAATTTGGCACCTTTAGTTATAGACCAAGCTATGTAAAAATTGAGTGGGAGGATACACACTCCTATAGGCAATGTATGAATCATTTAGCTGATGCAGTGATTCAGGAGTCTGTGACATCCTGCTGGCTGGAATGACTAGTCTAACAGTTTCTTTAACTGGACAAATCCATTGTGCGTAGAAGAAAGTAAATTTTCTGTGCCTTAAAAGAAATGAAGGACTACAAAATCAGACGGGAAGTGTAACCATTACTAGGAGAAAAAAAAAGGCAGAATTTGAGGGGGTGTTAGTCTTGTTTCACTTTTCTTGTCTTGCAGGACACATGCTTATGGGACCCTGTTTTGTCAGTGAGGGCGGTCACTATATAATGTGTGTGAGAATATTTAGATAAATGTGCAGGCAACCTTTTGCCCTTTGAAGCTGTTACTGGAGGCATGATGTTAGCTCTCCTGATCTCAACTCTTGACACAGTTTATTCACAAGCCAGGTAATTTCCCTGTAAATAGAGCTGCATTTGGTTTTGTCACTAATACTGAAGGTACATATTGACTTCCCCGTTGTAGCTCTAAAGATATCTGTGACTGTATAAACTTTAAAGTTAAAAGTGAGTAGTTTACCGAATATTTAAACTGTTTAGTATGTGGTTACTTTTCATCAGTTTGTGTCATGTTTCAAATACAGTTCGCAGACTGGAATGGAACAAAATATTGAACTTGGAGGACAAATATGACTATTTTAGTAATGACAAGCTCACAGATTAATCATCCTTTAGAAATCTGTAAATCTTCATGCTTTGGAAGTTGTTTCTTTTTTTCAGATGGGCAAGTTGGCAATAGAAAGTTCAGTTCTGATAGCTTTGAGTTACTTCTGTACAACTGGCTTGCAAAATCACTTCTCTATGCTTGGGTTTCACTTTTAAGGAAAAGAATCACAGAATGGTAGGGTTTGGAAGAGACCTCTGGGGATCTTCTAGTCCAATACCCAGTTAAAGCAGGTTTGGCTTGATCAAGTTGCTCAGGATTGCATCCAAGCAGGTTTTGAAAGTCCCCAGAGGAGACTCCACAGCCTCTCTGGGCAACCTGTTCCAGTGCTCCATCACTCTGAGTAAATAAATTTTCCTTATGTTTAGGTGAAACTTTGTGTATTATACTTTGTGCCTGTTGCCCCTTGTTCTGTCACTGGGCAGCACTAAGAAGAGACTGGCCACCATCCTCTTGATAGCCACCCTTTAGATGTTTGTAAGCATTGATAAGATCCCTTCTCAGATCTTCTCTTCTTCAGGCTAAACAGCCCTAGGTATCTCAGCCTTTTCTCATGAGATGCTTCAGTCCACTCATCTTTGTGTCTTCTACGGAACTCTCTCCAGTAGTTTCCTATCGTTCTTGAACTGAGAAGCCCAGAACTGGACACAGTACTCCGAATATGGCCTCACTAGGGCATAGCAAAGTGGCAGGGTAACCTGCCTCAGTCTGCTGGTCACACTCTTCTTAATGTACCTCAGTATACCATTGGCCTTCTTGGCCACAGGGGCGTACATGCTGGCTCATGGGTAATTTATTGTTCACCAGGACTCCCAGGTCCTTCTCAATGTGGCTGCTTTCCAGCAGGTCAGCCTCTAACCTGCACTGGTAAATTAGCGACATAGGAAGGCTCTGTCTTCCTAGGCATGATTTTGATATAGCATTACTTTTTGTCTTGCTTTTTAAGTGTGCTTATAAGATTTAACTTCTCCAAGTACACTGGTCTTAATCAGTAGTGATGAGGCACTGTTGTAACCATTAAGATATCCCTGCAGGGAGTGCTCACAAGCAAGCAGGACTGCCTTTTGAGTTTTAAAGTTGTGGAGCTTTTGTTTGTTTGTGGTGGTGTGTTGTTTTTGAGTTTGGGGTTTTTTTTCCCTTGGTTCTGGCATCTTTCTATTTTGAGTCATTGTAATTGAGTGAGTCCTTCTGTGAAAACTCCAGTGAAAGGAGGAGATGGGGTGAACAGCTGACACCAGGGAGAGTGCAGGGGTGCCTTGTCTTGAGGTGCAGCACTGCACTGTGCCTTCCAGCCTGCAGTTGTGAAGGCCCAGGGAATAAAAGGCAGTGTATCAATCGCCTTTCTCTGGTGCTTGCTTCTTTGTCTCCAGCTGAAGGATTTTTTTTTTTGGGGTAGTCCAAGAATTGCATCTCAGCCATGACATGGCTATTTCAGTGAAGTAAAGGATTGTATGTGTGGTCTGCCGGAGCCCTTTAGGTTGTATGTGAGCTCACTGTCTCTCAGATGAATTGAGAGGAGAGGGTGAAATAGCTTTTAGCTGCTGTCATCTTGATTTATTTTCTAATGCTCTGTAGCTTTGTGTGTGGCTCTTAAAGGTTTTTGGAGAAAAAAAGATAAGACTTTTCACTCATGTTGTAGGAGATGTGGCATTTTTGCTCTGAACATGATGATGAAGGGCAAAAATTCTGTTAAGCTCTGCAAAAGAATTCTGAGCTCATTTTTGAAAAGTAAATGAAGACCCAGGCTAGCATAAGATTTTTCTTGGCTTTTGCAGCATATGTTATTTTTCGTGAACATTTAAACCAGTAAGGCTGTACCAGGAAGAGGAAAGAATCCACCACCAGGTGGTTTCCTTATCCTGAGAGGAAAAGTCTGGGAACAGACAAGAGTAGGAAGGAAGGGCTGTAGACTGCTGATTGCTCCAGCATGGGAGAAGCCACAATGTAAAATAAGATTGTCAGAGCATGGAAGAAGTATTCTCTGTAAGAGTAACTTTTTGTGCTTAAAAATAGGAATGCATTCCCATTGCTTCTAATCAGAGCTTGAGGCAGACTGATCCAAAATAGGTTTGTGTGCAAGGGTTGTCTTGCAAGAATTATATTTAGGTGCAACCTAGATTTGAGAAACAAATGAGACCCGTTTTCTCAGGTAATAGGGTAATTCTAATAGCATAGTCAAAAGAAACCAAAGTGTGGTTGGGAATGGATAACGCTTAAGCTAAGTGGTATTGTGCGTGATGTCTGTGAGTTGGCATCAGATTGTTGTATGTCTCCTGAGCAGAGTTCACATCTCAAATCAGTATGTTAATAGTGTGGATTTTTTCAGGTCTAAAGCAGGAAATGAGCAAATGCTGGTGACTAGTTTATTTCCTGTTCAAAGGGATGCACTTGAGCTTCTTTGTCTATGTTTCTGTCTCGCCTTTCATGCAGTATATGGCTTTAATGACTGACACAGAAGAGAATTGGGTAGTCCAGTTTGTTCTTGCTTACATGTGATCCAGATTCTGGTGAGAGATGAATTTCAAAATTCTCTTTTGAAATAGATAGCTTGCTCAGTCTCACCCTGGAAACACTTTTGGTTAACATTGAAACTTCTCAGCTGCCTGTTCTCTGGTTCATGTGGCCAGTTAGTTCAATGATCTGATGAAGGTTGAAATTTTTCATTCAGTTCAGGCTGGATCATTTTCCTGGTCTGCCTTATAAACCATCACTTGAATACTTATGTGCAAGAGTGGTAAAGAGAAGAGGGTATTTTCCTGCTGTTAATTCTCTGTAGAACTCTGTATTGAGTATGCTCAATCATGCTAACTTCTGAGGTAATTTCATCACCGTGGTATGTTTTACAGTAGTTTTCAATGTGATACTTCAAAGTATCTTGAACATGTTATTTAAAGCAAAAAAAAAATCTAATTCATTTAAATAACTACCATTTTTCTTCCTTGCAAGTTGGTTGTCTGGGCAATTGCACCTGTAAATGTGGTGCAAAGCTGGTGGCTTTGTTCCTTCAAGTACATCATCCTTCACTGTTTTTTGCTAAAGAAAGTTCATGTATGTGATTTGACTGCTTCTAGTGAGAATTATGAATCACTTGTGTCTTAGATGAATTTTTAAATTTATCCATGTTGATTCTGACATTGTTTATTTTTCTGCTGCTAAACTTTTGTTTTACTTGTAGATAGTTTGCATAGGTGCTAATGGAAGTAACTTTGCAAAAATAATGTAGCTTTGTGAAACTAAACACTTTATAAAAACATGAGAGCAATGACAAAGCATAGTAGTGAAAAATCCATTTAATCAAGATCTATTTATAGTTTAGTTAAGATGGTAATTATAATCAAAGGTAGCCAGTCTGAAGAGGGCACCCTGTTTGTATTCTCAATAGCGCACAGTATTAGTGTTGCACTAACATTAGTTTGTATACAGTGTGGAGGATGTGTGTCTTCTTGATTCTTTTCCTCATTTCTTTAGAGAATGTTCCTAAAGGTGCATCTGTACCTAACTGTGTAATTTACCCTGGTTACTGCAAATTATACCAGCTATCTTCACCTGTCTCCCAGCATTCCTGGAGCATTTGGAATGGGAAAAGCTGAAGGATGCATGAACTGTATGCGCTGTGTAACTTAATGACATCCAAGTTTGATTACTGCTTTTTTTTTTCCTATTCTGCTTCTTCATCTGCAAATCACTAGGTTAAGATTGTAGGGGTAATCTGGATCAGTATTCTGTTTATGTCCATATGAGTTTTAGTAGTATTTTTAACGTTGTGATTTGATCCGAATTACCACTTTAAATGTTCTTAGCTTATTCAGCATCACAGATCAGTAGTTACTGTACTGTTGTTTGTTAAGCAACATGGTAATCTCAAAGCCAGCCAAAATGATTCTGGTTCCTTGTGGAGTGCGGATCTGATTGGGTAATCTGTGTGCTTAAGCCTTAAAAACTGCATATAATGCCTCATGCCTGGACAGAGGTGTGTAACATCATTTGAGTAATTTTTATAGAATGATATGAATTACACATCTTGCAGCTGTTTTGGGGTTTCCTTTCACCTATTCCCCCCAGCAGACTAAACACAGAACAACTTAATTTGCCCCGAGGGCAGTTTAGGATCATCAGGCAGTGAACCCAGCCATACTTAAAATCCACTGATGTGTTTTCTTGTGTGACTGTAAGAGGATCCCATTTATTCTTCTTGCCTGTGCTGTGGGGGTTTCCTGCAGTGCCAATTTAGTTCATGGAAAGTGCTGCATTTCCTAGAGGAAAGGGCCTCTTTTTCAAGATGTTTTTTCAGTTGTTGGGATTTAATTCTCAATGTGTATAAGGCTTGAGCGAGGGGAAACAACCTCCTTTATATAAAATTAAAGAACAATTTAGGTCAGAAAAGACCTCCAAGATTATTAAGTCCAACCATTAACCTAACACTGCCAAATCCACTAGTAAGCCATGTCCCTAAGCACTGTGTCTACATGTCTTTTAATGATTCCAGCAATGGTTACTCATTCACTTTCCCAGGAAGCCTGTTTCAATGTTTGAGAACCCTTTTGGTGAAGACCTTTTTCTTAATGTCCAATCTAAACCTCCCTTGGTGCAACTAGAGGCCATTTCTTGTCCTCTTGCTAGTTACCTGGGAGAAGAGACTTAACACCCACCTTGCTACGATCTGCTTTCTTGTAGTTTTAGAGAGTAGTAAGGTCTCCCCTGGGCCTCCTTTTCTCCAGACTAAACAACCCCAGATCCCTCAGCTTCCCTCTTAAGACTTGTTCTATAGACTTTTCACCAGCTTCCTTGCCTTTCTTTGGACATGCTCCAGCACTCCAGTGTCTTTTAAGGTTACCTTGGTGTAGCAGGGTAGTGTGTCATTTAGGTAATGGGGTGGATCTGCTCTCAGTTTGTAGAGAGGTTAATTTAGTTTGATTATTGAAATTAGATATTAAAGACAGACTGTCTGAGAACGGGGAAAGGGAATGAAAGACTAGAACAAGGATCTCTTGCTTCATTTGGATGAATATAATTCACTGGTATTTATTATACAATTATATGAATTGGTGTAGGGTTTGTATGTTATGTATGTTGTCAATTAATTTGTTGCTTATCAAAAGTAAGTAGATGGATGATTGCTTTATTTTAATTCAGAAGGGCTTAAGGTAAGGTAATTCAGAAGACAAACTATTTTTAGAAAAGAGAGGTTGACCCTAAGAAGTTACGAAGAGTTAAACATGGCTGCTGTCTGGGGTTAGTATTATAAAAAGACTAAATAGGGAATAACCGCAAAATACATTAAGATTCTGGAAACCTAGTGTGCAGGTAAAAGATTTAGAGCAAGTCATTGGGCCAAGGATAACTCCCACTTCCATGCTCTTGTGTGGGTTTGTTCATTTAGTAGAGTGCTTCTGAAGTAATCATGAATAATCAAATGGGGAACTTTTAAGAAGTAGCTAATAAAAAGCAAGAATGCTGTGGAATAAAAGCACTCTAAATCCTTTTTTCAAGAGATTGACTCACAGGGTGAAATGCACCATTGCTATTGTCTGAGATTACAGCCAGTATTTGTTTTACTTAAGCAACAGTTTCACTGCCTGAGTGTATTGATTAGTATATCTAATTAATTTTTTCTTTTGTTTCAGTTCGCTGGAGTGGCCTTCCTTGCGGCTGGTCTGTGGGCATGGAGTGAAAAGGTAAGTGTAGAAATGATTTGTCTTACTTTATTGGGTCCTGCCTCAGTAAAACTAACTTCCTCAGGAAGCAGCAAGGGTTGAATGTAGGATCTGAGCTCAGGGCTGTGTTCAAAAGATCCAACCTGAGTTAGTTGGAGTTTCATTCTTGTCACTGATAGTGTTAAGCTGTGGCCCTTGATGTTTAAACATTTTTCGTTAACTTGTAAGAGCAGAATGCTAGAGAGAATTTCATATTTATGAATAGTTTTTAAGAACTGATTCTATTTTGAAAGCATGTTTTCTAAGATGCACTTCTCTACCCACCTCTTTTTATTAAAAACAAGAAGTATTTTGGAGGAATGTAGAACATATCTCTTTTTATATGAAAAAAACCCAACATGCAACTTTGGAACCATCTTTCTGAAGTATTCCAGTCTTCAGGTCATTTATTGTCTTCCACTTTACTCTCCATGGAGTTGCTTAAGTGTGTCTCCATGTACAGGAACAAAACAGGGGAAATAAGATTTAGCTAAATAACATTTGTATTTTTGCCAAAGGTTTCTTTCAGCTGAATAACTTCCTCAGTTAGCGGAAGTCTGTGAAGGCATGTACTGACACTTCTCCCCTTATGAGAGAAGAGATGATATAGGTGTGGAAATGGATGGTTCACTATCTCGTTATAAATGTGAGCTTTTGGCACCATCTTGTGGAAGTTTATTTGGCAAATACACCTAGGAGAATGTAATCTGAGAAACTGACTGCACTGGATTTCTTTATTAAAAGCATTAATAGCTATAACTTTGCACTAATAGTTCCTCTGCTAGGGTGAAGAATGTTTGTATCATCAATAACAGTTTTATAACTAGACTTTTATATGTTGGCCACCGTTGGCAAGCTCAAGGGCTTGCAACTAATTCATTTGGAATCATGTAGAAATCATGGATGTCCAGAATGAATATTAAAAGAAAAATATGCTTATAGTGGTTACTTTTTTTTTTCTGTTAACCTGTTTTCCAGGGTGTATTGGCTGATCTGACGAAGGTGACTGGTCTTCATGGTCTAGACCCAGTGGTGCTTATCTTAGTGGTGGGAATAGTGATGTTTACTTTGGGATTTGCTGGTTGTGTCGGAGCACTGAGAGAAAACATCTGCCTTCTGAAGTTTGTAAGTAACATCATTATATGAATGGATTATCAGGTTTGTGAAAGCTGGAAGTGATAGGTGAAGAACTAGTAGCAAACTCATCTAATTAATTTATAGCATTTAGTTTGTTACAAGTATATGGTAAACTTAATCCCCTTAGGAGCCTTTCAGTAATGGTATTAAAAGCAGCGTAGGCTCAAACCTCTGTGTTTTCCCCTTTCCATTTTTCATTTGCTTTTTTATACAGTGATGTTTATAGTATGTATACCAAAATACCACAGTATCACAGAATGTTAGGAGTTGGAAGGGACCTCAAAAGATCATCTAGTCCAACCCCCCTGCCAGAGCAGGATTCCCTAAGACTAGGTCACAATAAAGCTTCCCTGACCAGGATTTGAACCCAGGTCCTGGTGGTGAGAGCACTGAATCCTAACCACTAGACCACCACTTCATAACATTGTGTATGTAATATCACAAATTATGATGTTCTGGAATATATTTAGTCAGTTAGGAATTACTGAGAGGAGATGGTACAGTGGCTTACTGAGAACAAAATCTCTTTAAAACTTCTACATGTTTGGTGGACAAAACTTGCAGTTTGGCGACTGAAGTGAAATCTTTTAAATGTGGGGGGTTTTTTGTTGTGTTTTTTTTTTCCTCCCCCTTGTGTTTTTTTTTTTTTTGTGGGGTTTTTTTTTTTGGCCAAAAATTATAATGGGGAACAGTGTAAGAAGTGACATCAAGACTACTTTCAGCCCTTTGTTTTGCAGATTCTTGTTTATTTTCACTGCTGTGTATAATAACTGGTATGGTGGTCATTTTACTGTCAAGTTCAGTTGACAGAACCAAAAAGATATTTCTGCTTCCTGGGAGTTTCTTTACATTGTATTCTCATTTAACAGGCTGTGTTCTCACTGTATCTGTTCTGAGGAAGTATCTTAAGCTAATCCTCCGTGTTTCTTTCTGGGGCAGTTGGAGTTGGGATGCATTTAAAATGGACAGATACTTTCTAATTTGAGACACTATTTTTTACAGTTCTGCGGAGCCATTGTGTTTATATTCCTGCTGGAGTTGGCAGTGGCTGTTCTGGCTTTCCTGTTCCAAGACTGGGTGAGGGACAGGGTCAAGGAATTCTTTGAGAATAACATTATATCCTACCGAGATGATATTGACCTTCAGAACCTCATTGACTCGCTACAGAAAATTGTAAGTTCATATCCTGTCATTTCTCTCATGCGTTCTAGGAGAATACGTAGTTTTGGATGTTTTTTTTCCTTTGTTACAGATTTATTGTATTCTGTAGCTAAACGGTGCCATGTTACAGATGTGCTGTTTTGCTCTTTCTGCATTGAAAGCATCAGCGAGTCAAGATATCCTGAGATACAGTGCTGTTCTAACTGACTGTGGAAGCTCTGCCAAGCATCCACCTGTCTTTTAACCTTCCTGACTTGCTTCTCTGTTCTCATCAGTGTTTGACTAGTTTAAGTGAGAAGCGAGGAGAAGAAAAAAAAAAAAACAACAACAAACCAACCGTAAAAAACCCCAAACAAACAAAAAAACCCCACCAGCTCTTTATCCTGAAAAATTTTGCAATGGAACTGGTAGTCTGCACTGTTTGTTTTAGGAAAACCTCCAGTATTCTACAGGGATGCAGCACAGAGTCCTTTTATCTTCCAAGATGCACCTCATCTTGAAGTAAAGGAGGGTTTTTGTTAACAGGGAAAGGCTTGTCTCTAGTTTGGCAGTTGTCAAGGAAGATTGAAATAATTTTATGCTCCTGTGGACCTAGAATCTACAGTTACCTGAAGACAGCGATGTACCCCAGCAAATGACAAGTCCTGTCCTAGTAAGGGCCTGCTTTTTTAATCGTGGGCAGGAAACAACCAGTGACGGTGACTCTTCTGATTTGTATTTATTTGTGTGTGGTTAAGAAATATATATGGAGAGAAAGAATACATATGTGAGTCCTTCACAAAGAGGTAGACAGGTTGTCTCTCTTATATATTTTTGTTACTTACGAAAGAAGATTCTTATTTGTCTGTCTTCCATCTTCTAGAAGATCATGTTTAGAAATCTTTGCTCACAGCTCAGCTTTTATAGTTTTAGAGTGGATACCAGTTTGGTCAGCTGTATATTACCAGCAGCTTACCTATCCTGTTCATTCACTGTTGTGCGCCTTGAAGAATCCTCTGACAGTTGCCTGGATGGATTTCAGTGCTGTGTTGCTTTAGCTTTTGGTGCGAAAGACATCATTTTGTAAGGTAGGGCTCTTCTGGCCATGTCCAACACCAGTAATTGTCTCAGTGTTGTCAACTCTATTGTTGTTCTTTCTGTTTATCTAGTTTCAGTGCAGTTAGCCAGGCTAATACACTAAACTCATTTACAGTTGAACTCCAGTTAAATACTTCTTGATGAAAATAAAAGGCTGAGCTTACTAAAGGAGTTCACTAGCCAGATTAACAAGGTGGTAAACCTGAAAAAGGAAAGAACAGAATCTCTGAATTGGCCTGTCATTGATCCGTACCTGAAAGTACTGAGGACAGAGTGGAAGTATGCAGTGCAGTTTAGCAAGTGCTAGTTCTGCAAGAGTTGAAAATAAAGTGCAGCAGTGTGTTCAAATGCATCACTGAAGCCAGTCTTCTAAGGAGCCATGTACCTTAGGCTGACTTGCTCTGTTCTCAGTCGTGTGCCTTGGAACCCAAGAGTTTTTCATAGGCAGCTCGTTGCAGTGGCTAATTGTATTACTTTCCAGCCTGTAAGTGACCTCAGAATCTGTACCTTAAGAAGGCAGATTAGCATGTTTAGTGGTTGTATCCTGTTTTACAAAGGTGTAGACCTGTGAGGGAGGAGGGACTAGAAAGGCAAAAAGTAATGTCTTTTGCTTTTTTCACAGTAAATGTATTAGTGACTTAAATTTTTTTGTGTGTTGTTTTCCTAGTCTGACCATTCTGTTCAGCTCTTTTTAGTCATATTTCTTGTGCAAACTATATTTAAACAAGTCTACTCTTTGTTCATTTCTGTCTGTCACAACTTAACTTATGAATTCATTTGCTGTCTTCAAGTTTTGATAGTCTCACAGTTAGGTTATTACAAGTTTTATGAAGACAGACAGTGGGCAGAGAAGAGATGCTAGAGAATATCCCAAGAGGATGAAACCTCATGAGGTACCAGGAAAATCTGTATGGTGATACAACATTTCAGGTACTCAAATCTTAGAGAAAGATTTACACCCTTAAGTATCAAGGCTAGTAAAGTGCCAAACATAACTTGGTAAGAAACTAACTTTCATCAGTTCTAAGAATTGAACATTGCTTGAAATGTTGGGATTTCCCCAACCTGCAGTTATGGTAATTACATTACACTGCTTAGGTCAAGAAACATGTGAAATATTTCTGGAACTGACTGACCTTTGAGCTAGTCAGTTAATTCACTTAGATATGAAAACCTTCTCATTTAAAAGAAAGTAAGTATACTCATGAATGTTTGGATCTACTTTTGACAGTAAACAGGGAAAAGAAAACTGACTGATTGACTTGGAAATAATGGGGTTAAAAGCATTTATATAAAACTTGTTGCACTGTTTATAGGTATACACTGATTGCATCTAGCAATTACATCTAAAGTCATCATTTTTTATGATTTTGCTTGTCATGATGACATGTATTTCCAGGAGCAGTATGCCAAATGTGTTCCTTTGATTTCATAGAGCCACAGTATTGATTGCGCATTTTTTAATCTGATGTTGACATTGTTTCAGCACAGCCTAAGAGAATGTGAAGATAATGAAACAGACATCACTCCAGAGAGTTCCTTCAGCAGATAAATTTTCTCTAAAACACTCTCAAATGCTAAATGTTTATCTGTTGCAGAACCATTGCTGTGGTGCCCAAGGTCCAGATGACTGGGACTTTAACATATACTTTAACTGCAGCAGTGAAAGCAAAAGTCGTGAGAAGTGTGGTGTTCCTTTTTCCTGTTGTATACCTGATCCTGCCGTAAGTTGTTTCCTGGCTTTGTATTGCTCTGATGTTGTTGGAGGGTTATGAAAGGAAGTACTTCCTGAATAAAATGTGATGACTAGGGCTCTTAAAGGTCTTCTAAACAATCAAAAGTTACTCTCGAACAGACAAGAGTGAAGACTAACAGAAAAGACAAACTTTTCATGTTTCTATTCCATTCTTTTTAGAACCCAAATGTGGAAATCTGTTACACATCTGAAAATGTTTTATCATCAGGAATTCGAGTTATTTTTGTATGGCTTTAGTCTGCAAGTATTGGTTGCTGATGGTTTTTTATTCCCAATGCATTGTTTTGTTGAATTCCTTGCCTCTGTTTTCTAGCTTGTAGGGACCTGAGAGCACTGTCTAAGCAGTGTGTTTGCCCTGGTTAGAATTAATGTTACACCTACCTTCTGCCAGACAAGTAGGAGTAATTCCATTTGCTGATTGTTTATCAGCAACTAGTAAAGTGCTCACCCACAAACTCAGTTTTAAAACATTTGAGTCAATTCTGTGGTTTGGCAAGGTTTAGGTACTTACTGGCTAGATCTGTTTGTTAAACTTTAGGAATCTGACCCTTTCATTGGAAGCCAGAACTTGGGAGGTAGGAACTAACATACCATACTTTATAGCGTTAAGAGGAATAGTTACAGATCAAAGTCAGTCCGGCAATCCTTGTGTGGAGCGGATGGCCATTGGTAGGTTATACTAAGGCTTTTGGTTGTCTTGGAAATCAGCCAAGAAAGACTTAGGGAGATATTCCATGTTCAGATTCCCTAGTAATTATTTCCTACTTTAATTTGGGGCAGTACTATTCCACTGCAACATTTTGTGTTGCTGGTGCTGTATTTAGGAAGTATGCTTAAATATTAAAAATATTTAATGTACTCCTAATAGTTCACTGTAGTGCACAATGCAATTGTGTAAATTACTCTATAATTATGTAATGTATTTTCATAAGTCTCATACAGAGAAAACGTCTTAAGAGGAATGTCTTTGCAACTTTGGAGATAAATTGGGTTGTGTGCAGTTGTGATCTGGAAGGTATTTATGGTCTTCTGTCTTGGGATCTACAACTGGCATGTTTTCTTCAACACTAGGTATATTGCAATCAGTAAGAACAAGTAAGGGCTGCAAGGTGCTTGAGGGCCCTCAGTTAATAGTTTGAAGTCTCCCACATAACCCTGCTCCAAGATCACAAAATCACAGAATGTCTGGGGTGATTCTGTGATCTTGGAGCTGGCTTATGTGGGAGGCTTAACTTATCTACTGAGGGGCCTCAAGTACCTTGCAGCTGTTACTTGTTCTTACTATTTGGGATACCAAGCTGTTTAAGACTTGAAATGATGGAGTCATAAGGCGTATTTCTCCACTGCAGGTGTAAATGAATCAGCTTGGTACCTTTATTTTTTACCTCAGTGTTTAGGTGTTATGTGAAATAACTAACATGAAACTGATCTTGAAAATGCAGATGTCTTATCTGTATGCTGGCAGTACAGTCACTACGCTACATGTTAAAAAGTCCTTCCTAGCTGAAAGCCAAGCAATAGAAGAAGGTGGGATTTCTGGTGGAAGATGTTTTCCTGCAAGTATACACCTCTGCTTTGTCATTACTTGGGCTTGATGATTTCAGAGGCCCTTTTCCCACTTTAATGATTCTGATTTTACTTTTCTTGTGCTTTGCTAGTGTTTTGCTCATTTTTTACTAAAAATGCTTCTTAAATGGTTTGCTCTGTCAGTCCCAATTTTTGTCTGTCTGAGATAGAAAATTTCCTTTGGACAGAAGTGAGTTTAAATTCAGTTGACTTATTTTAAATCTTCTTTCCTTTGTAGCAAAAAGTTGTGAATACGCAGTGTGGCTATGATGTCAGAAAGAAGGTAACGTGCTGAGATCTTGCTGTTTATCTTGTTCTTTGCCTACATAGTCGAAACTATAAAAATGGTGGAATTGCTGATAGATGTGTCAGCTTAAAATTCTGGGAACTATTTGACTGTGCTACTTCATGCTACAAGTTGAGCGTGGTAAAGGTTTTACTTGTTTGAAGTAAACTTTGTAGACTTGGCAGTGTGGAGAGGACAAGTAACAGGAAAAGTGTGTTTCAGAAAGGGATAAGACTTGCATTTCAAATGTGCATTTCAATTATTAGTTTTAATAGTTTAACTCTGAATTCTGTCTGCTAATTCCTAAGTATTCTGATAGCAGGATTTGCAGGAAGACACATTAATGTCTGATATTCTCTGCTTTAATCTGGTGTATGTGTATTTCTGGAGTCTGGTTAAAAACATTACTGCATAAGTTGGAAAATCATTAGCTTAGCTATATCACGTGATTGACTCACAATAAACTTGAGCAGAAAAGTAATACTCTTATCTTTCCTCTCTGCATTCAGAGCAAGAATCAATGGGATGATCACATTTTTGTCAAAGGATGCATTCTTGCTCTTGAAGCTTGGTTAACCCGAAATATCTACATTGTTGCAGGTGTCTTCATAGCTGTCTCATTGCTCCAGGTTTGTTAGTTTTGTTATGCTACTTTGAAAAAATTTTCAAGTTTTCAGATACTGATCTGTTGCATGTAAAAAGTAGCTACAGAGTGAGGTGGAGTAAATTTTGACACTGGATTTTTTTTATTCTTTTTTAGTTAGTTATGAGAATAATATGGCCAAAAAAATTTAGTTATAAGGTTGGAGACTTAGAGTGAAAACATCTAGCTAATGATAAAATAATGTTTCAGGACATCTGCTGAGTTATGAATTTCTCTTCAATTTCTAAAGGAAGATTTCCCCAAGAACTTGAGTGAATGTTACAGTTAGAAATTTAAGTATCTCAGAATAACCTGGGGCTTTTCTGTAGCTCTATGGAATCTAGAGGCTTATTTTGAATGTTCCAAACTGTAACATGAAAGCATCTTTTTCTCTTGAGTTTTATTTCCTTCAAGATTCTGCTGCCTTTATTACTTTTAGTAATAGACATGCTTTGATGGATGATCCTGGCTATGAAATGGTATCTGAACATGCAAAGACTTTATGAATGCATATCTTTATTCACGAGAGTAGCTGTGCTGACAGTGTAGTAGAAGTACATTAGAAGTAGGTTGCAATTCTGCAGTAATGACTAATGGTAATAGATTCTAATTTTTGGAAACATCTTGCAATCTGGTACATTATAAGTGTATCATCTCAAAAATGGTTTGCTTCTTTTATCTTTCTAGATTTTTGGGATTTTCCTAGCCAGGACATTGATTTCTGATATTGAAGCTGTAAAGGCAGGTAATGCCTTCTGAATGTTTAAGCAGACACGTGTTGCAAAAAAGTGTATTTCACAATTATTGGTTGGACACTAAGGTGGAAGAAATGCACAGACCATGAAACACTCCTGTTACTAAAAGCCTTATGTGGATTTTATCCTTCTCATACTTTTTGGTAGAAGCTGGTACAAAAAAAAAATTGAACACACCTGTTTACCGTTTTTATACTGAGACAACTCAGTGCACCAGTGTGGATCTTTGAGGAAGAAATGGAACTTCCCAAGATGTTGGCGGAACATATTTTAAAGGTTGTAACAAGGAGACATAAAACTGCTGTAAACTCTTCCCTTGAAGGATTACCATGAAGACTCTTCTGTTTTCAGTCCCAACTGTCATCAGGCTCAAAATGTAATCTTTTCAGAAGACATGCTGATTTCTTCAGAATCTTGAAATTGTTTTAATCTTTGCTGTAGATTCATGCATTCATGTTTTGGTAAGATACACAGCAACCATAATCATAATGGGTTTGGAAATTGAAAAAAAAATCACATTGTCTAGTTCTTTAATTGGTTTTCAGTTGTACATAAGTAGAGATATTTCTGTTTGACTGGGAATAATGTAGATATCTCAGGAGCAGGAACTTGTGCTCAGCATCAGAGCTTGTGTAACCCATGCTGTTTTGAAAATGCAGGCCTTTTAGAGGCAAAAAAACCAGCCTCTGTAGTGCTATATTAGAAATCTCCAGTTCAGGCAACGGGATGTGAATCCCTGATGATGTTTCCTGTCTGAAAAAAAGTGTAAATATTCTTTATTTATAGGAGAAAAAACTCTTTTAAAAATGTTTAGCTTTTTATTGATTAGCAATATCTTGAAATTTCAGCAGACACTGCTTTTTCAAATTGCAACTTGTTTCAGTAGGTAGAAAACATGCTCTGTGAGCTGCTGAAGGGGTTTGCCTTTTGTCTAGTTTGTCACAACTGCTGTATTGATCTCTGTAAGTTCTAACTGCTAATATCAGAACTGATGGAAAACATTTAAATTCAGCATTAATCCCCACTGAAATCTATTTTGAAATGAAGAAATACACATTTAGTGAAAGATTAGAGTTGTTAATTTTTAAATCTTCTGTCAAGCAATTGAATCATCAGTTCTGCTTATATTCTGATACATGGTTCAAATTCCAGTCACAATATAGTAAACCAGAATTTCTTCACAATTTTCTGCATTACTGAACTACTCCTGCTGAAGTCTTTTTTTTTTTTCCTTTTTTTTCATTCTTCTATTTTTATCAGAAGAAAACAACTCTCTTCTTCCTGTCCTCCCTTTGTGGGAGGCTCAGTAGATGGACCTGTGGTTCAGTAAGAGTTCCAGTCTTCTCTACAAGACTTTGGCATAGTATTTTTAGCTTTAAGGTAGAGGTATGTGACTGAAAATTTCTTGGAAGTAGCTGTAGTTTTCAGTTTTACTGTGGGCCATATAACTAACATTATTTACTGCTTCCAATGACACCAGTTTTTTCAGGGAGAGCAGGTTTATTTACAGTGCCTAACATAGTGTAAATTCTAGAAAAGTATATATTTTTATAATGAAATTTTACTACATGTAGTCTGCCTGAGAAGTTTAATACTTGTATTCCCAAAGTATAAGGCTTTCTTACTAAGCCAGACTTTTAAATCTCTCTAATGTCCTTTTTTTCTATTATGCTTGTATTAACAAACATTTCACTGCCAAAAGCTGATCAACACTAAGAATCTGTGTCTGTATTGATTGTCCAGAATCCTTCAAGCTTTTATTCTGTGAAGCACTTCACAAACAATGCTGTACTTCAGTTCAGCTTTCATAGTTCTTTTTCTGGCCAGTGATTGAGACACAACAGGAAAAGGAACCTTGTCTAAGGATGGCTGATTTCTGTACAGTAGCAGAGAGCAGTCTGCTATTATTCATCTGAAAACCTGAAAGTAAAATGCCTAGAAGTGCACTGATTTTTTTTTTTTATTGGTTTTGTTTTGGTTTTGTTTTTTTTCTTTTTAGCTTTGATATACAATGAAACAATAGCAGTGGATGACTGAGGGGAGAGCAAGAGGCATTTCTTCTGTAGAGCCTTGAATCTGACTGTATTATTTATTTTTTGAGGCTAGTCCATTAGGAGCAGCTAAAGTTTGCCGCTGTTACTGCCACTTAGCAAGCAGCAAAGCAATGTCCAGCAACCTTTGATTTAAACTCTGGTGCTTGAAACTTCCCAAGACCTCATCAAACAACTTATTCTGTTAGCGTTATGTGTAATAATCTGATGTATGTAAAATTTGAGAAGGATGCTTTCTGCTTGTAACCTTTTTTTATTCATAAATCATTGCATTGAAAATTACATTTAGGGAGTATGTTTCCCTTTGCCACTTTTTGATGCAGCCCCTAATGCTGGGAAGTAATTTCAGCAGTTGGTGAAAAAACGATGGTGATGTCAGAGATATCTGTGGAGTTCATGCATTGAAGTCAGCTGCTGACAAGAGCCAATGTCACAAATCAGGATTCCAGCGTCTGCATGTCTTGCCAAGTTACCTGAAGACAAATGAATACTTGCTTTCTTTTTGGAGAACTCTTTGTATGTAAGATGATTTAATTGAAGTGTTGTGTTTCCACAGTTTGTTCTAATTGGTTTTGGCTATATTAATACCAACTTTTTATCAGTGCTGCAGTTATTTGTAACTGAATTCAAGAAAGCAAGTTCAATGTATTTGAAGATCTTTATGTTAATGAAGTGATTTGTTTTCACTGTGGATAAACTTCTCTGTGCTTATCCAATATCGCTTTCAAAACCCTGGAGCTCTAGGCTGGTTTACCCTTAGAATTTTGGAAGCGTACCTCTGTTGGTGGTACACATGGTTAGTGTAATTTCAGACTTGAAATGGGAATGCTTTTTTACCATTTATCTTCTTTGTGTACCTGCAGAGACTTCATGACTAAAGGTTTAGGTTATGATTTGAAAAAATTCTTGTTGGCAAACACAGTTAGGTGTGCATCTGCGTGTAAAGCCTTGAAGGAGAAGCAATTCAATAATCTCCCAGAGAGGTTTGATTAAATTGATGTTGAGATTTTAGTGGTTGCATTTGGAACAACTCCACAAACACTACAATGAAAACAAGGTTTTTAATGAAGATGTCAAGTATGAGATCAGACTTGAATAACTAGACTGAGAAGGAAAATTTTCAGTGTAATCACTTTTATTTTGCAAAAATGAGCACAATTTATTTTTGTGAAGTAATGTATGTATTTGTCAGTATGTTTGACAGCACAACTGCCCTTTTGTTTCTATTGATATAATTGCATTTGGACACATGAAGAGGAGGACGAGTATAAACACTGAAAAAAGTGCAGTGAGCAAAGGAGCTTCAATTGTCTCCTGAAAACCTTAAAAATTATTTCTTCCAAAGGGGTCTTTAGTTTTGATGACCTTCAGAGAGTGCTGTGTGGATAGACTTGTACCTCTAGTCCATTGGGGTTTATATGGCAATTGGCTTACGTGTAGAATTGCCTTGTTTTTTGTCTCTCCGTTCTATCCTTTTCCTGCCCCTTACAACCTGTTGATTATCATGCAGCTTGGACATTGTGTAGCCAGTGGGAGGGGAGGTTCTGTCTCCTCTTCTGAGATGGCTTTTCTGAGTGACTTTCAGTATATATTTTTTTTCTCAAGCCTTAAATTTGATTAAATAAAATTTAATGTTTTGTACTCCTGGAGTTTTGATTTCTAAGATTGGTGGCTTCCAGTCTCTAGTATACCTCTCTAAGGTTTAAACTGGCTACAGAGACTGCAATTTGTGGATAACTACAGAAATGGTAAAAGTCTTCTGGTGTCTGTTTGTTTGTATCTTTTGTTGAAACTAATTCCTGATTATTTTTTTCAGTCTGGTTTGCTAAAAAATAGATACCTCTAGTGCTTTTTCTCTCCATTGTTAACGGAAAGTCATGAATGAATGAAGAGCTGCAGAATGGTGTAGATAAATCATTAAATCTCTGGACACAAAGTTAACCAAAAGTTAAAACTGCTGTTTGCACTTTGATTAACATCTGCAGTTATTGCTTATGTGATTTGCACAGTCTATGGTTTGTCATGTCTGAGCAATTTTCCTGAAACTGCTCTTAAAGAGTGCAGAAGGGAAGTAACTTCCAGGTTTCAAGATGAGGCTTGCAGAAATGGATTTGTGTCTACTTCTTTGACTATTTTAATGTTTCTTTAATGTGTTAAAACCTCATTTTAGTTTTAATAAGGTCAGAGAAACATTTAACCAATGGATAATGGCTAAATTAAATCATGCAATATCTGGAATTAGATACTCTAGAATGTTCAGGCTGGGTCACTTCTGGTAAGAATGACTTAATTTGAATGTGGCTATTTGTTGTGTATATATAGTAAACTTGTAATAAATGGTGATGTATCTCATACTTTTACCTGGTTTAGGCACAACCCAAGACCTTAATTTGAAGTTGAGGTTGCCTGAAGCTATTTCTCATTTTGACATTGGAAATGTGTTGGATGCACACATCACTGCTCTTTAAGCTATAGGAAACTGTACATTGTTCAGCTTGTTTTCCTTTTCTCCTACTACATGGTCAAAATCATCTTGTGTTACTTACCAAGGTCTGAGGTGGTTTTATGAAATTCTTTCTCAGGAGTACTCCTGAAAATAGCATTTCATGCAAAATGTAGTAGGCTAAATAGAGCTAACAGATTTTGCAAGGGGGAGAGCTTTTGCAGGAACAAAGTTGTCATGTTTGTTTGCAGATATAAGCCAGTTACACTCAAATAGTTTGAGAAAAAGAGGCCTTGTTGACTTTGAAATATTCCCTACTTTATAACAGTTTTGTGAAGGTTGGTACTTTTCTACTTTTTTTTTCTCAAAAACGTTTACTGCTGCCTAAAAAATCATTGTTCCCTGGCTCTTCACTGTCTACTCCTGCAGAGTTTGTCTCCTATGTCTTGGCAGTGTGACTGCAACATAATTTGAACTGCTTCGAAATGTTCCCATAAGAACAAGTTGTGCAGTAGATCCTGTTACTTCTTCTGTCAAGTGACCATTTCTAAATATGAAAGGATTCTGTAAAAATGTTCAGACACATGTTTTACTACAGTTTTTCATTATCTAAAGTTAAACCCAGCTTCTCTTACTGTAAATAATTTAATGAAAAGCCAGCTGCCTCCAAATCTTCCCACCTGCCCCCTTGTAATTTGTAACTAGCTTTAATTTCTGTATTGTCCAAACACTGTATAGACATTGACTGCAGTTCCTTGTAAACCTGGCTTCCATTCTCATTCCAGGTTACAGTAGCTGCAACTCTGAGATTAGGACAAGACCATGACCTCAGATACATAGTAATGTAGCTTGTGGCACTAGCAGGTGAAAATCTAGGAGATGTGTTTTTTAAAAATTGGACACTAAAGGGGAAGTTGGTTTAAAGGTATGGTTTTGTGGCGATTTTAACATGTTCAGTTAACAGCTGGGCTCACATCTGTTTTTAGAATGTGTAGAGGTTGTACTGGTGCCAGTTAGCCCTTTGCATCGTTTAAGCTACAGCTCTCATCTAATATAAACTCCCATTGTTTCAGGTTGCATGATACAAGCTTGAGATTTTTTTGTAAAGATTTTAAAGTCCCATTGGTAGAAGAAAAGGTTGGAAGTGACATCCTGATTTGAGAAGTTCAAGCAGCTTAAAAATTATTACAGGTAATTGCCTGATGCTGTGACGTTTTAGAAGACCACTCGCTTGACAGGCCTTATTTCTACTGCTGTGTGTTAGTAGCTCAGTGAAGAGTAGCAGTGATGCAAGTATCAATAAGTCAAATAGATGAGAAAATGAATTTTTTGGGATGTAGAGCTTTAACAGAGGAGCCATACCTAGACTTCAGTAGCACTGGTTCTACAGCAGCATGACAAATGCAAGGTAGGGTTTGCCAAGCTGGCATTTTATTGCATTTGCCTCAGCAGCAGGGCAGGGTTGCTATGGGAAGGGAGGCTAGTGGAGTGTCTCTCCTCTCAAAACCTGTAATGTTGTAACAGCTTCCTTGACCACGTTTGCGTTGCTGTGCCTGCAGAGTTCTTCAAGGGTTTCTTTAACTTTGTTGTCTTCTATTTCTTGTTTCAGATCACCTGAAAGGGAGATGAAATGCTGGCTTTTAGTGACATGCCATGGCATAATGGCTCCCAACATAAGATAAAAGTTCAGAGTACTTGCTGTTGAAAATGAGCTGTTTTGGTTTAAATAAAATTCTCTCAACTATTTGGGCCATTGAAAGTAATGAACAGGTTAAGACTTTTTTTTTCTCCTGTTTGACTTCCAAGAACTGATTGAACAGAACACCCACCACCACTTTGAAAATATAACACAATATACAAGTTCCAGCACTTTCTGCCTCTATCCTTTTTTTAGCCTTTCATATGAGTAAGATTCGACTCTTAGCATTACAGTTATTCTATAAAGTACTAAGTACATATACCTCTAAAAATAGTCTTAGAGATCACATCTATTGTGTCAGCACTGGAGGATGGCAAATGCTTATGCCTATTCCAATATCTGTGTGGCTACAGGTTAAAAATAGTGTATTGCAAAATCCAGCTTGTCTGCCAATAAAGAGAGGCTCCAGGATCAGAAAGGCAGATCCTTGCCTGAGCATAATTATTGGTTTTGATTTACGTGATTTATGTATTAAGAAGTGAGAAACTGGCACGAGATCTTTGGACTCCTGGTTTCAAGGTGATTGTTTTCAGTTAGTGCCGCACATCCAGGATAAGTCAGATCTTGCTCAAAGCATTTTAAGTTTTCCCTAACCATGGAATTAGAGAAACTGAAATCATATCATTCATACATTTTATTAAAAGTTGCTGTGCAAAAGCAGCTTTGCTAAAATAGCTGTTTTCTCAGCAATTATCAGCTTTCTGGTTTGCTTACAGCACAGGCAGAACAAGTGTATGCCTGCAGAAGATGATGCAAACTCTGTTTCTTTGAACAGAAAAATGCAATGGTACATATAGGACCTGGGATTGCCAGCCATTTGTGCATGGTGATTTTGGACAAAGATGCCTTTATTCCAAGGCTATAATTCTGGTATTTCAGGACTTGATTATGCCACTGACTCACTGGAATAAAGCTTTTCTTTTTTGTTTTTGCTTGATTGGTTGGGGGTTTTTTTGTAGTCAACTGATTGTTTAACTTTTCATAAAGAGAGAAAGGACTGAGAATTTTGGTCATCAATAAATAATTAACCTCTTTAGTATCCTTTACTATTCAATGACTGCAACAACACAAGCAGCACATTTCAGTAACAGAAAACACTTGTGTCCGTCCTTTCATCAGAGACAATTTAAAATAAGTTACCTGAATTAAGAAGACTGCACAAAAGACACATTGAATTATATTTCACCTCAGGACTTGTATTTTCATCTTGTAGAAGTTTGTGTAAGGTTTGAACTAGCTGTGATTCCTTAAAAGATTCTTCTAGGGTTTCTGCAAAATAAGTAAACAAATACCTGAGTTGTTACCTGAAAAGCTAGAAGGTAAACATGCTTGCTTTCTAAAAATAAAATTCCTGACTGGCTTCATTTCAAAGTGGCTCTACAGGGATGTCTTGGGTATCTGTTTTCTGTATTGGATAATTTCTGTATTAGTTTCTGTACAGTGTCTCTTCACTGACCTCAGTCTGGAAGACAGAACCTGCATACAATGGATTGTATGAAATAACCTCCTAATAGTTGAAAGTTTGCAATGATCAGTGCTAGAAATGTTGATTCACGTTAGTTGCCCAGTAGAGTTTGAGAGCATTAATGGTGCACCAAGAAGTAAAATGGGCACTTCACTGTCTTGTTGGTATAGGAAATTTCAAATTTCAAGGTATTTGTTTTCAATTTATCTTTTGATGTATGTGAATTTCTGTGGTGACTGTCTTTGTTGTAATAAGTTGAGACCGACTTTCAACTGTGATCAGTCATACAGGAAAAATCTGAAAATAGTTATATTCAGTCTCAGCAAATGATCTCAGTAAGTGTCTTTAGAATTATTAGTTTTCTCACTTGTTTCATTTACAGCTTCTGCAAGGCCCTTCTGTCCATGCTCCTGCTTTATTCTGTCCTGTATTCAGATGTCTGTGTTCTGAAGGTAATTTCCTCTATAGTCTTCACTGACCACTCAAGTCCATAATTTGTCCTTAATTTTGTCTTCATTTAGACTCTCATCTCTTTCTCTAGTTATCTACACCTTGACTTTCCTTCTGTGTGTTTTTGTGATTTTTGTGTGTGTTTGTTGGGTTTGGGTTTGTTTGGTTTTTTGTGTGTAGTTTTCTAACATATCATACCATGCTACTCAGTGGATTGTACCTGTCCGCACAACCTGATTGTTGTTGCTTTTGTGATCTTTATTTCATGTTGAAGAGCTAAATCTAGATAGGAAACATGCTTTCTCTTACATGTTATATAGAATTAACAGCACAACAGTGTTTTCTTAATAATTTAGGATCTTGCATAGATAAATGCTTTTAGGAGAAAAATACCTAAATCAATTGCAGATGCTATTGCCAAGGCATTCAGAGCCTCATTCTGCATGGAAGCATGCTCACTTGTTGCCATGGAAACCAGATGTTTCACCCCTTGAGCCTCCTGGATGGCTTTGACCACTTCCTGTTAAAACAAAAGTAAATTATCACAGATGGAAATATGACTTACAAATAAAATAGAATGAAGAGAGAAATGAGATTGAACTCTTCAGCCTCTGAATAGGTGGAGATGATTTGCCTGCTGCAGTGCAAAGTGATGATGTTTGAAGACTAGAGATAACATTGCTTTTGACACTGATCATATATGTCTGCTTAGGGGCTGGTCTGATTTGCTTGGAATATCAATACTTACAATTATCTATATACATATCTAAAAGATGAAAATACCTAATTTTTATCTAAAGAGTTTTAGTTTGACCTTATTCCAATTTCTTTTATTTTAAGCTTTCAAACTAGCAAAGATTAGTTTTACTTTATCAAAGTCCTGTGCAGATAACTACTGCTTTCTATCACTACCTTAAAGCAAAGCATGGTTGCAATGCCTGTGTAAAATAGCATGATTTACAAGAAACAGAAGCTTGTTTGAATATGCCAGCAGATAGAGATCACGCCAGATTCATCTGCCACTAGATAGATGAGTGAGCTCTTTGGAACTTCTGGAGGACTGATGTTTGGGATGTGTCTGGGTTATCTTTGCCATTTTAATTTGAAACTAATATTTATGAAAATAAAAAAAACCCCTTACCTACTTACTATTTGTCAAGCCTTGCTGAAGCAGGGTAAAAGTTGACATGTGATAGTACGTAACCACGTTGCTCATTTCTTTGTACTATGGAGTGCACTGCTTTCCTGCTCACCTCCCCCTTCCTAAGTACTGAGGTAGACTAGTGGGGTTTTTACTGTGAACTGTCAAGTTTTAGTAATAGAGCTGTATGTGCTGTTTAACTTTTAACCCCTAGCTATATCCACAAGCTTTAAACATATTTGAGAATAATGCAGTAGAAACGTATCAGACCAACAGCTCTCGTACATGGGATCTGTTGTGACGCAAGATTGATGCTAGCAGCCGATTTGCTTCTCCACGGATGCTGCTGTGGTCGTCTGCACTGCACCACTGCACAAGTCTGTTGAGCAGCATGGGGTCCTGGCCCAAGATTTCAGCAGCATCAGCTGAAGGGAAAAAAATCATGAGGAGACATTAAAAATTAGACTTCTCAGACTTTCTGTCACAGAAATGTGAACGTAGAAGTAGCCAGGACCACAACAGGCCTGAGCTTGTATCCTTCAAGAGCTGTAAGTGAAACATTGGGCTTTGAAGGGATCTTGGAAATGTTTACCTGAGTATTGCTAGTTCTGTTAGGGCAACTCTTGGAGGTAAAGAGCAAAGTAAGCTGTTCCAGTACAGTGATCCTTTTTAAGAGGCTGTTGAATCAGGGTTTACAATGAGCAGCTTCATATCTTTGAAAGCAAATTGTCTGTTGCAGTATTGAGATCTTCATGAGGACTCTCCCTTTCCTGTTTAATTTCTTGCACTTGCTCTTTGAGCACTGCACAATTCTAATCATGGGCTCTTCAGAGCCTGTTCTTGCTGTTTCAGTGCTCTTGGTAGTAGTGGTAATTACTGTTGGTAGCATGTGAGAAGCCAAGTCTTAGTACAGAATTACAGCATGTATGTAATTGCATCTTTAAGGTCTTAATGTGTGTTGATCTACCTGTATAAAGCATCATCAAAACTTGAATCTTAATTTGTAAGAACCCTATCTTAAGACTTGCTAGAAGTATTAATCTGTGGTTGACATTTGGGGAATAAAAAAACCCCTCACCAGATAATTTTTCCTAAGAAGTGGAACTCCAGTGATATGCTGTGGTTTAAGGCTTGTTGCCACGAAAGGAAGCCTACTCCCAAAGCTCTTAGAAGTTTAGCAGAACAAGGAGCTTTCCTCATGCTCTCTCAATAACGGCTTAGTGTAACACATGGCTCCACATGAGTCTTACGCGGTTTAATAATGCATCCTTAAAGCACTGTGGCTCAAAATTAACTAACTGGTAGAAAGCAGTTTTTCCTAAGCAGAGATAAAATGCAGATATATAAGGGTGCTGAGGACTGTGAAAATACTCTTTTAAGCAAATATGTTAAGCAGGGGCTCAGCCCTGAGAACATCCTGGTAAATGCTGCTTCAGTAACTTCAGTTTGTTGATTCTGTTCAGTACATAAGACTTTGACATTCTACTTTTTTGTTCAACAGGAATTCCCATGTAAGCAAGGGGTACCAGGAGAAAGATAAGGTAATAATATGCACAACTTTAATCTGCCTTTTTGTAGGAATTAAATGCTTCCCCATTTGGCTTTGAGCATAGAAGAGCTGTTCTGTGAACTACCAAACATCTGCTTACGTGTGTTCTGTTTGTTTATGAACTGAGGATATAAATGCTCTTCTAACTGGGCACCAGATGCAGCAGCTGAGAGGCAAGAGCAGTCACAGGGCAGATGCTTGGTTTTGGTGTGATTATAAGATTTAATTCAAATTTGGGAGCCTCATGTTGTTACTTGTAATTAAGGGGCTTTCTTGTTGACTTCATTTTGATCATCTTGAGTCCTGTCCCATACCTGCCCTCCATCCTTTGATGGTGGAGGACCAGAGCAGATGAGTGTGAAATGTGTATTATGTGCCCTGAGAAAGGGAAGATATGGTAAAAGTCTTCATGGGTAGTGTACATTCCCTAAGAAGGACTATAAAGGGTCTGTGAGCTTTTCCTGATGTTTTTCTGCTTTTCAAGTCTTTTGAAATAGTTCTAGACTTGAAAGAAGGTAACCAGGGAGAGCCGTGCTCCTTTGGAAGCAAATTCAGAAAGAGAAAAATGGGGAAAGTCTGCATGGTTTTAAGATACTGGGAAGTTTGTCTCCTGAAGCTTTGTTGAAGCAAAGACTTGAGGAACAACTAATGTTAACATCCAGAACAGGAGGGATAGGTTTGGCTGTTAGGGGCATCACCACTCTCCTGTTTCTTGTTCCCTTTGTGTGTGCTGATTTTTTTTTATTTTTTTTTTTGAGATGTTCTGTAAAGGGTCAAATAGTGTGCACCAGAAGATCAGTATCAACAAAATACGATTACTCTGGGTGTTCTGCAGAAACTTTAAGTTGACCTATTCTCTTTATATTTGGAGGAGAGGCATGAGGAAGGGTGGACACTTCCTTTTTTTTTTTATTTGTTTGGTACACTAAAGATCAATCCATAGGTTAAAATCCCACAAGGAATCTGTGAATTTCTACCCTAGCTGCCTATTTATATTTTGAGGTAGAAGTTACTTCTTGTTGCACAACCACCTGCATATTAACCTCTGTAACAGAAAGGCTTTTTATTTCTGGGTCAGATGTTCCATGTCAGTCTGAGATTATGATAATCCTGTTTAGTATAGAAAGATGAAAGAGGTAAGAAGGTGATGAATGGAACCAGTCTAAGAGGTTTTTTCAAAGGAGGCATCTTGACCCTGTTTGTCAGGGACTTCCTAGTGTCTACCAGTAATAGAGCTCTTTGAGATAAAACCCAATTAGTTATTTTTAACAGGATCAGGAGGACCTTTTAACTTACAAACCACCAAATCTGAATAAATTGTGTGTATGATTGAACTTTCAGTTGAGCTGAAAGTCCTTTGACTGTTGAAGTTCACAATTTCTTCTCCTTCTCTGAAGCAAAACAGTGGGAAAAAAAGAGGAATTAATACATCTCTTTAGTGTAATAAAGCTGACAGATCTGCCTGCAGTTTTCTGTATTTAGGAAGAAACCTACCTCTTCTGGTGTGTAGACCTCAGCATACCCAGTGATTGTCAGAGTAATGAATTTATACTAGATAATGCAATTAACTAATTTAGTGTGGACTTTTTAGCAGATGTGTATTTGTGTTTCAGGCTGAGTTAATTAAGGACATTACCTTATAGGTAAACAAAACAGAAAGTAATTAAAGGTGGGAGAAATCGTGTGTTCATAGGCAGGAGTGGGTAAACATTGAATAATCTTCTACATCTTTTTTTACTCTACACTTTGATATCTCTACTGTTTCAGATCCAGAAGTTGTACCATTTTGTGCCAAAATCTGACTTTATGCTAGAGTTGGTAAATAGCATTGAGTTAAAAAAAAAAAAAGGTAATTTAGTGTTTTGTGATTTAGATCTGTGTTACTATGATGTCTCAGTTTTAAAAGCTAAGCGGTCTCCTTTTTCACAGTTCAGTTATGACTTAGAAGAAAAGACTTTTTAATGATTTCAAAGCCTGAGAGGAAGAGGCTGTTTCTGTATATCTTGCAATGTCCATTTCCTACCATAGTGAAATGTAAGTGAAAACAGCTTTTTGCTGGACTGTAATCAGTGCACATTAATCTAAGTGCTAGATCTAAATTTTATATTAAGCATATTAATTTGAAAAAGGATGCAAGTAACTGCCATACAAAAGTGGTGTCTGCAGTAGTGTGAATGACTGCAGCATGGAATGTAGGAGAGCAAGGTGTTTTTCCCTTCCATACAGCTAATGAATTTGTGATTGTAATTGTTCTGTACCAGCTGACAGTTCTCATTGCAGAATGGTCATGGCTTTCCTGATTCTATTTATTGACTGATTTTTGTATCATTCCTGCACATCAATGTTGTCTGTACTGATTATTGTTCTAGAGCTGCTCTGGTGATACAAAAGAACACTTACCATTAAAAAAAACCAAATCCTATAACACTTATTTTTGTGTAATACTGTGATGTATAGAAGCTAGATAAGTCTAAGGGTAAATTAAGATACTGTAGTAGAATTTAATGTAATTGACAGCATGCATGTTTCTCGAAATGAAACTGTCTGCAGAGTATTGTTGCCTTTGCATGCCCATCTCTGTGTAAAATTGAATGAAATACAAGTATATAATGCCATATTTCAACATGCAAAGTAACCTCAACATTTGAGCCACACCAGCAAGATAAACGTGGCAACATGTGTATAGAGAGACTTTGTGACTTGAAGGAACTCATTTCTCCTTTCCCCCTTCACCCCAGCTTCCTTTGATACTTTTCTGTTCTCTAGTTCTTCTAATTTGCTTTCTTGTGAGTTGTCACTGTAAATCCTTACCCTGACTCTTTTCCATCATACTTGTGCCTTGCTGGTATATCGCTGGTGGAAAACAATCATCCTTTTAGGCCTTTGCTATTTCTCACTGACTACTGCAGGTTCTTCCATTTGATTTGTTCCTCATCTACATGTGAGGTTTGACTGGGTCAATGTGTAAGGCTTGCAGCTTCCAGCAATCATCTCTGTTGGAACCTCTCCAGACTAAGTCGGATTAAGATAGTAGGAAAGTAGTAGACTGTAGTCTCCTTGCAGATCCATTGTCTTGCAGGAGAAGCAGAGAGGGCAGATACATAGTTGACATCAGTAAACATTAGCAGTTTCCTACCTTGACCATCTGATAACATTCGTAGTGTTCCAAGAATATGCTGCACGGGAGGCATCTCTGACCTTAGAAGTGACTGAATCCGTTCTGCCACACCTTCTTCCAGCATTTGTACCCTGTTAACAACTAGAAAATGGGAGAAAAGATGTTGATGTAAAGCTCAGTAAGCACACAAGATCCAACTTGTTAGAGTGCTCAGAAATGAAGTGAGGACTACCTGACCTTTTAGGCTTCTCTTTTGAACTAAAAAACTTCCTAGGAATTGCTGTTACAGTATGCCGATTACTTTGGATCTCAGCCCTGCCTGGAATGATGTTTGTTTTTTCTCTTCCTTTTTCTAATTGTAATAGATTATCTGTCTACTCACCCACTACCATGAGCAAACTTTTCCTGTGCTTGCTAATCTAAACTGAACTGGGTGGCAGAAGTGATTTGCATAGCCATATTTCTTGACAATGAATTTTTTTTTTGTATTTAAGCTCAGTGATCCCCAGTTGTTCATGCTTTTGTTTCTGTGCTTTCCTCTTCCAATTCTTGTGTCTTTGCTCTAGTCCTTAGTGTGGTAATCTCTGGTAATAATGAAAAGCTTGTCTGGAAAGAGTCCTAAAGCTGCTTAACTGTGCTACCAAAAGCTGCTTCCTCGAGTGCAATTTACTTCCCATCCTTTGCATTTCTTTTCCTGAGGCTGGGAATGACAGGACAGTGAAATTAGGGAGACACCTGTTCTGTCTCTTCCTCCTTCTATTGGGAAAATTGAGAAGCAGGCACTTAAGTAACTTGCTCTTAATGTTCTTGCTTTTTAGTGGCACAGAGTGATTCCATTTGCTAGAGCATAATGATTTTTTAAAATCATTTTATCAACACTTGTTCTCTAAGATCAGTGTTTGAAGACCTACCATGTGCCCTTGTGCAAGTGTTGGCCCATATTTAATTAATTTTTATTTGCACCTAGTAGTCTTCCCCACCCCCCCCCGCCTCCTTCTCTCCCTCCTGGTAGCACTCTATACGGCTGAAAGTGATAGAGCTTGTGTATTTACGTTACTGTAAAGGAATGTCTTAGAGCTTCCACATTTTGATATTTTTACAAATTGTTGAAGTGTAAGAATAGCATTTGAAGTGCTATGCATTGGTCACACACTTGGAAAGATATAAAATTGTTTATAATAGGCTTGAACAGGACATATAACCAAAATAGGCTGTATGTCAATACACTGATAGTTTATAATTCAGAACTGAGCCTTTTAAAGTACAGCTGTAGATAACTTTGCAATCTACTGGTGCTGTGTGTGAAATAGGCAGTGAAATAGAGGTGAAGTTGCAGCTTACAATCACAAGTTTTGTAGAGTTTTGATCCTATAATCTTTGCAAGATTGGTTTTGTTCATTGCTATAACTCCTAAACAACACCTGGGCTTGGCATTGCAAAAAGTGAGTCTTGATAGTTGTTGAGGAACAACTCAGATTCTGTTTTGAGTTAGATTGTATCATCTCTGCTTGTTGTCAAGGGAAACTACATCAAAATTGCTATCCTTCAAATGAGATTAATTAGTATCTTTGCTGCTCGTAATCATTAAATCCTATTGCACGTATTGCAAGAGTCAAGTCAAGCATGGAACACTTCTAGGCTTATAGAAAAAATTCCACCTTTTCATTGTAATACAGGTAGTTATCTTTTGCCTACTAAATTACTCCCCTAATTTTAGCTGGATTACTCTGATTTTTCATGATTTTTTGATTATCTTCTAATAGCCCTGTGTTAAGTTGTAACTGGTGTAAGCTGGCATCCGTGGTCAAAACACTGCATACGCTTAGCACCAAAAAGCAATTTGCATAGGCCTCTGTCTGCTGAAGTGGATGGTGGTAGAAAATTTCTTCACAGACAAATAAAACATACATTGGAGTGGTAAGAGGCTTATGGTGTGAAATGTGTTTATTAAAATACTGAATAGACAGATGTGACTTACTGTTATGATTCAGGGAGTGTGATAATACTTTAAACTTTACTTAATACTTAATTCAGGGGGTGTGATAATACTTAAAACTTTAAGTCAAGTTAAATAAATTGCTTGAGAGCATACAAAAACTAAGTTGAAAGAAGTAGGTGAGGTTCTGAAGAGAGCTATCTGTAAGAATAAATGAGTGTATCAGGCTTAAAAGAAAGTAGTGGAGGCAAAGGAGCAATTAGTATATTTTGAGGCTCTCACTTATCAAAGTAATGATTGTGTATAAAACTGCTAAACCAAGAATGCTGACTAGCTTACATAATAAAATTGGCAGACAACTTCAAGTTCTTTTCGGAAAATAGCATTGTGGCCTGATTTCGTCTGGGATAGAATTAATTTTTATCCTAATGTCTGCTGCAGTACTGTGTTTTGTATTTAGGGTGAGAATAATGTTGATAAGTCACTAATGTTTTAGTTGTTGCTAAGTAGTGCTTATCCTCAGTTAAGGATTCTTTGATTTTTATTTTTTTTTCCTGATTCTCCTCCCCATCTCACAGAGAGGAGGGAGAAGTGAAGGAGTAGCTGTATGGTGCTTAGTTGGGTTGGGTTAAATCATGACACATTTGTGTCATGGTCTTCTCTGGAGTAGTATATAGCAGTGTTAAGGACGTGTTGCAGGGTGCTGTATCATTACATCTCTAGTAAAACATTTTTGGCTTGAATTTCACTTTCACATGGAAGTAGTAAATTTGAGATGAGAAGCAGCACAATTTGCTGATGTGTATTAAAAGATCACAAGAGTAGGACTGTAGAATCATTTGGATTGGAAAGGACCTTTAAAGATCACCTAGTCCAGCCTCCCTGCAGTGAGCAGGGACATTTTCAACTAGATAGGTTGCTCAGAGCCCCATCCAACCTGACCTTGAATATTTCCAAGGATGAGACATCTACCACGTATCTGGGCAGTCTGTGCCAGTGTTTCATCACCCTCATTGAAAAAAAAAAATCCCTCTTTATATCTAGTCTAAGTCTCTCCTCTCTGTTACTTTAAAACAATTACCCCTTGTTCTTTTGTAACAAGCCCTACTAAAAAGCCTGCCTCCATCTTTCTTATAGGTCCCCTTTAAGTGTTGTAGTTTTTAAGTGTGTTACAAAGAGTTTTCAGTGAATATTGGCTTTGTAGAAGAGGAGCAGCAGGTCTATGAAATCCCTACCAGCTGTGATGTGATAGCTCCACCCTGTCCTCTGTTTTATGCTATGAACTCTGTTCTGCATTTTCATCTCAAACTGCTGAATGCCTTTAATAAGAAACAGCAGCTAGCAATGAGATCATACTTCATTATCTTTAAATCCTTTGTGTAGATGAGAAATCTCGATGAATTATTCAAATATATAAGTCTCTACAAGGGGGGAGAAAAGGTCAATTGCCCCTCAAAATACAAAGTACAGGAAATGGTGACTTGGATAGAGCTGCACAGACCTCCATCAAATGACTTATCTTTATAAAGAATCACAGTAAGTTATTGTTTTCAAGCTCTGTACCTGGTATAGCAAGGTTTCGAAGTGCACTGAGTGCGGCGTGTTGAACAGAGACATCCCCACTCTCCACGTGTTTCTCCAAAAGATCCAAGAGCTGATGTATGACTCCCAGCTGCACCATTCGTACACAGTTGCCATCTGAAGAAAGAGGCAAAACCAAGCAGGTGAGAAATTGACCTGGTCTAGGGAAACCTGCTGTGGCAGGGGGGTTGGACTAGATGATCTTTCGAGGTCCCTTCCAACTCCTAACATTCTGTGATTCTGTGAAATATAAACATGGTAGAAATTAATCATGCAAGTTTTAGAATTCGGAGAATCTTTGCCTTGACTGTTTTCCTGTCTTCACAAGATTGAAACTATAGCTTTTGCATTGTTATTACAACCTTTGCCTCTAGAGATAAGTGAGCATCAGCCACCTGTGATGCTGAGACACCCTCTAGTAAAGCTTAGCTTGAGAGAGCCTTCTTAGGACTATCACTGTCAAATTCAAAACCATATGTTCTCTAGTCAATTTCTTCCTCTATAATGCTTTATTTTCCACTATATATGGCAGAATACTGGCAGCATTTTCCATTTCTCCACAGGATAGCTTTAATGCTCCAATTTTGCTGTTCTACTGGTTTAAAAGACTGTTGTGAGACCAGGGATCTTACCCAGCAATGGTGAGTCTGATTACTAGTTTTGTAAAAGTGTTCTGAGCAAAAGGAAAGTCTCCATATTTTGAGCTCCATTCTTCCCTGAAGCAAGTGTTTTGAAGATGCTATCTGGCAAATATTTTATATATTTTATGCAGTTTACTATATCTCAAGAGAAACCCATTCCTGACACCAGTCAACATTTCCTTACTGCAGTGCTGTTTCCTTGTGAATGCTGTTTGTTAAAACCTGGCAAAAGAGTGTGAACACTGTATAGAAAAACCACATCTTCACCTGGAGTAAATATTTATCCATGAAACTATATATGTTTTGTACATATACAGAATCTAAATCAGAATACAGAATATCAGCATACAGAATCTGGCCAGTTAGTGTACTAACTGCGTGCCTAAGATAAGCAGGATTCTAATTTTTGTGTGTGACTCTAATATTAAAACCTTTGCTGATTTGAATGATACTTCCACCACAAAGCAGTACAAACTCCTCCATGTTGTCTTTTGAACCAATGCCTACTATTCTTTTAATCTCATAGTATTTCAGTTAGTATCATTTTTTTCCCCTGCATTAGTACATATGTTAAAGAATTTATCAAGTGTTGATAAAATATGTGGGTATTTTCATGAGAGAACTGTCAGACTGTGAAACAGTTTGAATTCTACTCATGCAAAAATCTTTTGATGTCAATTTATGCATACACTCTCTGAAACGGATTCTTTTGCTTGTGATTCTTCAAATGTTCGCTTGCCTGGTCCTAATCTTTGGAGATCACACTATATGTGAAAAATTGCCCATTGGTTTTTAGGAACAGGTTCTCTAGGAATAGACCGTGTCTTTTGGTCTGACAAAATTCTACAGACAAAATACTTTGATCTTCATACAGACTAACCTTAACTGAATTTAATTTCTCTCCTCCCTTCACCTTTCAAACCAAAGAATGGCAGAGCGTTTTTCTCTTGTAGTAAAGTGCAAATAGGCAGAACCCATTAGTGGTTGCCTTGCTTTGATTGTCATACAGAGATCTAAATTGTTTCTCTCTCCTATGGATTTTTGCTTGGATAGTAGCAGAACCTTCAATTTAATGGCTCATAGTTAAAGTCTGATAAGAAACAGCCACTTTCATAGCTGCAAAAGCTGTCTGTCATCTTTTCACGGCCTCAGAAGTCATTTGATGCTGAGATCAGATTTCCATAGGATTTTTTTTTTCTCTTAGATTAAAGGCTATGCATACATCAGTGCCACATACCAGGGCCTGAGAGGGATTATTCACTTTTTCCACATGAAACATTTAAAGGGGTTGTGTGGGAGATGGAGGGAGAAGAGCAAGTAACAAAGCAAGCCATTCAGCTGAATGAATTGAAGATAGCCGGTTTAAAGGCACTGAGGGCATTTCTGTGGCCTTGGTAGAACTGTGACGCACAATGGCTGATTCAGAGCCAGGTATAAGACAAGGAAGAAAGGGAGTCTAGGATGGATGGTGGCGGGGGGAGCGGAGAGATGTGTGTATGATAGCTGGGTTAAAACAAAAGAAGAGATTGATGAGACTGATGGGCCAAATATTCAGACGGTTGTGAGGGAATCTTTTATTAATTAATTAAGCACATATTAACACAGAAAATTGAGCAATGTTGAAAAAGCTCCATTTTGTTAATGGAGTTTGAACCCACTACAGTAGCTATGAGTGAGAAAGGACAGAAAACACAGTAGGGTATCTTCTGCTGACTGATTCAGCACAGCATGCTTTCTGGGAGACTGTTTTATTATAAGAGTCTCTCTGCATAGTATTAAGGCTCATTGCTTTCCATAATAGGATTGTGAAAGATAAAATGATGTATCTTGAGATTTCTTTTCTTCCCTTGATGTGTCCGAGTAACCTTCCCTTCCTAAAAGTGACTTAAAACCTAAAACATCAATAACTGTTTAGGGGTTTTTTTTTGTATTTCTAACAAATATATTTGCCATGAAACATTTCCAGACTTTCCCCTCTAATAATGTGTTATTTAGGTGAAAAAGAAAGGTGTGAAAGCTTGCATACCTGGCCACTCCATTCTTCACAATTGTGTCCCTCAAACTACTTCAGTATCATTAATACCTGTAGCTTAAAGGGATGTAAGTCTCCAGTCTATAGAAAAGCAAGAATGATATTATTTCAGAGCCAGAGAGCCATGCCTTTGTGGGTTTTTTTTCTTTGTTGTTGGTTTGTGTGGTGGGGTTTGGTTTTGTTTTATTTTTAAAAAATAAGCAAGAGCCGTTGCTCCTATCTCTGTAGCTGCATATATTTGGGGGTGTTGCAAGTGCCAACATTCTGGGAGCTGATCCCACATCCCTTAGCAAAAACAACTTCTGCATGTACTTATCTGTGGCATGATAGAGACAGCATCTCATGTCTGTTTATAATTAGCCCCAAAGAGAACTGTTCTCTGTCTTTGGGGAAATTTGAATCAATGATGACTTAAAGTTTGTTGTTATAGGTAATAATTTAAAAATTGACCTTTAAATTATTGTTTGCTTTGGGATTGGAGATGATGAGGTGCAGTGTGAGCATCCAGTTCTTGATGGTTTTATTTTTTAATCTGTATTGCCCAAAATACAACATAGAAGGGCCACCTAACCTAAGTTGCTGTTAGGTCTTTTGCCTTTTTGTGTTTTTCCTAAAGACGTAGTGAAAACTCTAGGCCAGCAGCATGTGCAGTCTGTCCCTAATAGTTAGATGTAGAACTTACAAAAACGTTGTTTACATTTCATTTGGTTTTGATTCATTTGAATCTGTATGTACACAGATTCAGAATAGTGAATGAGGAAGCATGAGTTGTTCAATACCATGTGAATTTAATCTGATAATTAGCTTTAAGTTTAAAATTGTCTCTTAGGCCAGGTTTTAAAGTAAATTTATAGAAGCAGGATGTGAACTGACTAGGACAGGTACAGCTACAATGGCCTGAAGTTCCTTTGCTTGCATTCGTGTTCTGCTCAGGAATGGTCACAGTGGTATTAGATGACCTAAGGCAATGTACATATATGCTTGAAGGGAAGCATAATAACATGAGCCCTAGGCCTCTCTAAAAAGTGAAAAATTGTGGTGTCTGAGAGGAATTCCCCTAAGTATTATGAAACAGGTTGCAGATGTGTCACTGTTAAAGAAATGAAAGCACCAGAGCAGATGGCAACTTCACTCCGAGGGGGACTTTTTGATGTAATTTCTTTATGTATTTGGACTGTCAGTATTCCCGTTTTTACCTCCAAGAAGCAGAGAGACAATGAGATCTGAGGCAGCCTTCACAATGGATGTGTCTTCAGCTTGTGAACTACCCTGGAGCCTCAGAAGGATCTCGGACAGCACCTCTTGCACGCCTGCCTCCACCAACTGCACTTTCAGAGCATCTGTAGAGATCACAGTAAAAGCATGCTAAAAGCCTTTTGGGTCTTTGAAGAGTTTCAGACTAGGAAGCTAAATCTTTGAACTTTACCCTCTTTTTTCAGGTGCAGTCATTGTTTTGGTTTTGATTGTAACAGTCATTCTGGTTCTAGGATAACACCAAGGCAGAATGAGCAAAGCTTCTGCATTGATGTTTGACGTCTGTTGTATTGCCAGTATCGAGTTTTCATTTCTTTACAACCCACATTAGATACCAAGATATTCTTAGTAGGTTCTTGTCGGTTCTTGTTACACCACTGCTTAGAGTAGACATCTTCTATAATATTTGGTCAATTCTGCTTTCCTGTTGCGCACCACAGAGAATGAGTTTGAATTTGCTATGTTATGGGTCTACTGAAATAGAGCCGAATGCTACTCTCCCTCATTTCTTTGTTGCCTTACTTAAGCTTCAAAGTTTTGTGCTCAGGATTTAATATGTTCTTTCGGTTTATTTCCATTGAAGGGTTTTCTGCTTCCATTAGTAGGATCCCATGGCAAACTCTGAACCCAGAGTTTAAGCTAAGTACCAGCACCCTGACTCCCATCATTCCTCCAAGCTGAAAGAAGCCTTACCATTTTCTGCAAGTGCCTGCAGGACCTCAAAGACAATTTCTAACCTTTCGTGGTTCTTTGCTCTTCTCAGTTGCTTCACCAACTGTTCAGCAACCTTTGTCTTGCTCAGAGCTTCCTTGGCTGTATCTGTGTAAATGGTAAAGTCAGGATTTTGAATGTTTAAGTCTGATTAAATGTTGAAAGTCTGTCACCCTGTAATCTGAAGTGATAAGGCACTATTTTTGACTGCTTTTTCTGGTTTTGTAGATGCATTTGTCCCTTTGGACAGCACTGAGTCAGCTAAACTCTACTCCATCCCTTCTCCCCTCACTTCTTTCTTTAACAGGTTTTTGTGTAATTTTGGTAGCTATGACCTTAGAATAGGAATCAAATTAGTCCTGGCTTAATTCCACTGACTCTTATAAATGCATCTGCAGTATGATTATTTAATATATCAAATTGAAACGTGACAGTTTGCTGTAGTAGTATATTTTCTGCCTTGATTAGATGCTTCTAGTCTTGCTAGGATCCTAAACATCTGTAAGATCTATGCTAACAAAGATCAGGTTTTTTTAAAGCTGGTTGCTGTCTGACATAGAATACATTTGAGTGGAATACAGTATTAAGTAATACAAGAGATCTATAAAGGACAGGCCTCACTAGAGGATGATGTGACAGTGTGATATCATACACCCTCCCCTCCCTCTCCCCCTAAATGCAGGAAGCAGTACATCAAATTGGAATCAGGCCATAGAAAATAAACACACTTTGTATACTTGGTCTTTTCTCTTCCATCCAATAGTTGTAGCTTGTGTAAAGTAAGGCCAGGTCTATTTTAAATCAGTGGAGTTGCCTTTGGTTTGGAAGTTGTGTAAATGAAAAGGAAAGTTGTTTCATTAAGGTATATAAACTTTATTATTAAATATTTTTTTTAATAAGTGAGTATTTAATGTAACATATCTGAAGTTGTTGAAACTGTCAATTTGCCACATTATGTTATGCCCTTTATACTTTTTTCTGGGTCAAAAGCTATCTATTGAATCTTCTTTGTTTTAATATGGTACCAGCAATTTCTGGTACTACAGGAAAGAGTAATTACTTCTCCAGTACAGATACTGTGGCCAGTCCTTGATTACATATCAGTAGGGTTTAAAAACAAAACCCCCCAAAACCAAACCAAAACAAAAAACACAAACCAAACCAACCCCCCCAACAAACAAACAAAACCAACAAAAAATCCCAACACCTCACAAATGACCCAACAAAAACAAACACCTGCAAAAACCCCAAAAGAAAACCAAACCAAATCCCACAAACTTGTGGATTTTCTGAGTGTACATGAAAAGGCAGTGGCAGTGTGGAGATGGTGTTTTTCTCCAAAATACAAAAACATTTACTTACCAAGTTCTGCAAGATTACATAAGGCCAGTAGATCAACATGGACAAGTGGTTCACTCTCTGCATAATCAGTTAATATTCTGACGAGTGATGTGATTACTCCTACCTTCACCAGCTCTTCCTGAAGATCCCCTGGTAATAATTAGCATAGAAGTTAAAGGTGATTAAGTAGGGACTAATTAAACCAGTAAAAAGGGTCCAACTGAGATGCTTTGCAGCAAGATAGTCTGGTTCTTTCTCACACTATTAGAATTTCTGCAGGTTTTGTGCTGTGGATTCAGGCTGATGCATGTGTGTGGAAAATGCAAGTTCAGGACAGAGTTTTGCTAAACATCCTTGTTCTACTTTGACTTGAGGAATTAAACCTCTGTAAAGATATATAAGGGCAATTGCATGAGCATCTCTACTACTAATGCAGCTTCTAAAGTGAGTTCTGAGGGACTGTATCTCTTGGTATGTTTCTGAAAATTGAGATAGTTGTCTTATTTCTTTCAGGGAACTGGAATCTCAGCCTTATTATCCACCCTATGGCTGCTTTTGTTCTGAATGGCAGAGGGATGGAAAGGACTGGAAACCGAGATAAAGCATAGTTTAGTGATGACTGCTTTCAGGGATCAAGTTCTGATTCATATAGCAAATGTCCATAAACTGCTTTGTGCATATTAGAATAATGATTCTTTTTTTACTTATTGAAAACAAATTCCTTGTAAACCAAGACACTATCTGGGCTATTGTAAGATACCACTGAGATACAGACTGCTTTAAAGCTGATCCAGGGGAATCATACTCTTCCAGTTTTTTTGAATGTTAATTGCTCAGCATGTAGAGACCTCTTGAAATGAAGGCATCTTTGGAATTTTTATAGGCTGAATAAGGTTCTCAAGCAGGTGAAAATTCATGTGATTTAAGGGAAGTCAACAAAATACAGTAAGTAAAAATTAATTTGGTCATAGTTCTAGTATACTGATGTCTCCATCCACATGCAGAATTGCTGAGGTAAGCACTGATAACCTTTCTTTTTGTAGTTTGTCTCATAATGAATGAATGAAAGCTTAGTATTTAAAATAATTTTGAGAATGCCATTAACTATGAAATGCAAAGTTGGGCAGTGATGGTTGTATAACAGGACAACGAGAGTGGTTTTGCAGCAGTGCCTTGCTGAGAGCTAGACTGCAACTTGTGTAACAGCATATATGACAGACACCAGAAAGTGTCTTGGTGCTATTATAGCATATACAGTTGTAATTCAGTCACTGACTGTTAATTATTCTGATGTATTTATTGCTGTGTTGGAAATTATTTAAGCATGTATCTTGCAGTCATCTTTTTAACTCTATACTGGGCCTGTGTTCTGACAGCAGTGAAGCAGATTTGCGGTATGGCTATACGCTGTAATAATGCTGGTGTACAGTAATTGCATGTAATCATATGGGGGAGGGGTTTTTTAAGCTATTATTTGATATTACTTGGCAAATAAATGTAATTTGCGGGAAGCTAGTGGACTCTGTACCAGGTACCTATACATACTTGGATTTCATGGGAACAACACAGGGAGACAGACCCATAGCTTTCTAGATAAAGCTGCACAGATGTGCAGATATGAGAAGGTAGGTTGAAGACAGAGAGAAGTAGATAGAAGATACTGAATGAAAAGTACATATTACTTCCAATGTGCAATAAATATGTTTCGTCAGTCTGGGAATTAAAGATAAAAGAAAGATCTCAAACTGTTTGGGCAAGTAAATGAAAAGGATTTAATTCATAAGACCGACAGACAAGCTAGTGTGCTGGCTTTATGGAAAGATCTGATGCACAAAGATCCCCTATATACAAGCAGCAGTCCTCAGAGAAGACCATTCCTTGCACAGATAAATATCACAGTACTTTTTATTTGTTAGACTGTTTTTTTTCTGACAGACAGTTTAAATAAGTGCTTTGCTTTATAGATGCTGTTATTACTTTGGAAGAAGACAGCCATTCAGGATTTGGGCCCAAGGCAGTTCTGCAAAATTAAGATGTGTATGTGGATCTGCTACTCTTATAGTTGCAGAGTAGTTCTGACAAAGGTATGTCATCCTGAAGTCAAAAATAGAAGGAAAACAGTTTAAGCGGTGTTGGAGATTCATTCAGCCTGCTGTCTGTGAGCTTTGTGAATTGTATATCTAACTGGAGACTGAAGTGTATTGTGTGCTCAGGTCTCATGAACTTATTACAAGTTACAGATTACAATGCCTTGCAAAATAATGCCTTGCAGCTAGGGAGAGTAGGAATCTCTCAAGTCAATACTTACGATTATCATAACAGATACGGCCAATAGCTCTCCCAGCATGAAGCAATGTTTCTTGGTCCGTGCTCTCCAGCAAAGGTATCAAAGTTAAAACCAAGTCTGCTTCAATACATTGTTTCTTCATTTCCTCTGTGTAGGTAAAGGAGAGGGTCTTGTGGTTTTTGGCCATGTTGAAATAAAATAATTGCAATTGCAAGACAAATAGCTAGCAGCCATGAAACAAAACTCAAAGTGGAAGCGTACTGCTAATGTGCTGTAATATGCCTTTTAGTGGCACTTCAGTACAACATACCATTCTTGGCTATCTCTGAAAGCACCTGGGCAGCTTTTACTGCGCACCGTGGATTACCCTTCAGGATTTTTGCCAAAGTTAGGAAGATCCCACTGTCTCTGAGTAGGCTGAAGGAACTCTGCTCTGTAATGATAAGAGTGTTAACAATACCTGCAGCAGGTTTGCAGCTGTTTTATTTACGTGTTGCTTTCTTTCCTAGAGTTCTGAGTAGATATCTGTGGGATCCAAGGTTCTGATATAACGAGGTACTTAAAGGCTGTCTCAGTCTAAATATAGGGGAACAGTTATCTGCTTGAATTACAGCAAGTGTAGTTCCAGCTGATTATTCTACTTCATGCAGAATTGAAGCACAGGTGGCAAAGCAACTAGGAAAGCAGTTTCATCTTCTCTGACTATAAAAGGATTCTTGCATAAGGCATAGGAAGTCAGGGATTAAGATTCTATTCCTGAGGTATAGACAAGCAATTAATTTTATAGATAGGCACAACATCTTTTGTTAGACTAGCAATTAGAACAGTCAAATCCCTTAGCCTTTTTTCATCAAAATATGGCTAATTGTTCCTAATGTAGTAAATCACTATCTGCCAGGAGATTCAAATAAATAAAGGTTTATGTCATTTCAGGAGAACGTGCAGAGAGACCTTAATGACTTTCCTATAAGAAAACCAAGAACTGCTTCTAAAATTCCTGACCTGATAAGGTCACCCCATTTAATCCTAAGAATTTATAGTACATAGAATATTAAATTTGGAATTTATCTGCAGCTTCAGGTGTGTCATTGGTAGATTTACGATTATTCAGAGAAAACAGCAAAACAAGCTGAGGACAGCAATAGTTCCAACAACAGTTGGAATCAGTTCTTGTAATACAGATTATGGCAACAGACAAAAACTCCAGTGATGCTTTTGGATTGTGCAAATGGTTAAACAGTGGTCTGCAATGATACTTAGCTATCTTCAGTGAGAGCCAGGAGAATCCCGTTCAGACTTTGAAGGATCTGATCTTCAGCTTCTGTGTCATCTCCACAGAGCCCAAGGTACTCCAGGTGCTGACTCAAGGTTTCTAAACAGGGTGGGACAGAAAACTGTGGTGAGCAACTTTGCAATATACTCGAGTTCTTACTGGTATTTCTTTTCAGTGGCAATGGCTGACCATAAAATCATCTTCTGAAGGGTCCAGATCTAAATATGATCATTAAATAATTCTTCTAATCTAATAGCATGAGAACAAAGTCTTGGTCCACTTCTTAGACAGCACATAGCTCTTGTGCAGGCGTAAACATGAAGACATAAATTCTATCTGGAAAAAGAAATTAACATATAATAACTGTGGCAGAGTTTGAGGTGTGGAGAGGAATAATCAGAGGACCCAAATCAAGCCTGTTGTTTCTAAATACCTCTTCATCATCAAGATATACTTGCAGTTTAACTAGCTGCACATCCACTCTGACAGTGTCCAGTAGCAGGCACTGAAAGAACACATACTTCCTTAGTTTCTGTCAACCTTGTCCTATAGAAATACACCTAGTGTTTACATCACTGTATTTTATGGGATAAAAGACCATCAAAAGGCATAAGATAGCTCATACTTTTTATCTCCATAACATGCTGTGACATTAAGTTCCACAGTTTCCCTGCTGTGAAAGGAAGATACTTTATTTTAAAATATCTACCAAAAAGCTCAAAGCTAAGAGCCTGTCAGTTTCTGTAGTAGGAGAAAGGAATGATCCTTTACTATTTGGCCTTTTAAAATTGGAGTGCATGAATTTAGTGCATCCTCCTTCAGAGGAACCAGAGGTATCTTGAGCTGTTTGAAGGGAGGATGAATTATAAGGAGCAGAAGTAAGACATAATGGCTGTTACTGTCGTTTGAGAAAAAAAATTCTTTGGCTTAAATTAAAAGCACTTATTTAAGAACAATGACAATTTTGATTTTGTGCTTTAAGCAGAAAAATGACATTTATTTATTTTGAATAAGAAACTGAGGTTGTATGTAGTGATGTCTCTTGGAAAGGCTTTGTAGTTGAAAGAAAGTTTGTCTTTTTGTGGCCTCTTCAAAGTCATTTGCTAAGGGCAACACAGGCATAAAATTAATAGGAGATAATTTTTTTTTTCTTAAAAAGAGATTGCTTTGTATTTGTTGCCCTTTTTATTAATGAAAAGAGGCTGAAAACTCCTGGAACGGATAGATGTACAACAAAGACGATTTCCTTTGACCTGCTTTAAAAAATAGCATTAATCACTGGTTTCTATTTCTGCTGAGTTCTCCTGCCACAATTTGCTGACTAAATTATTTTATATGAATGAAGTACATGTAGAATGCAATTTTCTTTAAAAAAATAAGATTTAAAAGAAAATAATCGCCTGAGCAGCCTGACAATTGAATCTGTTTTGATCATAAATGAGATCTAGTGGTAGTGGGGAGAATGCTACAACTGCTGAGAGCATCATGAGATAAATTAGAAGCCTGTGAGAATGAATTATCTGCTGAACTCTGACTTCATACTTACCAGAGCGCAAAATGTGTTGATATGAGGTAATGCATTTAACTTCTAGCACTTTACCCTGTAGTTGCAGCAATAGTGATATTTGCAACTACATTCCTAATAGAGTTAGGGTATATGTACAGATGAAAAGGTGACCGGATCTCTTAAGTTGGAGGAGATTGTTTTACGAATAGCAGGGAACAGTCTGCATTACTGCTCACTCTATAAGTTGGTACAGTGGTAATTAGCAACCCAGGTGCTTTGTTCTTTCTTCTAGAAAGATCAGATGACAGGCAAGGTCCTTGTAAAATACCCCTCTGGTTACAGTCTGTAGTGTTGTAAAATTAGTTTTATAAGCAGCAGAATTGACTAAGTAGCTTACTAAAGAGCTATATTTATCAAAGGCTTGCAGAAGCAGTGTTTAGCTCTAACAGTCTTAAAATACTGAACCCTTATCTTAGATACTCAGAATTTTATTGTATGTTATTTTATAAAAACTTCATTGATTTAATCAACATGGGACTGATTCCTTGATACTCTTTAAGTCTGTTCTTCTGAAGTGGAATTGAAGCAGACGCTGTAAGACACTTATTTTTGTTGAAAGGCAATAATAATAACACACATACAGACTGTAACTAAAATTGGCCAGAAAAGGGTATTTCTGTTTCATGGAAAACTCTGGGTTGTTGACATTTTGTTTCATCTCATGTGGAACAGAATGTTGGCATTATGGAACTTCAGCAAAACAGAACAAATTTATTTTTTTTTGGGGGGGGGGACGGGGATTTCTTTTTGGTGTGTTTTGTTTTAGATGTGGTTGTTCTACAGCCAGGGGCTGCCCAGGACGCTGGCCTGCTGCCTGGCTGTCTGGTAGGCAAGCTGGAAAAGAGCCAGCCAGGCTGGCCAGCTGGTTGGGCAGCGGGGAGTGCCTGTCTGCCTGGCTTCTGAGGAGGATTTTAGCAGAATAAACATGTTCTCAACGAATATTTTTTGTTGTCTTGAATCAGCATTTATATCAGCATATTGTTGATCAGATTTAGTAATTTCTCTGTAGAAGTGAAGGAAATTGACTTGGGTTTTGGTTTGGAAAGTTCTAATTTACTTTTTCACTGATTACCGGCAGGATCTGGATTTAAAAATATCTGGAGGTTGAAGTACAAAAGTCTTTTTTTTCCTGAGCTGAAGGGTTAGATGATTAATTCATGCAGAAATTCGTCCATAAGCTACTGAGTAGTAAAGGCATAGGAACCAGACTTCTGCTGTGGGAGTTGGTGTTTGATCACCCTAATGAGAGCAGAAACAACAGTGCAGAAAACATGCTGCACCATGGTGATTTCATCTGACCTCTGCCGTGGGGAAAAAGCCAAGAGGTATGAGCTCTTTGGATCACTTGGACCATTACTGTGTCAATTCCTAGACCAAGTTTTGATCTATGAAATCCTCAGGGAGTGAGAAAGAAGGAATCCCACACATCTCTATATTTCAGTGACTGATTATGCCTTCTGTAAAGCAGCAATTCCTTATCTGACTTCCCCCCCTCATTTTATAGCCTTCCACATGTGTTGGAACTATTTTCTTTTCTCTATTTTTTTTTTTCCTAGAGGAAATATAGATCCTATCCTGCAATACCAAATGCTACATTTGGTATAATTTATTACTGTTTGGATGCTGAGCAGTGTGAAGTCAGTATGATCCAATTTGTTTTGGGGGCTTGAAACAATTCACTCCAATTAACTTACTCCGGCTGCTGCCTCTTCACTATTTTCATATGCTAAACTTACTCTTCTGCCACTTACCTTTACTATACTTTAGCAGATTCTTCTCTGTACTTTCAGTATTATTCAAAGCTAGAAAACAAGTTACTGTGTTTTTCTAGGGCATAAAGATGTGGTAGTTGCTTACAATAGAGGTTCATTTAGCTCAGTGTTATGTTCTGATAATAGGTAATTAAAAGCAGTAAAAGAAGACAGTATGTATTCTTTCCCTGGCATACCTTCTCAATTTTTAGTAATCAGTTCTTTAGAGATTTTCTTTGCTGGAACATCCTGTTTAACAGCACTTAAACTAATGAAAGTATTTATTTTGAGCTTGTTTGTAATTTTGCATCCAGAAGGTAGACTGGTGATGAGTTCCACAAAGTAATCTTGAATAGAGAAAATATTCTTGTTTTATTCTATAGAAATTATCACTAGGGCAGGGAACACAAACCTCTGTTAATTGTGTCCTACATAGCAGCTGAGGGATAAGAGTCCATGTTGATAAACTGCTAGAGTTGTGCAGGTCAAGAGTAGCTGGAAAGCATAAGAAGAGTCCTGATAGAACTAAAATTTTAAATCCTAATACTGGAAAATAGCTGCTGCTAGATAGCTAATTAATAATTATAATTAAAAAAGAAACAAATGGCCTGCATTCTTATTCATGTGGCTGCCTGCAAAACCATGTAGCTATAAGCCTCCTTTTTCTCACGGTATTTTTTAATGCTCTTCTCTGAAGTAAAAATAGTTCTTAGTCCATGCATCTCTCATATAAACCTATGGTAACAAATGTTGCTGCATGCTGAGTAGAAGAATTAGTAATAGTAATAAAGTAAGGCTGCAAGTCTTCTTGTCTAGGAATTTGATATTATATTTACTTCATAATGAAACATAAAAAGTGTAAATTGGAGATGAAGCAATTTAGAAGGGCTGTTATGTGTTTTAACAGCAAATAAAGCCTATAAGGTTAAATACTCAACATTCCTGCTGACTGTGAATGGTACAGCTCTATGATTATAGCAGTTTTGCTGTAACCAAGGGATGCAAAAGCTACTTCTTTTGACTTAGGTGGCCCTACCAGGGCAGGGAGGAGAAATCCAATTTGAGGAAATTTTTTAAAATTTCTTCAGTAGTGAATTATTACATTCCATCTCTAGAAAGGCATGCAACTATTTTGAGACTGGACTGACTTATGTTCTTTTCAATGGAACTCTCTTATCTTGGTGCATGAGGTAAAGTATTGGAGGAACAGATCCTCCATCTCTTCACACTTTCAAACCCATGGCAAGAAAATTGTCCTATAAATCAGATAAGCTATTATCTATGTCTCCATGAAAAGCCACTTACGGCCATGTTTAAAGATATGGTTTGTGTCTTTGTCACTGCACTCAAGGATGATGAGATGTAGGGGGGGGGAAAGTCATTAGATTTTAAAGGATCTGGAGAGTGAATTTAAAACCAATATCCTAAGGATGACAGGGATGTAATTATGAACAACTCATCACCTGATTTTTTTTCACTTGTTTTAGATTACTCATGTCTATTATGTAGCCATCAAGAATTCACAATTACAGTAAATTTTAAGGATTCCTTTGAGGTTTTTTTAAGTTCTTCTGCATGGAAATTACTTGACAGAAGACGTCTGTGGACAAAAAAATGAATCCTAGTTTGTGGACACATTTACTTTACTAAAATTAGAAAAGAGGGAAGAAATATTTTGAAACATTTTTGAAAGCTTGAGACAGCATTTTTATTTGCAGTTCTCGTGGGCGTTCACTGGAATGTCCTTGCTTTCGTTAAGCTGAACTGCACTTAAGGCTTGATCCAATGTATACGGCAGCATGGGGTTCAAATCTAAAATGTTGTTTGGAGTGTCTGACTGCCTAGTGCTTAAATTAACCTTCACTCTTAAGTGCAAACATTTAAGAAAAGTTTGTATAATCCATGTCTGAAATTCTCTTAATTGTCGTAGATCAGCCAGGACAGCCACAAATACAGTAATACACTTTTCTTTGATGTGGTGTCATGCGTCGTGTGATTATTTTTATTCTTTTTTTTCTTAAATGGTCAAAACCAAGCCAAAGAATATTAAGAACCACCTAGGAGTAAAGTAGGGAGAGAAAAAAATATATATACAGAACACAAATGGGTCAGCATCTGATTGTCATGGCTGGATACCAAGTGTGAAATTTTTAATGACTGAATACCAACCGTTAGACAGAAGAAGGGGATGGGGAATAGAAAGTGTTATAGGGAATTTGGTGTTGGTATGTCTAAAATATGTGCATCAGCTGACTTTGGACTATTCTTCAGTCTCTCAGCTGTTGGTCACCACCACTCAGCCTTAACTTCTGAAGGGTTTCCTACCATTCATCTGCTGTTTTGCCTGCAGTTTATCTAGAAAGCTTAGTTCTCCTTTGGCCTTTGATGCCAGGCTTGTTTCCAGTTATATTCAGAGCCAGTTTCAGAAGAGATGGGTGGACACAGCTCTTGCTCTTCTGAGCAAGAATTTTACTAACAATATGACTGCCCTGAGTGGTGGAAGACAACTTCATTATATGGCTGAGACATTTAAAAAGAACATGCTGGTGCAAGAAGGGATTTGAAGAAGGGATTGATAACGTTTATCCTTTGAGAACCTCTGCATAGTTTTAATTTCAGCAAAACAAATGAGTGAAGAACTTGAAAACGAGATGTAGAACTTTTTTAAGGAGTTGTAAGAAATGTTGCATTATTTGGGTGGGAATTACATGGTTGAAGCCTAGAGTTTCACACTGCAGTGGCTGAAGTACAAAGCTGTAAGTGCATGAACAAAGGCTCTTTTCTTTGTTAACAGTAAGACTCCACTGTGCTTCACATGATCAGAAGATACACAGAAAACTACTAAAGATGTTCAGACTCAGAGGCTCGAAGAGACTCTGGTAAAAGGTGATACTGATCATCTCTGTTTTGTTTTGTTGGGTTTTTTTGGTATATTTTTTTCTTGGATAAGGGAGTTCCACCAAGGAAGGAATATAGAAAAGCTAAAAGTAGAAATCGGATCCTACTGGCCTCTAGCTTATACTGTGTCCTGTGGAGTTAACAAGAAAAATAGCTGCAAAGCTCTGAAAACACATAAGAGGAAAAATGATTATTCTAGGATAATCTAAAAAACAGGTCAGTGAGATAAGTCCTAAGAAGGGCAGCCAGGTGCAGTCAGGGGGAACATAGGTGCTGAAGAGGTGACCCGTATGAAAAGCTGCTTTATCTTATTCTGCTAAACTTAGTCCTTTTTTGAGGGATGGAGAATAGGAATAAATTTCACTGTAGTTTAAAGGAGTCAAAGTATTGCAGATTTGTGTACAAGCATGTGCTTTTTTTTGTGCCTGGTAATTTAGCTGTGACAGTGCTCAGAGAATACATCTTAGAGAATAGGATTGTTTGTTATACGCCAGCTTCAAAGGCTAGTGTTGAGCCTGAGCTCCCAGGTAAGGGGAACACCATCTTTTATGTTTAGAATCATAAAAATAGAATCATAGAAGTTGGACTTGGAAAAGCAGCAAATGTACCATGCTCAAAAGCAATGAGTAATGTACGTAAAATTTCTTTCTCTATGAACAACAGTTTGTGTTTGGGTCATATTTTCAGGTTTTTCTTTGTAATCAAGAGGTCAGGAAGCTTACTGGTTTATATCAAAGTTCAGCTTTTTCCATAGTTGTTTAGTTCCAGGAGATGTTGATTTCACCAAGTATTGTGAAACATAAGGGCAAATTGTCAGAGCTGGCAAAGCTACGTGCTGACTACATCAATGTCAGCAGATAAGTTATCAGACAAGTTGCGACAGCTGTGGTTAAATTGACTGACTTCATTTATGGAAATGAATGAAATCCCTCTTGCTTGGTTGCTCACTGGAGATGTATTTTTCTGCCTTTGTTGTAAGTGCTGTTGGTCTCCAAAAGTACCTTTGATCACACAGTTAGTATACTTCTTAAGTAGGTTATCTTTTATAATATTTGCCTTCTATTTGATCACATTTTGTAGTTTTGCAGCACAAAGTGAATTAAAGGAACCTTTCCCTTTGGTCATTATGTTATTATGGGAAGTAGGCCATAGTCCCAGCCAAACAGCATTCAGTCTAATTTCCCTGGCTCCCTAAATTTAGCTTGAAGAGCTGTCAGTGGAGGAAAACCCAATTAGACTTCATAGCAGAGAAAACACTAATTTCCTTTGGCTGACAACTCCTACAAGGGTTCTTTCAGCCAAGTAAAAGAACAGCTGTGGAAAAATAAGCCTTTGTGCTGGTATCAGAGCATCAGCCCAGTCCTCAACTATCCCTGCTAAACAGTCTGTTGGGAAAGTAGGTGAATGTTAGGGACTATAGACAGTGACAACAAAGCTGGTGGTGTCCAGACCCCAGCATATGTTGTCATAAAAAAAGATGTAGACATGTGTTGGAGGTAGACCACAGAATGGTGGGTTGAATAGCTAGGAAGATGTGCCATGCCTGACCTCTAACTGTCTGCTACCTCTGCAGTGAAGCAGAGAAGTCTCAGCCCTGACCACAGCAATGCTTGTAACCCAGGTCTCCACAGGGACTTGTTGCAAAGACATCTGGTTGGCTGTAGCTGTTTTGGTTGGTGTATAGGTGTTGCTGGAGCATGGCAATGCACAAATGAAGCCAGAATGTGTGTTTGTAGTGAAGAGAAGATCACCATGTAGAGTCTAGAGCATAGGAGTGGCTGCACTGGGAAACACAGTCATGTGGCATGGCTGACAGAGCAAGAAGGCCCAAGCAGAGAGCCTAGTAGCATAGGAGCTACTTGGGCAGATGACAAATAATAAAGCAAGTGCAATTATTGGCCCTTTGTGCCTGAACTCTACCTAAATAGGTACAGCACAAAAGTCTCCTAGTCCAGACTGAAGCTACTGGACTTCTAGAGTTTGATTAATGATTGTTGTCTGTACAAGGAAACTTGTAGGCCTAAGCTTTTGTCTGGTCTGCATGTGTGTGTCAGAAGCTGTTTAAGGTAGATATATCATGTAGATTTAGGAGGCTATAGTACAATACTATGTTGTCACACTTGAAAAGACATTCACTTCTCCTTTATTCCTCTAGTTCAATGCCAAAAAAGTGTACTTCTATAATTTCCAAAAGGACAGAGCTTTTGTCTCCACCAGCTCCTGTTTTGTCCTTGCCAATGGTTTGTGTGACTCCACCCAAGATCTGAAAAAAGCCATTGAGAGAGAAGGATCTTATCTCTGTGCTGTTGAGGAAAATAAGGGTGTTACATGATCTGCAGTGCGGTTAGTAAAGTTCCTTATTAGTCTCAGAGGTTTCCAGAATAAGGCAGACTGAGGTGGGAACATATGTAAATACTGGCAGTTTTTTTCTGTGGGAACTATCTGAAGCTTTTATAGTGTTGAGTATTATAGTGTCAATCCTGACATGTATATTTGACCTGTTTTATAACTTCACAGTGATGTGAAGAAGAACCTGGGAAGATAGCCTTGAAGTTTATTGTATGGTGCATGTGTGAGGAATATTTTTTTTCCCCACTTAGTGTCTGGATGTGGGTGTTTGGCTATTTTCATGCAGTATAAGGTACTTCATACTGAAAAAAGTATCATTCTGAAGTCTGACACACATTTTAAAAATTGCTGCCTTACAAGATCTGTCACTGTTTAAATACAAGTAATGTGTGGCTGTAGTATATGACCTATATTTTAGAGCTCTGCTCCAAAACTTCTGTTGCTTAGCAGAATCTGCTTATTGGTACATCACTGTACTGATACTATGAAGTGTAACTTTCATGCTCGTTCCCAGTAGAGCAAGAAGGCTCATATTGCAAAGGTATGTAGATAGGCATAGGTATTCTATTTGGGTAAATTTTTTTGGTCTGTTTTCACTTAATTATGTTGACCTTGTGTTTCCTGTGCTGTATGAATAGGTTTGAGCTCTGCTGTGCAAGTGGGTTGATGTTGGCCGGGCATTGAAGCTGGGGCATGGAAGGAAGACTTAAATGCAGCTTGAGTTCTGCAGAGGACTTGCTTCAGGAACTTCCCATTAGCTGTTCCCTGCTGTCAGTGGAAGAGGGTGATTATATCAAGCAGTACTATTTAAAAGGGAGCAGGCTTATACAGACTGGCATCTTGAGAAAACCCTGGTCATATTAATGAAATAAATTCAATAAAGCAGTTAGGACACACTCAATTGTAAAGGATTTTAGAGTTCATGTTGTTACGGTTGGAAAAGACCTCTAAGATCACTGAGTCCAAACATTACTGCAGCTCCAGCCTAGGCAAGATAACATGAATAACTTCTGTCTTGGATATCTTTTCCTAGGCTGAATATTGCAGTAAGGTTCACATGCACAAACTTATGTTTACATAATGCTGCACAAGTATTTAGAGTGTACGTAGAACTATCAGGTTCAAAAGTCTTTGCAGGTTCTCTCACTTTTCTTTGTGTGGGAGAAATACAAGCATTAGAAATTATCTAAGTCAGTCTGAACTATCAAAATGTGTATCAAAGTGTATGGGAAGGGATTTGGAGAAAGAGGAAAAAAAAGAAAACATTTAATAAAGGGAGGACAGAGTTGTCTGGACAGGTTATAAAATTCTTTTGTGATGAGCGTCAGCATTTTGGTCTAAATACTTTGTGAATAGACTTCTTCCTATTCTACTTTTCTTGCATAGCTAAGTTAGAGAATGATAAAATGATTTAAAGAAAATAGCTTTGGAGTGCAAGATGTTTCAACAAGTGGATGGAACAGTGCAGATTCCAAATATTTTTATTTCTTTCTGTCTTAGAAGTAAAATATTCTGTAATTTGTAACATGGACTAATTTCTTTTACATGGATAAGTATTTACTTTTTATTTATGAAATTGGTGTCTGTGAAGGAGTTTCTTGATGTCTTGTGATAAAGCTGAGAAGCTTTTCTCCCCACATACGTTTAGATTAAACTGGACACTCATTTTACACTCCCACTTTACACAGTCCCCATGCCAGTTTATAAATAGGAATTGTTGTTCACTATATTTTTGCTGGACTGAATCTTGAATGAACTGCTACTTCTGTATAGATTTTATTTTAAATTGGCTCTTCATTAGAAAAAAGCTACCCCAAACCCTGGATTTTGCTATTAGAATAGTGAAAAGGCAATTCAGCTCTTTCCAAGTGGAATATATTTTATTTTCACCGAAATTGATGGGTTTTTTTAATGAAGATGGGGAGATCTCAAAAGTACAGGAATTATTCTTTTAGGTGAATGGATATTAAAAGTTACTTGGATTATCACAGAGCAAAAAGATGTTTGGTTTTTGGGTTTTTTCCACATTGCCAGTGACCTTGTGATGCAAACAATTGTTTAGAAACAAAGAAGGAAAGAGGGAAACACAGATAGTGATGTGCTACTGCATATGGGCATTCAACAACTGTCTTTCCTCAAGTACAAGAGCTTTGTTTCACAGTGAACATCTAGCTTAAATGGCACTGAGAGACTTTGAGGAGTTTCCTCAAAACCATGCTATTTGGGACCCTGTCTCCCCTTCTTCAGCCTGTACAACTCAAGGTAGCTTTATTGACTTTGGTGCAGTCTAGATTCTGATTCTTCAGAATAAGAGTGGCTGAATTGCCATTAGGTACTGGAAAACAAGCTTTGTTGACTCCAATTTATTTAAGTGCTTTTGACACAATACTTTAAAAATCCATAAGAAAAATAAAAGCTTGAATTAAAAGCAGCAGCTGTGGGATTTCCCTATGGTATTGACGTATTAAGGTTATAAACGCTGTTGAAGCAAATGGCAGGATGCTGGGAATGCTGAGAACTGCACACACAAGGAATTTGCAATGTTGTCTAGGCTTTCTTTAACATTTTTAGTAGTAAGGAAGGTAACACAGCTAACATCTAAATATTGCCTGAATTGTTACATGTTTTTTATGTGAATGAATGTTTCTTTTATAAAGTTTAACAGATCTGTATTTAGAAGTGGGTTTCTGTTTGTCATTTATTTTATTCTCCTGTCCAGAGTTTCATACATGGGGAGCAGAAACAGTGCTGACCAAATGCATGCAGTCAAGGGTACTAACAGAACTGGGAATAAAAATTTCGTGACACAGTCATCACATATTTTGAAAGAATAAACCTTCTGAACAGAGCATTTGGAAAGTAGGACAGGTACACATAAACAATATAAGAATAGAAGAAATAATCCACCAAGTTCAGTTATCTCCTCCTGAACCACAATAGAAAGTCCTACAGAAACAATTTTGTAAAAACAGAGCTGGTTTAGCTAGAAGCAATAGCAGTGTGATGCTGTTTTAGTCAACCTGCATGTTTCATCCATCTCTCTGACTGCTTCTGGTACTTTAAATTTTGACCTGCTTTTTTATCAATGTCCCAAATGACTAAGATGTTTAACTTCACTTGAATAGTTACCTAATTGACTAGGAAGGTAATTACTCTAAATGGCTGCTCTGTTGTCATACTCCACTTAGACAGATTATTTCACCTTTAAATGTGTTGAGAAGTACTAAGATTAGTTCCGCTGATGTCATGAGGTCTAATTGTGGAGTGTGCTACCATCATGTGAAGGAAGGTGGAAGGCTGAACCCTTTGATCCAGTTACCCAGTACCTTTGAATGATCTGGAGAAGAACGGAAATTAAAATCTCAAAGGTGTCTTTTAAATCTAGTATGAATGTCATTCTTTTCACATTGAAAGCTAAGGGCTTAGCCCAGGAAAAGTAGGCTAAGAATTGAGTCATTGAGAATATATTCAAAGGCCAGACTACTTAAATGCAGGTCCAGTCTTCTTAGTAGCATTTGACAAAGTGAAATATGTATAAAGAGCAAATATATGTGAGCAGCTTTGCTTTGACATGCTTTAGAGAACAGTGAATTTTAGTTCCCTTCAAAATAGTCAAATTCATTAAGAACTCACAATTTTCCAGTTTAAGTTAATTTTGTATTATCTGTCATTCTCATAATTTGCTAGTGTTATTTAAACAAAACTTAATTTTCGTGTGACTTTAAGTGTTTGAAATAGGACACACAAGAATTTCTGATCACCTATAGTAAGTACTGCATTTATCAGGGTACTACACTTCTGTATTTAAATGATCCTAAATTAGTTCTCTGTTTCTGTCATATACATTTGCAATTCCTATGTGAGAGAAAATTAATCACGTATTAGGGATGATATCTATCTATATGTAATAAGAGCTTTACTTACCCATAAAAGCTGTAGCTCTCCAGAATGGAGACAATAAAGAATAGCTGATCTGTATGTGAGCCTTTGTCTTTTATAGCTAGCAAGCTGTGAATAAGGAGGGGTATTTTATAGCTTTCTAGCTGCTGAGCAGCCCACAGCATGCTCACTCTCTTTTCTCCTTCTGTCTCTTTCTGTGACCCTGCTCTTCAAATGCATCTAATACTCCGTAATTACTTAATCCTCTGCCGCTGCTTGTGTTTCCAGTTCTTAGATGTCATTAACAGAAATTGGAACACAGTAATTACCATGCTGAGAAAGAACCTGTCAGATCTTCAAAATAATTTATATTGAATTTCCCTGTATTATGATTCAAAAAAGTGACTAATGAACCTAATAAGGGACAGATTTCCAAGCGAGACCAGATCCCTTATTGGTATCTACATACACCAGCCAGGTTTGGAAAGTGTTTAGCTCTGAGAATCTACTTCTAAAGTCTAGCCAAATTATGTCAGTGCCTGAATCTTACCTCGTGGGTGCTAAGTGCTTGAGAAAGCCAGATCCAAACTCATCTTATTCTGCTTCACGTGCACCTTTCAAGTTTTTGTGGCTGATACATGTGGGAGTATTCTTTCCTCTTCCATAAAGATAACATTAGAGCCTGAAGCTGCCATTTCTGCGTTACTTTTTGGATCAAGTTAAAAAAAACCCAAGCATTTTCCCTTTATTTTTTGGTAATTGTTATGGAAAAAAAAAGTTATTTTTCAAGCAATAGTTTCAAAAATGTGCATTTTTTCTGTTGCCTTTTCCAGCCCACTTTATTGGAGAGTTGAACCTTTAACAAATAAGAGGCAGTTATAAGTTGGCTTACGAAGTATGTGCTGTGTTCTCTTTAAGATGTATTACAAGGCCCTAGCATTGCTGCAGTATGAGTTAGCGGGCAGACAGTGTTTTCCTCTAATACTATTTAAAGATTGTCCCAGTAAGCAGATTGAGCTGCTCAGTGTGGTGCTGCCTGGCGGTGGCTGTGTTTCGTGGTGTTTGTGGTAGCAGCAGTGGGCTCCACAGCTACAGCGCTCTAAAACTTAGCTGCACCATGGAGCTATAATCGCTGTGGTGATTATAACACTGAAGGAGTTTAAATTGCTGACATTTAAAGATAAAAAGCAATCTGATAATGAGTTTGGAGCCTGAGGATCCTGTTAAGGAGGTTGGGATGGTTTACTGACTCTCTTCCTAGATAATTAAAAAGCTGGTCCCTTTGGCTGGGCTTATGGAGAGGGAGGATGAGCTGAGTACTTTCTGGATTTTTTTTTTTTTTCCAATTGTAATGGGGTGTTTTGCGAAGCTGCAAGCGAATTGGAAAATAAAAGTCCTAAGGTGAAGATTGCTACTTTACATCTTGCACTGGGGAAAGTTTCTTATGTGTGTATCAGTTATTTTGCATTGTCACATTCAGAAAAAATGTGTTCTACAGATACTGGAGAAATGTAGCATGCCTTCTTAAAAGGGGTCAAGATCTGTCATGGGTTAAGTTGCACATTATAAAATGGTGAGACCTTTCTGCCAGTTCAGGGATTGACAAGAATGAATTGGTTCTTGACTACTTTTGAGTCTCAAAGGTACTGCTGTTTGAGGTTAGAGTGCATGGGCACTCTAAACATGGCAGAGCTTGTGACGTTTCTGAAATACAAGCAAGAGGGGCAAATTTTAGTATTTTGTGGGCAGACATTGTAAAATGTGAAGCCCCAAAGGAGATGAAAGACAAAGTCCAGAGGGGGGAGGTTATGTGGTGTTACTGCAGTATTAGGTGTCCTAGAAGCATTCAGCCTCCCTAGTGGCCAGTTTGAGTGTCTTTTGAAGTCAGTGGGAATTTTTTCAAAGGAACACAGTGCATCAGACTCATGGATATGTAGGAAATGGTAACAATTCCCTTTTGTAAAAGACTGAAGACAAAAAGGAAGCAAACTGAGGCATACAGTAGATGAGTGAAGACAAGTAAGAAATCACATCAGATAAACTCATCTTCAGTGTCGTTCATCATCTTGCTGCAGTGAATACCAATGAGAAAAGAGATTCATAATACTGCATTACAGTGCACAAAGCACTGACAAGCAGCCAGGTATGGAAATTCTGTGCCAGCTGAACTGTGAGTCTACACACAAAATAATCAGTTACGAAGATTATGGCAAAGTAAGACAGTATGGGAATTCAAATTTATAGAACAGCACTATCAAGCTAAAATGATTTTTCTGCTTGAATATAATCCTGAAAACCTGTTGTTAGAGGTGCTGCAGAATGTTCTTACCAACATCAGGTACTGCTTATGCTAGGTGCTTTACAAATGCACAGTGATCACTTTTTGCATTGGACAAGTTTACAACCAAATTGAAAAAATCAGAAAATATCTTCTCAGTAACTTGGTGGAGGGTCGGTGGCACAGGTGGTGAGAAAACCCAACTGTGTTTCTCAGGTGAGGGATGCCCAAGCTCTGCTCTGGTGAAGCATTAGCTAGTCATCACTGCTGAAAGGGACAGTGTGCTAGGATCTGGGACTGACCATGTGCCTGTACAACTTCTGAAATAAAGCTTGGTTGCCATGGTGTTTATACTACAAGACCTGAGGTATGTTTATGCCTCCTCTTCTAGCCTTGTCCCAGGGCTGACAGACTCAGAGAAACTGTTTGCTCAGCTGATGCCTATGAAAAAACTTCCTTTCAGCCAAAAATATTGTCTAGAATAAATGGAGGCATGTTTCTTCCTTTCTTAATTGATGGATTGCTTTAAGTTAAGTTAATCTAATATTCTGCATTGTGATGTATCTCTTATCTGAATGTTAATTTGCTGCTTAAATTTTTTACAAGGTAGAAGTGTGATTTATTTGATCACTGCTTCTAGTAAGCTGCTCTCTTTTCAGAAAAGAAAAAAAAGTGAACAGTGGATACATGTGTTGTTATGAGCAGTAAAATACAAGAAAAAGACTTATTGGAATGATTCTTTACACTGGGGAATATACAGTGCTTTCATATATAGCATTGTTTTTCTTCTCTGCCTTTGAATGCTAGTGAAAGGATATTTTAATCTGGTTCACAGGTCTAGTAGATGCAGTTATTCTGTGAAAATTAAAAGATTTTTAGAAAAGGAATTCTCATCAACTTACTGGCTCAGTATGAAATTTTTGTAACTGAGATGAAAATAAACTAAAGAGAACAGAAGGGAAAGTGGAGGAGTTAGAGCAGAAGGTGAGTATATCAGAGAGTAGAGGGAGGGACTCTTGTTTGTGCTTCAGCAAATTTCTTTTGGGAAAGAATTGGAAATAAGCCTCTCTACAACACCTCATTAAGGTCCACAGCGAGTCCCATTCTTTTCATGGGGCCATATCATCACACAAGGAGTAGTGCGCAATATCACTGTGCTGTGAGAGATGTGGCTGCAGTTCTCCCAGCATGCTGCAGCGCTGCTCTAGCTGTGTGGAGGACATGAAAGATTTATTACTTTCTGCAATTCAGATTACATTGAAGTACTTCAGTGGGGAACCTGTTTTAGCAAAGAGCATTCTTGAGCTTAGAGGTACACTTTTGATTTTTTTATTAAAATAATTTTTTATATCTAAAACCAAGTAAGTACAGTTACTGCAGTTCTGTCCAAGATTTCCTGGAAAGAAACACACACATCTACTGTGCTCTGGACTTAGTGTATATGCTCCCGTGCACTTTGAACGTGACCTGAGCATGTTACTTGTCTTGAATTGGTTGGTGTTTTACAATTGTTACGCAACTCCAGCCCTAAGCAGGACAATCCCCAAATTGTCATAACGTATCTGGAGCACTCTGATTCTAATGCACATCCTGGAGATCCAATTTGTGCATGCCTAGGAGTAATGTTTGGAGTTCTGTCAATTTGATCAAGGTTGTATTGTGATGTACCTAGTGGTCGTGTTCCCAAATTAAGTACAATATTTCCTGATGGCAAGAGAGGACTTGCCGGAGAAAGGACTTGCTGCTGTCACTGCTAGTTTTTTTCAAGCAGTTTTTACCAATGCACCTTCAATATTATGAGAAGAATTTGGCCAGCAAAAGCTAGTCTACCCATGGTAAAGTCATGGCTTTATGAAGCTGAGGCAGCGGGCCATCTGAATACTCTTATTTCACTTTCAGGCTGTCTTAGGTTAGTGTTTCAAATCCATTAAAACCAGCAGCTCCTATGCTCATAATGGAGACACTCCTACATTTAAATGAATTGCTTAAAAATGGATTGCATTGTTGGAGCAGTGGTTCGGCATAAACAAGTTCAACTGGCCATGGCATCTCCTTGGATCTTATTCCTTATTTGGCTGCCAAAAAAAAAGGTGATTGTCCCTCTGTATTGTATGTGTAATGAAGTATCCCACCCACTTTACTTTGAATTTTGGGTCATTAAAGTTTTTCTCTGGATGCTGTCAAATTGTATATTTGCTTGTTGTTTTGGTATTTGGCTTTTTGTTTGAGGGTTTTTAGTTTTGGTGTTTGTTGTTCGTTTTGGGGTTTTTGTTTATTTTTTTGTCACATGCCCATGTTATAATTTTTATCTTTCTCTGGAATAGGGTCTTCCCATTATATGAAAATGTGGGTGGTAAATTTGTAGTAGTATGCTTTCTTCATCTTCAGTTGTACAACTGTACTTTTTGTATAAAATATCAAGGCTCCAGGATTCATTTAATGTCACGCTGTTTTAAGCAGATTAGTAATCATATCTACTCAAAAGGTGGTGTCTATACCTACTGTAAATTGAGAACCTTTGAGAATACCTCTAGGCAACATCTCTGCTGAAGTTCAAATAACTTTTGAAATTCCTGCTTATGAGTATCTAGTAAGAAGAGTAAGGGCTGATGGTGTAAACTTTTTTCTAATCCTTTAAATGGTCATGTTTTGACAATGAATAATCAGGGAACCTTACAAAGAAAACTGTGTTGACCAAAATGATAAAAAATAAGGTGTAGAAAAAGATATTAACTTTTAGTGAATAACGTGTGGACAGCTAGATTTACTACTCAGTTCAGTCTTTGTTTCCTGTCCCATCTTTACTACTTGAATGCAATTTGTGTTACTTCAGGGACAGAAGGGTTGTCCTTTTCTGTGCTTTCATGACGTACCTAGATCCTTCAAGTCTAATCTTTTTTCAGTAGTTTTGTTTATCTTTTATCTCCCTTGCTGCAATTTTTTTGTACCAGTTTTTGCATGTTTTTCTGTGATGGAGACCTAAAGGAATTGGAATCTGATTTTGGGACCAGATCTCCCCTTTTTAAGAAAAGGCAGATGAAAAATACCAGCCATTTAATTTCTCATTTTTAAGAGATGCTTCTGGAAAGCAAAGAAATGACTTAACAGGAATAGATGTGATAGTTTGTGATCCTGACTGAAGCTTGCTTGTGAAAATTCAAGTTGGTGGTAACGATATAATGCTCTGGCTTCTTATTTTGTGTGAGTCATTTTTACGAGGCCCACATACTAACATTTCTTAGAGTTATCAAAGCACTATTCCTAGCCTTGTTTGGTGCTGTAGCAGTGTCATGGAATAAATTCAGATTAGGTACAAGTCATAAGTACCATTAGTCTCAGGATGATGGCCAAATTAATGCGTGCTAAAGATGAGTAGGTCTAACCCATGTATACTGGATTTGGATATATCATTCTTCACTCATAATTATTTAAGGAATGGTGTTGGGACAAACTGGTTGCTGTTGTTTCAGTGCAAAAGGTTGTTCAGACTTTTGAGTTTCATTTCTAGTTTGGAAGTCTTGTACTTCTGTCGTAGTGGACCAGCACAAGCCTTTATTGTGATACTGTTTCTTGCTATTATATAGGTTTATCTGAAAGTCTGGTGGTTTTGTGCAGAGGCTGCCAGTGGAAGTCCTCAGGCTGCTTGAAAGGCTATTGCATAGAGGTGCACATATGGAGCTGCTTTTGACCTGCTGTGTGGTAAGATTTATTTTTATACAGTTTTTAGATAAAGGGGTTAAAACAGGGTTAATGCTCTCCTCTCTCCCTGGAATATTCAGGCAGTGAATAAACTGACTTGTAGTGAATTAGAAATCTCTGAATTACTTTAAGGTAGCAAAACCTATGCAATCTTAATGTGCATGCTCCTGAGCTTTGCTCAGTGGAGCAAGAACTGTGGATCTGTGGGACCAAAGGACAAGTATAATTCCTAACTAATACAAGCATCTTTTGCGTTGGAGTCCTTTATTACCATGAATACAGGCCAGATTTTTGTTCCTTGATTCTCTGACAGTAATGTGTAGCATAGGTGAAATCTTAGGTTGTCATTGGTTCACTGTGAGAGTTTAGTCATATAGAAAAAAAAGAAGAAAAAAAAAGATGAAGGGATATTAACTTTTCTGTAAGTTCTCTAGCTGCTTTGAGGCTGGGAGATATGTCCTTCCATGTAATTCACTTTTAAATCCTTTCTCCCTCAGGACAGTTGTCAAGAAACTTTCTGAGGGAAAATTAATGAATTTTCTAGTTCTTTTTCACAGTCTAAATGTTTAAGGGAATATCAGTGACAATCTAAAGAGTAACTGAGCAAATCCCTTGTTTAAGAGACCTGTTCTGCCACTATGCACTTGTGAAATATTCTAGGGGTTGTGTGTATCAGGCAAATTTTAAGTTAGCTATAGATTTTTCATTCTTCCCATCTGGTTAAGTAAAAGGATAATTTGCCTCATGATGTGTTGCAATAGCTGCTTGCTGCACAACACCAACTTGGTTTCAGAAAAGTTTTTTTAGGTTTTGACATTACACTTTCTTCTCCATTTGGAAGATTTTGGCTTCATTTTTGTTTCTACAACCAGAGCTGTAGTAGGGTGTCACCTCTGGAATTGAAACTTTGGGATTTCAATTAGAAGACTGCGCATGCCTGTCCAGCTAGGCTGGTAAAGCTAGTTTGAGAATGAGCAAATACACCTCCTTCTGTTCTGCTTGCTTTCTGCTGAGAGTAGGTTTAAAATGAGGGTTCGTCCTGGTACTTCAAAGAGTTCAGTATTAGGGCTGGTGCAATGAGAATGTCATGCTTTAATATTTATACCTAGCCACAGCCACCCTTTCATAATGAAATGCTTATCAATAAGTCCCTGAACTATGTAGACTTTCGCAGAACTTTTTTTTAGTCAAAACCATTCTGATAATCTCTGAATTATTTCCATCCATGTGTGACTGCATCTATAGCACAAAAGGAAAATTAGATCCTCCTTTCTATAATTAGCACTTCAGTTGCTCAAGGAAAAGGTTTAAAAGCAGGCATTAGATGCAGTTGTTTGTACTTTATCTCTTTCAGGCTTTAAGAACTTGTATATTTGACTGCAGAATACAAACAATACTGTAATAAGGAATATTAGTTAAATAGTATCTTCTATGCCACCTTTTAATTACCTATTGTTATATAAATCCTCCTGTTCTTTTTCATTTTATAATGGAGATCAGAGGAACTTCATGGATTAGTTTTTGGTGTTAGTTCTTTTCTCAGGTCCTCTGAGTATTTGAGTGTTTGCTTCCTATAACTTACATTAATATCAGGGTTTTTTTTAAACCAGTTCTCCTTCAGTTGCACATCCTGAGGCTCAAGAGACAGTTTCAAAGCTCTGAGTGAATACTGACTTGAGGTGCTCTGTTCCCACCTCTCTGCCTTGTGAGGCAGTGAATATTTTAACATCAAGGAAATGAAGCAGATAGGTCCTAGCTCAGCTGTATAAAATGTGACCAGAGTCCTTGCTTAGGGATGTTGGAGGATCGTTCCAGCTGACCATCTAGAAGACACAGAGAATCCAGCCATGCTTGTGTCTTGTAATATCTTTCTGAAATGAAATACTTTTCTAAATTGCTTGGGAATAATTGCCTATTCTTAAATAGATATCCAAAAAGCATTAAAGCAATCCAGTAGCTTCTTTGTTCAGAGAAAGGGCTGGTGCATTATACTTATGGTATTATAAAATCACCTGGAAATTTTAAAAAAATCACATGAAGTGTTTTGTTGTTTTTGGGGTTTTGGGGGGGTTGTTTTTTTAGAAAACATGAAATAATTGAAACTCCTGAACCTCTAACTTTGTTGGGCATAGGAGGGTCTGTAAAATACATTGTAAACCCACAAAAAAGATTTATTGCTGGTACCTGTGAACTTAAAAAGACAAAGGGCAAAGGAAGGATATGTGCAAGTATTTATAATGCTCAGAACTGCTTGCATTCTTCTGAGATTGTTGTGGATTTTTTTTTCCATCTGGTTCCACTTTGGTGATGACAATATATCAGTAGACATTAAGTTATGAGATAAGGGTTTTTTCTTTTAGAGTGGAGCTACATATATAATTTTTTTAAATACTTGTATGATAAGGAGTGTGTAAACACAAAAGCATCCTTATATATGATTTTGCTTATGAATGTTTAACAAAGACTACAAAAGACCTTTGGTCACAAGAAGATCCAGTATCTTTAATATGGTACAGGCTGTTTTGTTGAAATAACAGCTGCAAAATGCAATGATGTCTCAGTAATAGAGAACTGCCTTTGTATTCAACCTGCTATTGAATTAAAATAAGAGAACTTGTTCATGATGGAGAATAGGCCATAGTAAGTCTAGAAGTTCATGAATTTCTGGGAGGCAAACATCATGGAATTCTGGATCTTGGTTGCAACTTCAGAATTTTCACCTGTCCAGCACCTATGGTCCTCAAGCCACAAAGAGGTCCCTCTAGTACAAGAGTTTCTGGTTGCAGTTTCAGATTACAGTATTATTTGTGTAGCTAAAATCTGGGGCCTTGCTTTATTAAACCAGGATGTCTTCTGTTTATTTTGAGCTCATAGCACTCCCTGCTAGCTCTTCCTTTCTCCCCCCCTTTTTTTTGGTAGTGCAGCTCTGACTTTAAAATGAATTCCCATATCAACCATCTGCATCTTCCTGAAGCTTGTTGTTTTTTTCTCCCTAAAGAGGGTTAGTCCCTGTTCTACGTGCTCAGTGTCTGTAGTATCTCTCCTAGAGAATGCAAATGCTGTCCATCTTGGTCTAAAATGGATTTTATTTTCAGAAAATAAGAAGTTTTAATGCAGCATTTTTATAGTGGAACATTAACAACTAAAGAAATATGGTCTCTGAATATTTCTCTAGAATCATATGAAAAGAGGCTGAAATTGAAAGGAAGAAAATGCAGTAAGTGACAATCTCAAGGGCCTAGTCTTCAGTTTAGCTGAGTTGAACTCTTTGTATAGCCTTGGGGTCTGTGGGAAGGGTCTGGTGTGTTTCAAATTCCTGTGTAGCCTCGAGAAGAAATTCCTCAGTCACTTTAGCTGTTTTGTGGCCATATTGTATAGTGTATTTAATGTAATGAGGTGTATTACCTCTGTGTATTTGGGTCACGAGGAATGTAGAGGGGTTTATCTCCCTGTTGGGAGAGGGGAAAGATGGGATACCACAGGGACAGTACAGACCTCTGTTGTAGTGGCAGAAGCAGAGATTAATTTACTTGAGCTGGTCTCTTTCTCAGGAGGTAGCTACTGGCAGCCGTAAGAGGGTTAGTGCAGGAAGCAGCAGTAGAAAACTAAAATGCAGAAGCTTAGGAGAAAACAAACAAAAGCCTAAAGAACTGCACTGTATGGCACCGTTGAAAAAAAATGAGGGGGTAACTGTCATGACTTGAGGGTATGACAAGAGAGAATGAGGAGAAATAAAGTTGCTCTTACTTTGTAAGTCCACAATAAGAGATTGATAGGGACACATCCCTATTGTGAAGTTTGGATCTGTCATGATTTTAAAGTAACTTTTGAAGAACTTCTTCCATTAAGTGAATGGAGCACAGGAACGAATGCCAAAGCTGAAAAGGCTTGTATTGTGAGAAGGAGTCAGTAGGCTTAATCCAGGTTTTGTGGTTTGAAACTGTGAAGATGACTACAGTTTAAAAAAAAAAAAAAAATCAAGTAAGTTTTAACAATGTCCAGAGCTGGGTTTTGTCCCACAGTTTGTGACAAGGTGACAGGAGTGGAGAAGGCCTTAAAAAGTCTATGAAGTGAAATAGAAGGATTTTCAGAATACTTTAGGTACCTTTTTTAAACCTTTTGAATAGCACCTCAGTGTTAAGACATGGAATATGCTGAATATGATCTGGAATATGGTCTTTTTTTGCAGAGGTTTTACCACCTTAAGAGGTGGGCAGCAATTGAATCTAAAAATTACAGAGCTTTGAAGAACAGTATGATGCCAAAACTGTTTGGACTTTTCTACCACAAAGCCACAAAACAGTCACACAAAAGAATGTATCAGAAACAAAACCCAAACCTGAAATTATCCAAAGTTTGTTGGTGCAATTCATAATGGCAGCTAGACTTGTCTAACTGGATTGTTGATCAGGTCTTGCAAAGGAGTCCAACAGTCAAAAAAAATCCCATCTAGTCTGCATGCAGAATATGCTCTGCCTTCTGTAAATCTATAGGATTTTACTGCCAGCAGAGATGAGAAGAATAAGAAGTGACTGAAATGGGCAAAATGCTGTGTCCTGAAAGAAAATTACTTGCATGATGGCACAAAAGCAAGATATTTTGTATATAAAGGTGATGAGTGATTTAAATGATTAAAAATTTTCCTATTGGTGGCCTTCAATTACGCAAGTAATCAATTTAGCTGCCATAATACGGTGTCTAGTGTGATGTTGATAGGATATGACTGCTGCATTATACATAATGCAGCTAAATTTTACCTGGGAGTGTATTAAAGAAAATTAGCTCTCATATGATACTTTTTGATGCATTCATGGTTAGGTGGAAAAACGTGAACTTACTGAGCATCTTTGTAAGTTAATACGTATCTGAGAGAAGAAACTCACAGAATTTAGAGCATGATATCTCTTGGGTAGCCTGCTGCAATGAATTTCATTGAGAAAATACCAAACTCTGGAATAATTTCACATAGCAATTAGGTCATGGAATCCAAAGGTCTCTTGGGCTCTGCAGATGCACAAAGTGAATAATTCATGTAAGGGACAATATTGAATTCCTGCTTGAAGATGTGTATCCTGTTGTTATGCAGACAGCTGGGTCTTGGAAAGGTGTGTGCTGAGGGACAGGGGAAGAAGAGCAATCTATTACCAGTATTCTTTCAGTAGCTGTCTGGACTTGGAGTTTCATCCTAGGTTAAGTCTAAACTTAAACTTGACAAGCTTGTATTAACCTCAGACCTTTGTAGCGTAGGTCAGAATTTCAAATACCTACTATCAGCTTGAAAAATTGGAGTGCTGCCCTTTCTACCCAGCTTCCCAAATCTCTGATAAACTGTACTGAACCATGAAGGCATTACAGGCTTCAGTGTAATCATGTGTACAACAGCTGTAGCACAGAACACAAAGGGATAGACCTAAAGAAATCTTCCTGGGTAGGATTGCCATGCTGCCAGGCAAAAGTAATCACTGATGTGACTTCTTCTGAAGGGCAAGTAGTGTTGCAGAGTACAGAATTAACCTTGAGAGAGTGGAGTAATGACAGATCACTCTATTGTCCGCAGCCCTGGACATTAGATACTTCTTTCTCTTGGTTAGTTTGTATCACTTTTCTTTCTCTACTGTCAGTGCTATCTATATTTGGGATTGTCCAATTTCTGCAAGAGGCTGAGGAGTAACAGATCTGAATTTTGAAAAAACCCAAAACCATAAACCATCTATCTGTTGAGACTCCTTCCACTGTATATCATCATTACGCCCTTCAAATCCCAAGTTAGTATCACTTTACTTACAGCTATGTGACTGACAGTGTGATAAGACATTTTTCTCATTAATTGGTTTGTAACTCTTCTGCTCAATTTCATTTCTTTGAGATGAAAATTTAATTGTTTTCATTCCTATTTTATTATTAAGACCTCAAGGGGTTTTTTTTGGGGGAGGACACTTTTGTTTGTTGGGTTTTTTGGTGTGTTTTGTGGTTTGAGGTTTGGGGTTTGTTTGTTTGTTTTTCTCTATTACAATTATTATGGGACTGCCTTGTGGAAATATCAGTCTTGAACCAGTACAGAGAAGACAAACATGCAAAGCAGGTCCAGAGCACTTTATAGTCTGTTTTACTGATACTAGCTCCTTATAGAAAAGGAAGGTCTGAAAAAACATAGCCTCATTCTTGCTCTGTGTGATGCTTTATAGTGGAATAGCAGCTTAAGGGAAGTGATTGTTCTGATACAGCTAGATTGTGCTGTTGAGGAGCTCATTTTAGCCCTTAGAGGGAGCCACAGACTTAACTATGGAAATGAGGGAAAATCAGGCAGGTTTTGTTACATCCATCTGTGACAGAGACTGTCAGGAGGGCATGGTTCTCAATTGCCTTTGATTTTCCTAGTTTTTAATTGACAGCAGTATGCAGATCAAACGCGAGACTGGTTTGTTGTGGGAAGTGCCCTAATGTATTTCCTTTTCTAGTGGCAGATTTGTAAGGTTTAGAAGGCCTCAAAACAAGTGTTAATTTTACTGTTCCCCCTTCACATTTTAAGCTCCTTGCTGCACCATTCAGTTCTAAATTCTACTGTTCACACAGAATCACAGCAGGACTTGAAAAATTCAGGTACTGGAAGCTGCTCCCTCTTAAAAAAAAAAAAAAAAAAAAAAAAAAATATCAAAAAAGACACAAACAACAAAAAAAAATTAAGGCTACGGTGTTCACAGTCTCAAAAATGTGTTTACCATATTTTTGGGGGTTTTTTGTTTGTCTTAATTGTATCCCTTTCTTTAAGGGGAGAGGTGCATTCCTCCCCTCTCTTCTCTTGTAATATGCAGGTTATAGCAGAATATTTTTATGTAAATGACATGGCTACAGTAGGTTTTATGGCTGTGTCATAAAAATGAACATGCTGCTTTGCTGACTTGGCATTCATCAGCATTGCCAGTGAGAAGTTTCAGTTCAGGGAGTGGAGGATGCACATGCTCAGAGGAAAATGGATGAGGAGGTTTCCAGGCCTTGGCCAATTAAGCACTTGTCCTTTCCTTAAAAATGAAATATTTGTCTATGTTTTGTCCTCTCCTTCACTCCTCCCTCCTCCTTCCCCACCAGACAAATTCTAATGGCAGTGAGAACTGCTTAGCCAGAAAGATGCTATACCAGAGATGGGACAATGTGTTTGTCTTGTCCGAGAAGATACCTTTAAAGATTAAAGGAAACTCCAAACTTAAATTTTAAACAGCTCTGAGCTCCTTACAGAGACTACTACTAATTAGAACATCAATTTCTGTGGCACTTATCCTGAGGTGATGACTGCCAACAGAGAACTCCATTAATAGTATTCTTCTGTTCTGTGTATAGGCTGCTGAGAAGTAATGTCTTTCTGTAATGATTTTAGCTTAGTTTGAACTGTTGAACTAGGGGTAGCCAAGATGGAAGGGCAATGTAGAGGTCATTGTCCTTCTAAGCTGTTCAACATACTTTCCAGACAGTCTGGAAAGGTGATGAATGGCCACAGTGAGGAAGCAAGTACTCTTACTTCAAATTTCCCTGCTCTTCCAAGTCATTAATTCATCCATATCTTAATCAGATCTGGGAAAGAAAGGGAAGAGAGACAATTTTTCTTTTGCAATAGAAAGCAAACTAAATGTTTTGTCTGAATTATCTCATGTTTCTCAGGTTTCTGCCTCTAGTTTGGCTGGAACTACAAAGCTCATCCATCACAAAATATGAGCTAATCCTAGAAGTAGCAAGAGTTTTTAAAGAGGACTTGGTGTTTCTTCAAGGTTGCTTTTTGAGTTTTGGACCTCATAGATGTTCCCAAATTTTCTGAGAAATCAGGAGAGTTCATGATAATTTTTTCATGATAATTCAGCTGGGTATTGCCAGCTCCTGATGAAGCCAACAGGCGAGGCCTAGTTCGGCCTAAATACCTCATTGGCCCCAAAAGCTCAAGGCCTGTATTTGTGGGAGCATCATCAACCATTCATCTTTTCTGGTAAGTGGAACATCAGATGATTTCTCAAACATGCCTAGTATTTACTTGTATGACTGAGGTTCTCGATACCTTAAATTCAAATGTTTCTTAGTAAGGGAAAGGAAGGGACTGATGAAAACACTTGATCCCCCCATTGGACATCTTGGATTTACCACCCCATAAAGAAATACAAGTCTTAAAACAAACTTACCTACCAGTGAAAACAAAGGGAGAGCTGTTGAAAAACTGCCACCCATATGGGAGCTTGAAGTCTAAATGTTCTCAGACAGAGTATTTTTATCTTGGGCAAGACACTTGATGGCAGGCTTTGTTGTATCTTTCTACCGCCGTTGGATATTGGCTTATGTCAGGTAGGGTATTTCTTTATCTTCTTTATTTCCCCTTTCCATTTTCACAGATTTTTGTTTTGGGGTTGCTGTGATCCAAAGAAGAAAAACTGCAACAGAGGAAATTGCTCATGTTCATTGCTGTGATTAGATGACAACACTTCCACATGAGATTTTTTTTTAGAAAAGAATTCCCACACAGATTAATTTCACTTGATTATTTGGTTACCAATCTCAAATATTTTTGGTGAATAATCTTCATGCTGTGGGTTACTTGTGAAATATTAATTTCAACTCCTTGCTCTTGCTGTTTCTGTTGTTTGATCACTCATTGAACATTACCAGTAGTCGCTTGAAAAATTGTTGATATGCTTTATCTGGTGTCTCCATCCTGAGCTACTTCTGCATCTAAATGCAGTTCAGAAATGGTTTTCTTATGAAATGGTTTTCTTATCATGCTTAAATGCACATAATCCTTGATGAAGAGTTTGTTCTTAGCACTGTGATAGCTTCTGATAAGGATTTAATTTCTGTTCTGTGAAGTCAAGAAAAATAAAGTAAGAAAGATGACAAATGGGTAGAAAGTCAAAACTGCTTGCCCTGGAGCATTTGCAAAGGTGAGTCTTTTCCAATTAGTGCCAAAATGTGGAGCCACAGCTCTAACAGAATTGAATAAAAGCAGAGAAATAAAGGCCTAACCCCCCAGGCCTGTTCTATACCTGACCAAGTGAAATAGAAGAAAGAAGCAGTAACAAAGTCTTTCTTACCCTAGATTTTTCTTGCCAAACTTTATTTATTTTTTTTAAAGAAAGGTATTTTAATTTAGGAGATGGAGTCTGTACATTGAGTGATCCTGAATTGCAGAGTAGCATGCAGGTGAAATGAAATCTGTAAAATCCAAACATGATGGGTTCTGAAATTCTGTTCTGGTTGAAGGCTTCGTTCAAGTATACTCTTTGGAGTCATGTTTCTAGGTGATATGCTGTCTTCCCTTAAATTTTACTTTACATCAGATGTATTTTCTGCCTAAATTAAGGTGATAGTATTTTGTTTACCTCAAAAGAATGTTATATGAAGAGATGCATTAAGAGTATAAGGTTTTGAATATGAGGGTTGTGGAAGTCATTAAAGTTTGACAGATACCTATCTATAAAGCAGGTTTCTTGTGAGGAAATACGGATCTGCTTTTGCTCTTCATTCATGTGTAACCATAGTGCATTGGGTTGCAGCTCAGCCTGCAAATGTGATCTGTGTTTTATTATGACTCCTTGGTTCTCCCTTGAAGATGGTACCCTTCCCACAAAGTACCGCTGCTCCTCAGAAGAGCTGAGCCCCTGCCCAATGAAAACTGACTCTGGAATCTAGAGGGGATGTTTTTGTTTGGGTTTTTTTGGTGTAGGTTTTTTGGTTTGTGGTTGGCTTTTTGGGTTTTCTTTTTGTTTGCATAACTAAGTGGCTGTTGGCCCTGGTTCTAATAATACTATTTTATTGATTTTTGGTAAAACTCTGTTACACAGTGAAAAGTCACAATTTGCTTGAAAGGCAACATTATAACTCTCCAGTCACAAAGTGGAAAATGAATTAACAACAGGACTTGCATAGTCCACATGAACTGCTGAGAACTTACTCTTGTTTAATTAATATTAATTTACTATTTATAAAGTGATTACAAGATTCATGTGGCTTTTGTTACGTCTGCTTTTAATTTTAGAGTCATTTTAATCAGTTTGCTGCATGACAATATTTGTCAACACCGGGTAAATAGGACTTCTAATGACCTATGCTGTTGAGACTAGTTAACAGCTTAGACTGGGAAATAATATGCAAACTCATTTCTCCATCCTTATCAGAAGAGATCAGTTCCCAAAGTGACATAGATATTGTTGGTGTAGGTGATACCTTTAACCGTGATATCACTTCAAACCCCTGGGTGACACTTACACCCTTGGGAGCATATTGCTGCTGAAGGGAACCACTTGAGCTAAAAGTCTGAGCCTTTCTCTACATTGAATTTCCTTCTGCTCAAGAGAGCAAAGCTAATGGATTCAATCAAGAGTACCTTATTTTTACCAGCTTGCAGTCAGGAGCACTGAAGTGACTTTTTTTTCTCTTTTTTTCTCCTGGCCTTTTCATTCTTTTCCCTTATCCTTGTCTGTTCCTCCCCCTTCCTTTCACTTGACACCTGTCCTTACCCTTGGTGGATGAGATAAGCACAAAACTCCATCCCCGTAAGAGACGAGGAGCAAAATATGCCTGCACGAAGAGGACCAGAGCAAGAATTAAACCTCTCCTGGGCAGGCAGGTGTGGGAGAGCTCCTTTGATACAAGTTGCTTTCTGGAGTGCTGTCAGTGGGGTTCTGTCACTGTAGGGAGTACAATTGCAAGCAGGTTTGTCTTTTCTGGGTTTTTTTTGGAGTCACCATGCTGCAGCAAATTTTGCGTGATATGTATATTGACCCTGAGCTCCTGGCAGAGCTGAACGAAGAGCAAAAGCAGATCTTGTTCTACAAAATGCGAGAAGAGCAGCTGAGGCGCTGGAAGGAGAGGGAAGAAAAGGCACAAATGGAGGAGGCTATGCTGAGAAGGACAGCGAGGCGCAAACAGAGTAAGATTTGTGACCGCCTGCTACAATTAGGAGCTGGGGATGGTGGGCATGCAACTGGCTATGGTGAAGTGTGTATCTGGAAGAGGTTACAAGGAAGGGTGCCACCTGTCCCCATAGGCAAAAAGAGTCTGGGGCAGCAAAAGCACCATCTTCCTTCTCCTAGTCTCTCCAGGCTGGTTCTTTCTCCAGGGGAATAGCTTAGTGTGTGGGCAAGGGGCATCATTTTGAAGTGCTTCTTTCAGGCAGGAATCACTGTTTCTATTCTCTGAGTGGTAGCAGATGTACCACGACCAAGTTTCATCTTCATTCCTAAGGCTTTTTTCTTCACCTGCCATCCCTACTCCTGGCACTCAGTCAGGCAAAAGGCAGTCTTGCATGCGCTGTTGAGGTTTCTTGACTTGACATTAGGTGTTTCCAAGTGGCTGGAGTAAGAGATAAATTCATGAACTGCAAGTTTGCAGGGTAGATCTTTAAACCTATTAAAATTTGAATATTCAAAAAAACTTGAATATTCAAACATTCTAATAATTTTGGGTAGCTGATTTTGAGAAAGTGCTCCAATAGCTATGTGACTCTGCAGTTAGTATTTAAAGTGTTGCTCATCTGAGCACACCACAGGTAGAAAACTTTACTTGGAGCACCTCGGTACAGATAGATTATTGGATTCAATTGTCAAACTTCATAAAATGTTTAGAGCCTTTGAACCCTACAAAGTGCCCACTAGATAGTTAACAATTCAAAGACTATTATTAAATAATTGTATTACAAAGCAAAACTAGTTTCCAAGACTCACTTAAAGCAAAGGTCTTAATGAAATGACTCTAGAGTAAGTTAGTAGCCTTAAAATAAAGGGATAATGTTCAGAACGCTCTAATCACTTGTAATAGGAGTTTAAAATGTCCCCTCAGAGATAGCAAGGTGGATGTTGGAAAACCTCATTCTGTTTCATTTCTATTTTCTTCATCTAGCTGCTCATACTGTAAATGGCACTCTCCTAAGAGGGATGGTGGCAAAATAGCTTCTCATACAGCATAAAAGGCTTGTTCATTTTGATTGATTTGTAGCTGAGAAAAAATTAAAAATGCAGTTCAGCTCCACATACCAAACCAACATTATTTCATTGAGATAATCTGTATTATGCTCATTCTTTGAGGAAGACAGATGCAGAAAAATATAACTGCAAAAATATTTATGTGATGATTTGTCACAGTGTTGACACCTAAATTTCCATATATAAATTATACATTAAACCTGTTCAGCTTCCTACTACAGGAGACCATTTTCTGGGTAATTAATTTTCTGATTTATAAAGAATAAGAGAAAGGAGACCAACAGAGTAACCTATAGATTATATTTGCTCTGACAGAAATATTCACAAATACACATGGAATTAAATTTCACAATAGCCTGTTTCTGTTTTACCTGCTTAAATTTAAGATATTGTTTAGGGTTGACTTTCGGCCACTGTTAGAAACTTTCTGCTTCTTTCAGAACTGTACTAAAGAGCTGATCTTACTCATCTTTTTGTAGAGAATACTACTGGAACTAGATTTGCAAGTCAGGCAGTTGATTCCACTGAAAATATATCTTGACTTTCATGAACTGATGTGGGCCAGAGTTACAAAAGATAACTTCCACCTTCCAGGCATGCTGGTCATTAGCTATACAGATACTTGTAACTGATTTCTGCTGTACAATTCCATAACATGATGGTAAATAGTCTCATAATGGAGCTAGTTTTTTGTTGGAAAGTCAACAAGAAATTAGCAATTGAGTGTAAGATAGGAATTACTGTGCAATATTTTTGCCTGTATGACTCAAATGGTCAGAATAGGTGACTGTAATAATACTTTGTTATCTTAAAAAATATGGTTTGGAGTTTTTTCTTCCTAAAAATCATTTGGCATCAACATTTTTTGGGACCTTGAAGCTGCTTAGTTTTTGTTTTCCGTTGACGCATAAGTGAATTTCCAAATATTCTCCCACTGCTACAGTGTGTAGCATATGGAGTGGTTTTCTTCCTGTTTAGAGTTAGCAGCTAGCAGGAAATCTAGAGCTACCACAATTATATGTTCTTTGTTCCTTAGAAACTAAGGGATTTGAGCAGTTTCTTTTGCAAGGTTCTGGGTTTGACTCCCTAACACATGATACAGGGTTTGTTTGTGCTATTTTGTTGTAGTCAAGAGCTACTCTGGCTTTATAGAGATCTTTGTACGCTGAAATATAGAAGACAACAGAGGCAAGACTTTATTAGGGCTAATATTGTACCAAGTTTCTGAAATCCTTTTGTTGACAGAAAACTGTGAATGTTGTTTGTGAATACAACATAACATTTATAGAAAATATTTTTTTATTAACTTAATCAGAGTTACCATTATAGGACTGCTTTTCAAATTCTTCTGTTTTCCTCATATTTTAAGTAGCTATGTGTAAAAACTTTGCCCCATCTCTTTGGGATGGGATAAGGAGAGATAGAACAAAAGGAATTAATGTCAATGGGCACTTCTCTAACTAAAAATACTCCAGCAAATGTTTGGCTTTATTTGGAGTTCCAAAGCCTGATTGCTACAATTCTACATCGATTCAAGAGCTTACCTCCAATGGTACTTGTGAACCCAGTAGCATAGCGAAAGGGGTGGATTTTTTGAAACGGAGCAATGATTGTGAATCCAATATTGATTTTCTGCAGTGACTTGAGGATGAAGGGTTCTTGTACAAGAATTAGATATGTTGTCTTACAGAACCCAGAAGTGCGGTTGGGGAGGAAAAAAGTGGCATATACAGGCCAGATTGGCCTTGTGCTAGAGTTAAAATCAGCAGCAGGTTTAGGGAACGCTCATCTGTGTAATCTTTTTTTTTTTTAATTGTTTGGAAACTAACTAGCAAAGGACCCAAATCTACAGTGATTCTCAAAGAAGTGCCACTGAACACAGACTGTCCATAAATGTCCTAACTAGGAAGAAGAAGAAGACAAAAGCAAGTCCAAGCCATTAAATAAGGTGTAAGTTGTTGGGAGTGTTTAACAAGCTAAACTGTGTAACAGTCTTATTGTGTAATTAGTCTTTTTCCTCATTTCTAAAGTGAATACTATTGGTCACCTTCAGTAAATGCTAAATTATGCCTGCTTTTCCCTTTGAATTGTTTGGCTTCATGTGTCTTGAGGAAAGGTTAAAATTGAAATTTGTATTAGAATGAGACAATGTTAAAGAAATTATTTCACTTTGGGGGTGAATGAAATGTTTTCAGATTATTCAACAGCTTTAATTTCTTTCCCTTTTTAAAAAAAACACAGATGTCTAGAAGAGATATAATGTATAACTATCACTTCAGTATTAAATATTTCTTTCAGAAGGTGTTGAATAAATTGCTCCCATGTTTTTGCTGTTTGTACCTAACCACCATTTGTAGCTTGCCTAAAACTATTAGCAGAATTTGAGCATCGTTTGAATCCTCCCAAAGCTGCAGCTTTTAGTGAACTTATTCAAGGTAAAAAAAGTATTTTGTAGCTTTAATTAAATCATAATGGCTGACTTGGACTGAAATAGCTTTACAAGTGACTTAGATTCTTGGAGGTCTGTCACCAGCTCATTTAGAAGTTACTCCTGGGCACATCTTTCAAAAACGTATTTTCATTGTAATAAAACAGGTTGCCTGTTCTTGTTGTGCTAAGATCACGAAGGGAAATCTCAAAATTTAAAGATCCCTTTGAGATTTGCTGAGAGTTGACGAACAGGCAGCTTTGCAATTTCCAAAGGAACGTATTTATTTGGTTAGGCAGGAGCCCTTTAACCACTATAGCTGAGTTGGGAGTAAGTGAAGGACCCTGCCAAGTTGGATTTTAACTGATGCAGTATTCGGAGCTGTCAGCATACCCAAAATGAGATCTCCAAAACTATTGAGCATTAGGCAGCTGAAGGACAGACATGTGGGAAAGAAGACAGTGCTGGTCTGCTTCTGCTTATTCTGACATTTATTTATTGTGAGATGCAGCTCATGAAGTTCAGGCAGGACCTGTTTGTAAACACTCTTATTTACCCTTCCTTAACAAGAGTAGCTGGCAGGGAATTAGGTAAGCTTATCACAGCAAGGCTAGAAAATAATTTATCTAAATGGCATTTGTGTTAGGAGATCATTAGAGAATAGAAGCACCTATTTGGAAACAAGTATTTCAAGTATCACAAGTGGATGGTTGGAGGATGCATCACTGTCAGATGTGAAGGGAAGTGAGTGGGCATATGTTTCAGTGTGTGTATGAAGGGTCAGTAGGTGTACATGCAGTGACATTTTTTTCTCTGTTCTTGAACTCAGAAATGTATTCCTTATTTAGGCCTCTACACACCCTGGTAATGCAGAGCTAAAATTTTATCTCCTACAGAGACATGTATTAGAAGGGGTGTGGTTAGTGGGTCAAGAGAGGTTCTTCTCCCCCTTTACTCTGCCCTGGTGAGGCTGCATCTGGAATAGTGTCCAGTTCTGGGCCCCCTCAGTTTCAGAAGGATAGGGAACTGCTGGAAAGAGTGCAGCACAGAGTCACCAAGATGATTAAGGGAGTGGAACATCTTCTCTATGAGGAAAGGCTGAGGGAGATGGGTCTCTTTAGTTTGGAGAAGAGGAGACTAAAGGATGACCTCATTTGTGCTTTTAAATAAGTGAAGGGTGAGTGTCGGGAGGATGGGGTCAGGCTCTTCTCAGTGAAGGCCAGTGACAGGACAAGGGGCAGTGTTTGTAAGCTGAAGCATAGGAGGTTCTGTGTGAATACAAGGAAAAAAATTTTCCCAGTTCAGGTGCCAAAGCACTGGAACATACTGCCCAGAGAGGTTGTGGAGTCTCCTTCTCTGGAGATAGTCAAAACCCGTCTGGACGTGCTTCTGTGTGACCTGGTCTAGGGAATCCTGCTGTGGCAGGGGGGTTGGACTAGATGATCTTTCAGGGTCCCTTCCAACTCCTAACATTCTGTGATTCTGTGATCCTTCTGTCAGTGTTTATTGTCTCTCTGTAACATCTTGAATCCTGTAGAGCCTTGTCTTTTGTTTCCGGTTCAGGTACAACTGAAAAACTTAACTACAGAACGTTAGTGAGAAAGTTAGAATAGCATCCATTAGTGGGCTGAGCTAACTGATTTGTAGTCATTGGAAAAGTTGTAATGTAGCATTCACAACATGTATAGCAGCTTGTGATTTAATGCAGTTTTGTTAGTACTGTATACCTTGGGGCCAGATCTCAGCTGCTCAGAGCTCGTGCTCAGTGTGGCTGTGTACTGAGGTATGGTTAAACAGCAGCTTCTAAACTGTCTGTTCACTTCTCCAAACCTGGGGCTAGAAAGAGACCTCCAACTGCTGTATGACCTAAATATATACCAGAAAGAAAAAATCCAGAGGGACTTCTCTGCCCTCCTAAGAGTAGCCATAAGTCTGTACTTTTTATTCTTATATCCTCCCCTGCAGCAGACTTCTCTATTTTGCAGATGGTGAGAGCAGACCATTGCTGGCTACCTGGGCTTTATGACAGTGGACGTTCTCTTGTACATGTGCAATCCTTAGCACTCCTGTTGTCTGAAGCATCTGGCATCAGCCACTTTCTGAGAGAGGCTGCTGAGTTAATTGAACCACTGGCATGGAGAGTATTCTTATGTTTCTCTGCAGCATTGTGTTCCTCTGCCTATCGGGACACAGTGGTGTTAGCTGGGCTTTCTGTACCTGCCAGTGCTCTGGCAATGACATGAAGTCGTGTCTGCGAGCTCATGAATATTTGATATGGAAAGAGAGCAGTATGTGACAAAGGGGAGAATGGGATTTGTCCAAGCTAATTCAATATTTCCTTGCTGATTTTGCCAATTTTTAGCAGAAATGAAAACAGAAATATTTCTGAAAGCAGAAATAAAACATTCAAGGACAGAGGCACCAGGTTTTGATAGCAGGACTTGGAAGATGTGGAAAAACTTAGTGTATTCAAGTCTGTAGTGGATTTAACCAGACACCAGTGGTGGTTCATTAACCTGCAAGTCCACTTGTGTGCTGTGATGCTGGAAAATCTCACTGTTCTCCCTGCTTTTGTGGTCTTCTGTGACTGATAAAAAGGGTTGGTGCAAAGCTGCCATGCTGCATTACGTAGAGGAGTCTGGTGCAGAAAGGCATCCATAGTTCTCTATTCTTTCTGTGACAGAGAACACTTATCCTTCTGCTTTGAATTTCCAGCACACCCTGAAGTAGCTATCCAGATTTGGTTTTGTTTATCTCCACCAGGGGGAAAAGCTGAATGCTTTATGATAGTTCTATGGGAAACCAAGCCTTATATAGGGCTTTTACTCTTTACAAGAGACAATTGGGATCAGGAATCATAAATTATAGTGCTATGATCTCAACTGCATTTTTTTTATGAAAAAAAATCAAATGAATGATACTGATATAATGATTTTTCAACTTTTGACTTTGATCCAATGTGTTCCTGCATTTTTATGCTGTTTACAGTGAAAAGGTCATTAAAATGAACAGACAAGAGTACCTCCAGATTGTACACTGAGTTAGAACAGAGTCTTTAAGAGTGAGATCTGAATGTTATCTCCTGGTTGATAGTGGCAAATTCCAAAATTGTTGTGTAACAGCATTTCTTGGCCAGGGAGACAAGTAAATATGTGAGAGTTAGAGACCAAATAAATTATACTTTATTTATGGGTTTCTTTTTTCTCTTTTCTATTGCAGTTACTCTTCCTTTGATCCTGCAGGGGTATATTGCAGCGTAATTATTTCCATGGTAACAGGTTGTAATTCCATAACCAGAAGATTGAGTTTGTTATATGATCAGGAAGCAGCTGTAGAGCCATGAAGGCTGATTTTTTCAGCAATACTGAGATCCTGCAACCCTTAGTGATATATTAATGTAAATCAGCTGAATTTCTTTCTCCCTCTGCAAATCCGTCTTTAAACAGAGTGGTACACAACACAGTGTCAAAACTGGGGTGTGTACAAACTGAAATGTTGGGGCAGATGCTTGAGAAGTTCAGAATTTCTTCCCCATTTTCTTGCTTTAATAATTGAAGTGACAGGGTTTTTTTGAATGTATTCTTGGAACACAGTCATGGTCCTGTGACTATTAGCAGGGGCAGACCAAAATTAGTTGCAGCAGATCTTCAGTTTATTGTGGAATTAGGTTGTTTTCGTTACTTTTATTATTACACCTCATCATTCTATATATATTTCATTGGATTTACAGCAGACAGCAGTTAATGTTCTGGAAAAGTGCATTCTGTCCTTTGAAGAGTCTCTTGGAAAACTTCGGAGGAATTTCCTAGTAATTTCTTAGAAAGAAATGAAATTATGTGTGTGTGTTTGTATAAAAAATAAATATAATTAAATAAAATACTTGTACTGTGTGAATTCACGGAACTGAGAACAGCCTAAAGCTCACATTCTCATTTTAATCCTAATCAACATGCTTCTAACATGTCCTTCAGCTAATGAAACTCTGAACCTGCAGACTATCAAAATTCAAGCTTCTACTTTAAAGAAGTTATAAAGATCATTTGCTTGGAAAGCCAAGGGTAAATAAAACCTCACCTAAAACAGAACGTGCTTAAACCATGTATACCAAATATCTAAAGTCCGAAAGAACAAAACAAAGCCCAACTCTACAGACGTGCCAAACTACACAAGGGTTTATCTCTGAATGATCAAAGTAGATCAGGCTGATGAATGAATGCTCATGCAGCATATTTCAAATGCAACATAAATTTCAAGAGGATTTTTCTAGTGCAGAGAGAGAAAAGAAAGGCGTATTTTCTAAAGAGACAGTCAAAGAATATTTGTATGACTACAAAGCTTTCCAGTGAGTGAGGAAGGAAAGTCAATTGCTATTGCAGAGATCTGTAGCTTCCAAGCAGGAGAACTATGTTAGGAAGCCCAACCTCAAAGAAACAAGTCTTTTCATAGAAATGGCAGACTCTTGAGAAAGTTTCAGCAGACTTTGAATGTTTCTGAAATGGTAAATCAGTGATCTTCTAATTTTCTGAATTTAAACGTGTCACAGCCTGTAATACTCCTTGTGATAAAAAGGCAGTCAGGGTTACATGCTCTGTCAGTTTGCTGGACTAAGCAGGCAGACTGTGGCTAAGTGACAGCACAGTTGGGAGATGTGACACCAAATCAAGCCTCTAATGGTCCTTGGAGTAGTTCTCTTATAACGTCTGGAGATGGATCACAAGTGGGGTTGGGGATGCTGTAACTGTTAAAGCAATAACAAACAAGCTTGGAGGAAGGAAGATGACTCCAGCAGTGTTCCATTTCCTTGGATACTGTTATTTTTGAAGCACTTCTAATTAGAAGCATGTGTGAAAATTAAGCCAGATATAACCTCAAAGAAACAAACCCCATAAAACCCCAAAGCCCAGTTGATGGTTCTGGCCCTCTGTCCTGGTTAGCAGAGGCAGTGTAAGGCCCAGTTCTCCTTTGAGTAACTCCATTTGTTTTAAGCCTTAGTCACAATGTGGAATTCTGAGCTGATTGGTATTGAAGCCTGCTTTAGCCTAGAGCATTGAAGGGATTCTCCCTTCCATGCACTTTCAGATGCTGCTTTTCTCTCTCTCCCAAGATCACAGAATCACAGAATGTTAGGAGTTGGAAGGGACCTCAAAAGACCATTTAATCCAACCCCGCTGCCAGAGCAGGATTCCTTAGATCAGGTCACACAGGAACATGTCCAGATGGGTTTTGAATATCTCCAGAGGAGATTCCACAGCCTCTCTGGGCAGTCTGTTCCAGTGCTTTGGCACCTGAACTGGGAAAAATTTTTTTCTTGTATTCACATGGAACCTCCTATGCTTCAGCTTATAAACATTGCCCCTTGTCCTGTCACTGGCCTTCACTGAGAAAAGCTTGACCCCATCTCCCTGACACCCACCCTTCACATGTTTATAAGCATAAATGGGGTCACCCCTTAGTCTCCTCTAAGCTAAAGAGACCCATCTCCCTCAGCCTTTCCTCGTGAGGAAGATGTTCCACCCCCTTAATCATCTTTTTGGCTCTGCATCGGACCCTTTCCAGCAGTTCCCTATCCTTCTGAAACTGAGGGGGCCCAGAACTGGCCACAATACTCCAGATGCAGCCTCACCAGGGTAGAGAAAGGGGGGAGAAGAACCTCTCTTGACCTACTAACCACACCCCTTCTAATACACCCTAGAATCCCATTGGCGGTAGTGTTTGTATTTTCTGGTAGCACTCTCTGAGGACAGTAATGATAACCTGCCTACACCAGGGGCTTCCTAAGGGTTGCACGAAGGCCAGGAGCAGCCTGTGGTGCCACTGTATAGCACTGCTCATAGCTGCACTCCAGCACTGTGTATATGAATGAGATTAGTAGAGCTGCTGGTAAAGAATAGTAATTTTTACTGGTGAGGGCCTTGAGTTTGCTATTGGTCTTTAGGGCATAGTTTTGTACTTTGATTGCTGTTATAGAACTGACTGCATAACTACAAACAAATAGAAAACATGATTTGGTCTTTTTTTGATTGTGGGTGTTTATGTGTGCAAATTTGTATTTGGATTGGTTCGTGCTGTAGGTCTCCAAGTTATCCCTTTGTGCTGTAAGTTTGAGATACCTGATTTTGCATTTGCCTGGAGTAAGGAGAAATATCCAGAAATCAATTTATTGGTCTCAGAGCAGCATAAATGTAGGTTTAGGGGAACTCCATGGGCGATAGTAATTCATAGAGGGAGCTACAGTTGAATAGAACTGCAAGAATTAATGTTGCATTCTTGTGATGCTACAGACTTGTTTTAGACAAAAGAAGTAATAGAATACAACATCAAATAAATCTTTGGTTTGAAGAGTAGAGATGGCAAAGACTTGGTAAATTTAGTGCATTTTCCTGGTAAAGCAGTGTTTGTTTCTAAAACACTTTCATTTCTGCTGTCCAATCCAGACTAATTTTGATGTCCACTGCTTCCTAATGGTAATTATTTGCAGCCTACCACAATCTCTCCAGGAACAGAAAAGCACCTTTGTGGTCAAGGCACAAGACCCCAAGAGTTAGGGCTCAAGAGCTGTAATTTTTATTTCCTGACTCTGTATTAGTCTTTGTGACTGGGTTCAGAAGCCTGCTTTGAACAGGAAACATGAGGTTCTCTTGCCACTTTCTCACCTGGATTTCAAATTTATCTAAACTGTATTAACAAAATATATTGCAGAAAACTCTTATATTTAAGAGGCATCTTAAGGCAGGAATTATATTATAATCAGCCCTCAATACTGGTAATTCACTGCTGGCAAAGCAGACAACACTGGTTTCCTAAAAATATTAAGGAAAATAATTTTCTGTACTTTCAGCTCAGTCTTTGCAATTGGTTCTACAGCTTAAAAGTACAAGCCTAGTATTGTTATCATAGAAAAGCTAACACTGACCACTGTGAACTTCCTTTTGCAGGCAGCAAAGGCTTCTTATATGGCAGGAATTCTGCTTTCACAGTGCCAGATTTTCTCCCAGAGCTGCTTATGTCTTTGCCAGCACCCTCATTTTTGAATGTTATTCTCTGCTAAGAAACTGCCAAGGTTAATGATTATATTGTAGAGTAAAACCTGTCTTCAACTTCATGGGAGCATAGGTTTAGGGGAAGATTTGTATGGGAGTCATTGCTTGAAGTAAAATAGAAAGGATGGTTGGATGTGAAAAAAAACTTGAATAAAGGCATATGTGCTCAAGTTGAATTGTTTTAAAATTGTACATGTGGAGATCTGTTTAATACTGAACCTTACAGTTGCCAAATTGTTTAATACTCTTATCTTTCAACTTGAACTATGGATGTGTATACACTAGCATACTATACTGTAGTATACAGTAGTTAGTGCTGAACCAACAATATGTTAAACGATGTTTTCAAAAGATTTTATATATCTACAGTCTATAGCTTTAGAAGAGAGATCCATTGTTTTAAAACAAAGAAAGAGAACAGTTTCTCAAGATGTGAACAAATCAGCTGTTTGTTTTATGGGGCTGGGTAGTAACAGTTGAGTTGTGCCTCTGAGAAATACGTTAATAACTCTTTGCTACAGAAAACCTGGAAAGAAGCAAAGAGAAAATTCATCTGCTTACCTGAAAAGGTGGTGGGGTTTGGTTATTTTTTTGATTCCCTTGTCATCTGATAAGCTCATAAATGAGCAGAACTAGTGAAGTTGTCTCAGAACAATGGAAGTACTTGGTATCTATGGGTTTGGTTATAAATAAATTAACAGGAGGGATATTTCCTGCTATGTTTTCTTTAAAGTACTAAATGAAGGGGAATAACTAGGATGTCCTGATTCCTCCCAGGAAAGGGAAGATGGGCCACTTTTAAAAGCTGCCATTGGTTATGTGGGATCTGTACTCCCAGGAAACCATTCCATACTTCTCAAGATACTTTACCATGAAATGCAGCAGATCAAAACCTTGCAGACAAGTACTGCTATGGGCAGTCAGTGGTTAAATGCGGTATGAAAAAAAGACAACGTAAATGTTGGCTGACACGGACACTGAAATGTACAGAATAGGAACCACAATAAAATACATTCACATTTATAACCTGAGACATAATCTGATAGACTGTGAAAGAACAAATGCTTTTGGGCATTACTGAGGGAAAACATTATTAGTTTAAATTTCCACCCCCCCTCGGAGTCAGTACCATTAGGCCACCACTGGGAATTTGTATAAATCACATTTTCAAATTTGATCTAGAATATTAACTTTCATTGAGAGATCTGATATGTTGGTTGCCTTCAGTTCCTATTGTCAACACTTAGGAGTATGGGTTGGCATTGGCACTGCCTGCTGTCAACAGCTCTGCTTCATTCCATCCTGCAGTTCTCGCTCTTCAGTCTGTGATGTCAAAAGCACATTATTGATTGTACATTGGGAAACTTAATCTGGTTAAATGGATACTGTCCTATCGCAGAACAGCAGGCAGTTGAAGGTGAGAGCAGCTAAGCTGATGCTAGCAGAGAAAGATGTAGAAAGAAGGGGGCAAAGACTGGCCATTCAAATAGGACCTGGTTTCTTTTAACTCTTATGAGAACAGCAGAGAAAAACTACTTAGGAAAGTGGCATTGTCGATTTCTTCACGTTTTCAAATGAGACATGATGCCTTTTAGAAACTGTGGTAATGTAGAGTTTACTAACCTCAATATTTGGGTAAGAGGGTGAAATCTAGTGGATTGTAATGTACAGGAAGTGAGATGAATGGAGCCTTTATGGCCTTCTAGTCTGCATTCTTTAAAATAAATCCATTGTCTATCTTGGCAATGGTCTTTGTGCTGGAATCTCCTTTTGTGAAGAGCAGTTTCAACAGATTTGCAGGACGTAAAACATAGATATGGATGTCTAAGAGGTGTTTTTACCTTTTCCTTATTTATGAACCTCTAAAAGGCATAGAAGGTATGTGAGCTATACATAGAAAAGTAGATGGAAAAGACTGAACCGTAGTAAATCGGGCAGTGTATATGATTTAAAATGTATTCAGATAGGATCTAAACTGGTGCCATTCGTAGTTAGAAGTTTGGGTTTGGATGTGAAGGTTCACCAAATGTTGTCTGTTTTATAAAGAGCTCTCAGTCTTTTTGTGGTGTTTTTTTGAAATCACTCCATCAACACAATAACTGTAGGTTTTTGCACGGTGTCTTTTATGAAAACTGAACAAGAAACTTAATGCCTTTCAATTGCCTACCTGAACAGAGAAGCAGTGTTGAGTGGTGTGCTCTGAGTATGCAGACTTTCTGAAACTCCTTCTCACAATGGCAAAAGGAAATTCCTGGATTTTTTTGGAGGGCTTCCAGTGAAGTCTTTATGTGCTTAACACTCAACGTTCTCTGTGTGCTGAAGCACTGCTAGTCACATAATGTCAGTGGTTATTGTTGTTGCTCCGTGTCTTTTTCTGTTCTCTTCATTCATCCCTTGCCAAGTGATGCAAGAAAATATAGCAATTAAAATAAGATCATAAAACCTAAATTCTAGGAAATGCACATCAGAATTAATAATGCCCTATTTTTTTGGGACAGAGTCTTTAAAGGTTGTGTGATCTGGAGTGTACAAACTCGTGTTTTTTCTGCTACGTTGGTCAAATCTGAAGATTTCATCCAACCTCTAAGTAATGTTTTATTTTGAATTGTAAATTGTAAGCTTAATGTTTCTAAATTGCAGATCTCCTATCATTTGTTCTGTATTTATGTAAGAATTTGAGCCAGTAATTATATTTTGGGTTTGTTCTTGGTGACTGTTGCAGGTAATGGCAAACACGTGCAGTGGCTACGTGGGACGGATGGTGAAGTCTGGGTCTGGGTTATGGGAGAAGCCCCGGGTGACAAGCCGTATGAACAAATATCAGAGGAGCTAATAGCAGAGCGAGCCAGGCAACAAGCACAGAAGGAAGCAGAAGAACTATGGTGAGGATTTAGGAATCTGAATTCGGGGTCCTCTTGGCATAATGGGAGACATGGCCTTGTAGAAAGGCGGCAGGTAATGGTGGGTAAAACTGGTAAGTATGCTTTGTGAACGCTTGCTTTCACTTGTTTTGGCACGTTTTCAGCACGTGACAGAAGTAATTTTGTTTGGTTTGAATACCAAAAATCAAAAGACCCTCTTTCAAACAAAACAATAAAGAGAAGCAAACATATTTCTTTTGGGGAATTTTGCTAAACTATTGACCAGTTTGTAAAAAAAAAAAAATGAAATGATCTGGTTTTGAAATTATTAAATGAGAAGTGCTTGTTTTATCACACATCTATGCCCACAAAGGGGTTTTGGTACCAAAAAAGCCCTTTTTGAAATTGATTTTATGTGTAAATTGTTTGTATTAATTCTTATCCCAGCAAGTCAGAAAATGATTATACAAAGAGCCATACTGGTGTTCCTCACAGGGCTTCTTCCAGCTTTGGGAGTGATTCAAGAGTGTTTTGATGTTTGATAATGTCAGGAGGTAGACCACCTACCTCCTGTACCTCTTTTTGTAGTTCAGTACTGAAGTGACTGTTTATATTGATTGCATATTTAAGCAGGGATTAAAAGTGTCAACCTGTGCTCTGCGTTCCTTTTGCATTGTCCGTACTAACAAACTGTCTAGTGTAAGAATTAGGCAGGCATTTCATTGATATATGAGAGTCAATAAATTGCCAATCATGCTTTGGGAGACTGATAAAAGTAAAATCTTTTTATTTTCAGCCAGGAAAGGAAAAATGTAGGGTATGACTCAAAGACATCCAAGAAGTAGTTCTCTGATTTAGAAGGTGCTATTTTATTAATTTATCAAAATTGAAAATATCTGTTTTCTGAATAGTTTCCTCAAATCTGATTTGTGATGTGTCTCTTCTTAAATACAGTTTAATTTTTTTCCTGTATATTTCCATGAAGTCTTATGCTAATTATTTGCTGAAGCCAGTGAGCAAGTATTGATCCTCAATTAAAAAAAATTAAATCAGTGCCTTAAATTATTTTTATTTTCAAATTCTTTTCTGAAGGAGACAAAAGGAGGCTGAAATTACGAAGAAATTCCGGGATGCTATGGCTCAAGAAAAAGCCAGAATAGTGGCAGAAAAATGGAAAATAGAAATAGAAGATCGGAAAGCTGCCAAGTTGGAGGAGGAGAAGATTCAGGAGGAACTGAAGGTTTGCATACAGTAATTCAGCTTTTTTAGTAGTGTTTTTATAGAGAGTCAGAGTTCTTATCTTAAGCTTGTTTATTAATAAGCTTTAAAACCCAGAGTTGTAATTGCTTCATTCTGGAATGTACAAATAGCTACATGGTGTTTGCCAGAACAGCTGGGTGAGTGATGCAAAAAAATTACATCTCTTATTCAAAAGTGTCAGGACAATCAAACTGGTTGTTCAGCTCACACATTAGCAGAATTGTTCAGTCAGCTGTGCTGAGTAAATCATACTGGGACAAAAAATGTACAATTGTAAAATGTCTCATTTTAAGTTAGTTTGCTTTAACATATTTTCTGTATTTTGGATGAGTTGTTCACATACTTAACTTGAAAATTCTGTCATTGCTTTCTTTAAGACAATAAGGGGTGAATCCTTCTACTCAATGTAGGGGTAAAACCCTGTTGACTTTGCTGGGAGAAGTTAATTTGCCTGATTTTAATTGACTTCATAATGAAATTTTTATGAGTTCAGTTAGAATATTTTTTTAAATAATTTTTTTCACATTCTTCTGTTGAAAATAATTTGAAAACTAAACAGGAAAAGATGGCCTCTGTCTACCCTTTTCATATTACTGTATAAAGATAAAAACTTGTTTAAAATGAGAAAATAGAATTGGTTTAGTGTGCACAGAAATGATCACAGTCTTCTGAGTCTGGGATGTGCACTCTGGGACTGCACGAAATTGCTGAGGCTTGGTTTCCATGGAGAAAGCCTGTAGCAAAATATGACTCCTAGGAGATCTGCATCCAGTAACTTCCATCTACATGCTTCTCCCCTGCTGACAGCTTGCTATGTCATTTTTCCCTTTCCGGGATGGTGATTAAAGGTGTGGAAAACGTGGATAAACTCCTGTCTCGTCCCTCTGTGATGTGAGGAATGTTGGAAAACTCAGTATTAAATTTATGCAGTTTGATTACGTGCTGGAGTCAGCAAGTGTACTTGTCCTTCTATAAACTGGGGGCCTGGGATTTGAGGGTGATTATGTAGCACAAAGCAAGGGTGGTTCCTGTAGTATCCCTCTGCATAGAATTGCTGATTTACCTTCGCACAATTATTTTGAATTCATAGGAGAGAACAGGGCCTTTGAAATTTGATGTCAATGAGTAATGAAACTATACCTTTCAAGTGCTTTATTAATGCATGAATAATGAGCAGAGCAACTAATTAAACACTCTTTCCTCTGCTTTCTGGAAAGCAGAGCCCTCTTGAACAAAGACTGATACTGTGTTCACTTATCTCTGTGGTTGACTTGCAGTACGCTTGATGGGGTAAATATGAACAAGCCAAATGCTATTCTGTTTCAAAGAGACTTTTTCAAATAACAGTGTGATCAACTTGCAGGACTTGTAGTGGTCATAGCAGTCATAATTTTCTATTAAGGAAAACTAGTGTTCCAGTTGTTGATACAATTTAAAAAGAATGCCACCAAATTCTTCTCATTTTCATATTGATAGAAAGGTAAGGTCGCAGTGATCTGTGTTATCACTGTTTCTTGGGAAGTGAGCAGGTATCCTCCATCCAGCTGTGTACCTGGCAGGAGCAAGAATTGCTCTGCTGTAAGTGGGGTATGAATTTGGTTTGGTTTCTACTTTGAATTTCAAATACTAACCTTTGGCCAGGATTTCTTTAGTCCTAGTCATAAAGTTGCCAACATCTTATCAAAGAATCAGAAACTGCACTCCTCATCCCTGATGCTTTCCTTTAAATCAAGCATTTGAAGAGAATGTTTGCAAAAATTTAAATAAATGGACCACAATTAAGAAAAGACCCAGCAGAAATTAACTCTGGCTTCAAAAATGAGTTTGGAAACAAGATACTAGGCAGTGGTTGTTTTCTAAATGCCCCTTCATTGAGTGTGCTCCCTACATTTGCTGTATATTAAACCAACTGCAGTCTAATTACATTTCCAGCCCTGGGTCTTCAGTTAGGTCTGTAATATGAGATCTGTTAGGAGGGACTTGGACTAAAATAGGGTTCAAACAGCAGAGATCCAAATGCAGGATTGATCCCTGGTACTATAAGACCACACCTTTGCTACTTAGAAAAGTAGCTTATCTATTACTTAGTCTGGAAAGAGCAGATCGTGAACTGATGTGCTAGAGAACTACTTAAAAACAGTAAAGGCATTTCAAAGAGGAGTGAATCTCACAGGGTAACATGGAGGAGTTAACTTCTCTGTCCACTGGCTTGTTTAAACTCACTTTGCTTTCCTTCTCCTTCCCATTTTACTCTTTTTACAATAACTTTTGTGCAGTGGAAGAAGTACATTAAATATTTACAAGCTGCAAAAGTGGAAAAGTACCTAGAGAAGAGTATAAGAAAGTTACATGTTTCTGGCATCTGCCTCTAACTACAAAAAGTGAATAGAACTAAGGTGTTGGGGAAAAAGATGAATTAATGAATCTATTCGTGCATGACTGCAATTGTTGAAATCAGGAAGAAATGTACCTTTCATGAATGATTCAGGGTGTGGAATGAGATGCAGATCAGTTATCAAGCCCACTTTAGCAGGTTTAAAATATTTAATGCATTGGTAATCATCATTCAGTGATGATGACCAGACCATGTTTAAAGCAGTCTCCAAACTGGGTTACAAAATGTTCAGTCTCTGCTAATGCTTCATTCTCTTGAAGTGTTTTGACTTGGGAGATTGAAGCTGTCCTGTTTGCTGATGTGTTTGATTTCTAACCATATTGTATCACAAACTCTCCTTTTACTCTTCTTGACCTATCATGGGACTTTAGGGCTGTCTGCACTAGATAAATATCTCACATATCAAAGTGAACGATGCTCCCTGTGTCCTTTTCCAGCACTATTAGAAAATTATTGCTTTCTCTGATGTTTCTTAAGCAAAAATGCCTTTAATTTATGATGCTAGAATATAAATGTTGACTGCTCTGTTTTTGCAGTTTAAGGACAGCTATTCTTTTATACACCTATTACAAAGGACAAAGAAGAGAGACAATTACTATCATTAATCTTTTTGCTAATTCACAAAGGGTATGAGATCCTAGGCATAATTTTCTACTATTATCAGTTGCTGTCATTAAGAGTCTTGAACAATGTGGAGATCTAGGGCAAATTAAAGGTATGTCAGCCAGCAGAGGTAGGTGGTATCCTTCAGCTACATTTAGAAATAACAGAGGTGCCCTCTCAGCTTGTTCTTCATGTGGTCTACTTAAAGCAAGAGATTGGTAGTAAAGTACTATCTGTATGACAATATCAGAGAGCTGCAATAATATAATAATACAAGCACAACAACTGACAGTAAAGCTAGATTGTTTCTTAAAAATTCCTTGAGAGATGAAATGTGTGTTAACCAAAAGCTGCTTATATACTTTTAAGGGCATCATTTTTCTCCATGCATGAAAACATATTTATTGGGAGGTTTAATGAGAGTAGCACTTCAGGAGAAATAATCCTTATTCTTGTAATAGGCAAGAAAAGAGTAGAAGGAAAGAGTAACAAAGCATCATCATTACCTTCCACTTTTTTTTTTTTTGAATGCCAGCACATGACCTTTAATTCCAGTTGGGATTATGGTGAGTGAAGTGAGCTTTTTTTAAGTTGTGGATCTAAGAGTTTCTGTGTTTGGCTGTTTCTATTTCTCATCAAAGAAGACAGACAGAATAATCAGTGCTACCGTTCAGGAAATCTCTAATAAAAATCGTTTATGCTTAATAAAAGGAACACACTTCAGTCCTACTTGGACTGGCTTCCAACACAGGTTCAAGTGCTTTAGTGTGCCCAAAAGTGCTGTGCACCTGATTCTTCAGAGAATTGCTGCCAGGAATACAGCTTAGGAATACAGTAAAATGTTACCCTCACCACTTACATACTGTGGCCTTCTTATGATATAGCAGTGAGCATTCTGATCTGAAACAAATCTTGTCTCCAAATAAACGTCAAGCACTTGAGAGTGTCTGTTATCTTTAAGCAGAAATAAGTTCTGTGATTTGCTGTGCCAAGAAAACACTGAATTCTCTCCCAAGGACAGCATATTTAGAATCCAGGAAAATGACAACAGCTTCTTGCTGGAGTTTGGCACCTAGTTCATTATCAAAATGCCTCAATTGGCTTCATTCAGTCACAATTACAATAATTCAGTAATACTTCACTTCCTTTGCATTCCTTTTCTTTTGTGGGACCACAGTTCAGAAATTTTTTTTCTTTCTGTGCAATTATCCCTTGAGCAAAGTTAGAAGTGAGGCAGCTCTTAGTTTCTTCTGGGAATCAGATCTTCAGGTTTTTCTATCCCACTTGTGAGGAATTGTAATACTAAATATAAAGAAAAATCTTTTCCCTGCTGACATCAGTAATGATAGCACTGCTGAAGTCACTGTCCTTATTCTAGATTGCTAATAAAATCTAGCAAAGCTCTGATACTTTCCATGAGTAAATGGGAAAATCTGAGCCACTGGTAAGGATAGTTTGCATATCCAGAATTCAAGCTATGAAGCATACCTAAGATCCAGAGAAAACCTTTTAGTAGGTTGTCACTGGTTCAGTGACAGTTACCCCAGCAGAGTCTGTGCCAGCACACACATTTTATCTCAAATCTCTCCCAGTCAGGAATAATCCTTAATGAGGATCTTTGTGAACTAGAGTATGTTGTTACCTCCCTGTATGAGCCATGTGTAAATAGCATGCCCTGGGGCGTATCTCTGACAGAAATGTAACTTCTCTATAAGGTGTGACTGCATTTTGTGCATTTGTGTCTGTGCATATACATACACAGTGAAGTGATGCAAACCCTGTGTTCCTTTTGAGACACTGGCAATAGGGAATAAAATAATGTATCTGCAAACACTTTCTTTTCTGAGCCAAGTGAGAGCATTTTCTCAGAAAAAAGGCTTGAAAGCTGGACATATTTCTGCTGATACTCACAGCTCTGTTGGAAAGTGTCAGGTGAGTTTGTGGAGTACTCTGTTGTCTGAACTCAGCCTGCTGTGTCAGCATTGCAGAGAGCAGGCTGTTCTGGAGCTGGGAACCATGGGATTTCTAGATTCCATTTTTCAGAACAGGGAGTCCTAACAGGTCAGATCTGAAGACGAGCTATGCTCTCAGCTTTATGGCAGGTAGCCTGAACGTTTGCCCTGGCTCAAGGGTAGTTGCTGAGGGGTCTAAGGAGAGTCACAGCAGCTGTAATGCAGCTGACTAGCTGCAGTTTTCAGGGCTGCCAGAGGCACTTCCTGCCAGCCTAAAGCATCGATGGGAATTCTAGGAATCCTTTGATTTGGAGAGGACTATTGTGACAAATGTCCTGTAGGTTTTGCCCTGAGCAGAATGACAGTCATTCAGCTGCCCTGCATCCCATAAGGAGCCCCAGAGAGACTCCAAGAGCCATGCCAGCCTAAAGCTCAGTTTTCTATTAAAAAAAGAAAACAACAAACCAAACACACAAACAAAAAAACCCAAACAAACCAAACCAAACAAAACTCACAAACCCCAAACTGCTATACTGCTGTATTTTTTGCTTCTCAGATCTTTCTGCAGCTTTTTAATCTTGCTAAATGCTGACCTAATCCCCTCTCATCTGCATTTGACTGAAACATTAGAAGATAACCACGGCTAATACTAAATATTATTTAGAGCTGGCTGTAGTAACACTATCAAGCATTATGAGGCACAGATTTACAGTAACAAGCCTGAGTAAATGCTCAACTGCCAGAGGCTAGATAAGATCATTTAGCATGTTCAAATTCTCCAGTGGAGTTAAAAACAGGAGGATTACTGCTGCCTATTGAATTGCCAGTGTGATTTGTTGTAGCAGGTTGGTATTTCCTGGCAATTTGCTACTATGTACTGAATTGTCACCTTCCTAATTATTCTGGAAGAGCTGAAAGGGTCACAGAACGCACTATAACCTCTCTGCTGCCAGGCAGAAGATGTCTGATGAGTAGGATGGGTTCAGAGGGAAAAGCAGATTAACTGGTTGCTGTATTCTTTCAGTGAAGTAAATTTGAAAAGTTAATTTGATGTTAATTTTTAAATACAGGCATATACTTTATACTTATACTTGGCAAAAAGATGACTTTTCTTTCATATGTTATACTAGCAAGGGTTGTTTCTACTCACACCCTTAAGGAGTTGTACAATATACTTGCTCACACATCCATATGCTAAGTTGAATAAATAGAAATTAAATTTTTTCTTCCTTTTAAAAATAAAAATTATATTAAAAACTTGTGAGTTCAGAATCAGGTGCCAGTATTAAGTCCTTTGTTGTTGTCTCTTATTTGACCTAAAATGCTCAAAGAATAGCATTTTCTTAGTGTAGGCAGCACTGCTTTCTACTAAGAACTCAAACTATACCTGAATTCTGGGGTTTGGGTTTGGGTTTTGGTTTGTGTTTTATTAGACACTTTCATCTTTTAGTACAAATGCTTCAACAGTAGGTATATTAAACAAAAAAAGCCTCAAACTTGTGACAAAGCTCTTGTGAGGGAAACTGCTGTGAGATTGATTTCCCATCCCCATATTAAATTTTCCCTGTAGTTTGAGATGTTGAATAGAAAACAGTTTCGATAACCCAGTATTACCCATGTGTCTGTCAATCTTCCTGAAAATGTAGCCTAGATGGACTGGATTTTTGTTTGGTAGTGAAGCTAAGTGAATAAATATAGTCCTCATGACAATAAAGAATGGCTAATTGCATACTTTTTCCAACAAGGGAATGGAGCCATTTGCTAGCAACAGAAATAAAGGATCCATAATTTTATGGGATATTTTAAAAGATAGTTATTTATTTATTTTTATTCTGGAGAAGGTTTGAAATCAGTGCATCCAAAAACCATTGACTTTTTGAAAAGGTTTAACCAACTGTCCACTCAACTAATCTTTATAGGACTTAGGGAGACAGCAATGGGAGGATGATGGTAGAAATAATCAAAGACACTAGCACTAAAATTGACTGAAGAACAATAGTAGGCTTTTCTTTCTCAAAAATTATAAGAGCAGCCTAATGTATTGTTCATCATGTGTGCTGTGGAGCTGTTAGTCACTACACGGACACATCACTATTAATACTCAGTGTTTCAAGTTTTCTGCTTTGTTGTATTATCAAGAAGACAGATCCTCTGCCGGTGTAAACTAGTGGTGCTCAGCTGTGCTAAGTGGAGAAATGTTCATATTTGTTACTTAGAGAAATGGAAAAGTGGTTGAATTCTTTCAAAGGATGGAAATTGACGTTTGTTCCATTTTCCAGCTCCAAAGATGCTGTTTCTTATCATTGCTAAATTGCCATTGTATGATCCATGACCAGAACAACCAAACCATCCTGAATTCCTTCTGCTGCTTCTGGCACTCACTAAGCTTCTAGAGGTTGCAGACAGCAATATTGTTGGCTTGGAAACCTGTCTTCTGAAAAGAATTGGAGTTGTCTTCCTTTAATTCCAGATGTCTAGTTAACAACAAATAACTTCTGCAGAGCTTAGAGAGAGCTGGAGTCGGGGAGGAGGGACCAAAAAGCCTTTCCTACCTCATGGTGGTCAAAAGGCTTTTTCTGTTTCCCAAACAGACATTTCAAATGCCTGTTTCTCAGTTGGGAAAATATGTATGAGTCCCTCTCAGGGCCATTACACAATAACTTTGTTTGTGCCCTGGTAGATGTTAGGATAGGACAGACAGCCTCCGAATGAGAACTATAAATGTCTTATAAAATACAGACTGTTTACTGTAGGGGTGTGTTAATCAGTTAAGTTATACTTCTACTGAATAACTTCTGTATAGTTTAGGCCCTTTCAGCCTTAAAGAGAGGCTGAATTATAACAAACATTTATACATAGTGTGATCTTTTATATTAGTAGTGTCTTCACACACTGAACAGGAAGAACCTACATGTTGGGAAATTAGATATGCAAGTTACTTTCTGCAGAATTATAAGCAACATCATGAAAGCTCAGTTTTGCATCTCTGAAACCACAGACCAAGTTTAGAGAATAATAGAAGTCAGATTTTGTCCCTGTTTTTTAAATTTCACTATTCATATTTGTAGTGCTTATTAAAATAGACCATAGATTGGTTTGGTCATGCTGGGAATCTTGATGTGATAAAAGTTTATTTTCAAACTTTAAAAATATGCCCTTCCACAAAGGTTATAGTGCACAAATGAGACATAATAAGGAAGCTAAATATGTTTGATTACCCTTTGAGAGCAAGAGCAATCCTATCTGAACATAATTTTCAGACTTTACTTCATACCATGCCGTAAGAAAAGAAAAGAAAATTATCAGTACAAAGTAGCTAGGAAACATTTGTTCAGGGATGTCACCTCAGCTGATTGATAGAACATGTTGATGCCTTTGTGAAAATTGTTTTCCACTTTAAAGTAAGAATGGGGTTTTGTTTTGTTTACCTGTGCTCAACTGTTGTTGATCCCATTGCAATGAAACATTAAAATCCTACCAAAAGGGAGCAAAGTTAGAGAAAAGTGAAGATCTTATGAAATACTTCTGACCATTAAAACCCAAAAGTTATTTAAGGAAGACAGAAAGATATTCCCCAAACCTCCTAAAGTAAAAAGCAGAGTTTCCCCAGGTTTTATTCAACTGGATGTCAGTTACTTCACCATACAAATTGGGTAGGATTAACATTTTGCAACAACTTGCTTTACTTACTTTAGGCTTCCCTTACTTATAGTTTAGGTTAGGTAACTGAGTTAGTAATTCAGGGTAATTTTAGTCTGTGACTTATAACAAAATTCTTCTCTATTATTTTGTTACCCAAAACAATAGAGTATTGGTTCCATTATAAGATTAAATAAAAACCTGTTCTTATTCATAATTCAAATTATTTCAATAATATGTGTAACTCTTCATGAAGTTCAGGTTTGGATCTTTTAAGGGGCTCAGTTGAACAATGAATTAAATCTGCTTCTTTGCTGCCGAAGGAAATTGGGAAAATTTATTAGAAAACAGATAAGGAAACTTATTCTGCACTAATCAAGCTCCTGTGTTATTGATAGTGTGGAAGGCCAGCTGTGGAGGCAATCTTTGTCAGATTTCCATCTCCTCTGAGGCCTTCTTGGAAGGGAACTTTTCTGCATGTTACTTTTAGCTACATTTTGCGAAGTGACTGGTGTGTGCTGAAGGATCTGGCTTTTCTTCCAGAACATAATGATCTTGATATTTGAAAAACGTTTTTCTCTGTGTTGGTTATGATGACATATGGAGACAGTTGCTTAACTGAGAGCACCAGTAAATCAGCTACTGAATTCTACAGATTCTGTAGATTACATGTACACTGCTTGAGTGTCAGTGATATCTCCAATGCGAGTACACCTGAACTTAAAATGAACATTGGGTTAAGATCACACAGGCTTTGGAGCCATGTGATAAAACGTGTTTCATATAGATTTTGGGTCTTAGATACTTATATGTTCCTTATTTCTGTGATACCTGTGCATCTCAAAAGATACCTTCCTCAGAAATTCCTAAAAGTTAAGACACTTCTATTATGCCTGTTGTAATAGGTGTGAAACCCAAAGTTAGAAGAGACAGTGATTTGTCCACGGTAACATAGCTGCTTTGTGGGAAGACGACAATGAAGCAGTATCCTAACTTTCGGCATGTTCTTTCCCTTTAGTCATCCATGTTTTACTTCATTTTGCCTAGAAAAGAGAAGAGGAGGAAAGACAAAAGGGTGAAGAACAAATAAGGCAGCAGGAAGAAATCCGTGCAAAAGAGTTGTATCTGAGCCTCAAGCAAGCTCAGCAGCATAGTCAATACAGCGACAATGACCAGGAGTGGGAAGAGCAGTGTGAGTAAAATTGCCTTCATGAGATTAATCTGTTTCTAAAAGCAAATACAAAGAGACCTGTAGAATGGAAAAAGGTGTTGCTGAAAATCTCTTCTGCCTGGAGCAGTGCAAAATGCTGTATTATTTTGCAGGAAGTGACCAACTTGACCTTAATGAAGAGAAGAAACTGTGAGCTTACTAATTTTGAGTTTCTTTCTGAATAAGAATTCACAATATCACAATATGTGAGGAGTTGGAAGGGACCTCAAAAGATCATCTAGTCCAACCTCCCTGCCAGAGCAGGATTCCCCAAGACTAGGTCACAACAAAGCTTCCCTGACTGGGATTTGAACCCAGGGTCCCAGTGGTGAGAGCACAGAATCCTAACCACTAGACCACTTCCTCAGTTCTTTACAGAAAATTTTTCATGTGCAGTGACTGAGATCATCATTAATTTTTATCTAATGTAATTAATTAACACTTTTGGCTTAGTAATATTCTGGACACAGTTATTTCAACAGCTTGTCCTCAGCTATCTCTGAAGAAGTAAAATCTATTTTCATTTGTATTTTAATGACTTCCATATGGTGATGGGGTCAAGCTATGATATCAGCACTGAAACTCACTTCATTTCTAAAGATTTCAGTCAATAATACTTGAATTCTTGCGCTGAAAAAAATCCTTATGCTGGTGATGATCTTACTTTGTGGAGGTGTTGTTCCTTTTTAGACACCCTGAAATTATTAATATCATCATTGCAATTAATTTAAAAATACATTAGTGATTTTTAAAAGCCTACAAGCAACAGATCAAATACATTACTCTATATGTATAGTAGGTGCTGTATGTAAGCAAAGGTCCATGTGATGAGCAAATAAGACTTAATAGGTTATTTTGAATAAAATGCATGTCTACTCCGTCTGGAGTCTATTGTATAGTTGGCTTTAGAAGCACAAAACCTGTTTACAATAAAAATTGGCATTGTGTATTTTTGTGGGGGAAGGATATCTTTTTATTTCCTGCATCTATCCTGATTTGGTTACTCTGCAGAAAAAGGAAATGAAATGGTTGAGAATTCTAGCATGTGGGAGGTTATTGTATTAATTGTTTGTAACACATCGGTTAATCAAATAATACTAGAAATGGAGTTGTAGGAACTCATAATATTTGTTGCATTAAATACCTGATGAAGTAGGAAGAAAATACTGCTGTAGTGTTACTTTTTTCCTGAAAGAAGTAAAAGAAATATTTCAAAATATACAATTGACCATCACTTCAAGAGTTTCTGAAGACTAGTTACTGGAGTCCTATTACCTGAAATTGATATGATAGTGAGTCATTCCATACAACATGAATTAAACCTATATAAGAGACACTGGTGCCATTTTCCAAGCTCATAGTAGGCTACACTCATTTTTGATCAATAAAACCTCTGTATATTACACTGTCAGTAAAAGAGCAGGTAATTATTTCCTGAAGGATTATCTAAATCCAGGTGTACATGTTTATTTGGAAAGGAAAACTGTAGCTTTCTGTATTTTGAGTGTTGAAGAGCAGAATGAATTGGGGGGAAAAATAGCTCTTTAGTTTTGTAGAAAATGAGGCATTGTCAATTAGCATTAGCTGGCAACCTAGCGTAGAGGATGGTGTTATGCTCTTCAGCATTTCTTTGATGATAGATAAGGAAAGAAAATACATTTGCAACCATGTTATTAAAAGAAAAAGGAAAAAAAATCCAGCCTGTCTTTATGCTGAAATTGGCAATAAACCAAAATATTATAAACATTGCTAAAACAGCTGTCTTTTTCTTCCTATTACATTAAAGTGGAAACTGAGGTTTTAAATTGTTGTTATAGTTTTCTCAAGGATTGCTGCTTGTAAAGGCACAGATACCAGAAATGAAAGAGAGGAATTATGGGACAAGGCAAAGAAGAAAAGAAGCTATGAAAGGTTTTGACCATGAGTTCTGTAATGTCATTCTTGGTCTGTTAAAACACCTTTGGCTCCATCGTATGCTGATGGATATAATCTACAACCAGTATTTTTTCTTGTGTAGACTTTGGAGTTTCTGTATACTCTGAAGGAATTCTGTTACCTTCAGTCTGTGTGCCTCAATACATACAGACTGTCTGCTTGTGGTCAAAAGGGTGACCAACAGCAGCTCACGTAATTTAAAGCTATCTAACCAGGTCACCAATAAATAGTGCTGTCATGGCAAAACAAAAGCTCATCACCCTCTAGCTGGCAGCACCACAGTTGGGTTTTGCAGCCTACTATAAATTCTATGCTGCCAGAGTTTATGCAGTTATCAGTAATTGATTTAGCATTAAACTAACTGCAGACTAATGACTAGAGTGTATCATGTCCTTGTTTATCCTCTTATGCTTATCTAAGTGTCTCAATTTATCCCAGTTGGTTTGAGGGCTTAGAACTGTGTTCATTTAACAAATGGGTGAGACAAGATAAGAAGAGGCAGTACTTAGTGTCTCATGTGAAACCAGTTCCTGGCTAGTTTTTATTATGTCATCAGACTTTGCATTGTGCTTCCTGAGGAATGTTAACATCATCTGTTTCCTTAGCTTTGCTGCAGAAGCCAGAACCTCCAGCAGACAGGCAGTAACAAGTATTTGGAAGTGGAAACATCTGAAATTGCTATGGAATGAACTAGTGCGTCAGGTTAAACAGAATTTTTCACTTTTGATTTCAGTTCCAGATTGAATTTTTTTTTTTTCTTTGTGGTAACCCTTTCATTTTGTCTTCACATACTCCTCTGGGACACCAACAGGAAATGTAGTCAAGTTAGGCAAAGCTATGCACTTGTCATCTTTTCTAAGAAATAAATAAATGCATGAATGCAAAAGAGAATTGCAAGCAGATGTAATATTAGCATCGTTTGTCTCTCCACACCTGCAATGGAAACCATATTGCCCATTAGGAACACGGCCAGGCTCCTTTGTGCCTTACCTCCTGAAGTCAGTCCTTCATGTTCAGCAGTGCTAGGGGGTCAGTACTGAAGAGGAACAGCAGTGCTAGAGCAGCTGTTGTGGAGAGCAAATGTAGCAATTGTATTGGTGACACTACTAATTTATTTAGTAGATGGAATTTAGACCATGATGATGATTCATCTCTCCTCATCGCATTATCCCTCAGCTGTTTATTGCCAAGGCAATAAGCAAAGTGTTGCTAATATTAGTTTCAGTTGTTCATTTCAGTTTGCTTCTGCTGTTTGTGCCAAATAACAATAAAAGCCCATAGAACCACTGTGTTAATTGAAATACATAATTTTTGTGCTTTTTAATATACTAAATGACAAAGGTAGGATAACTTGAGAAATCAGTACTAAAAAGGGAAAAAAATATGTTGTAACAGCAATTACACTTTTATTTCATATGATGGATATATGTTGGGGTATTCTAGAGAGCAGTGATGAGTTAGTATTTGGACCAAGTATATTAGTAGGCAAATGAGAAGATGAATAGTGGAAAAGGCTGATTCAAAGCTCTTACTCTTTGAAACTGAGAACTAAGGCTAAGCTTGGATAGAGGAGTGTATTTATTCTGATTAGTTTTGTTCCTTTCTACAGGCTCTTCAATTTTGTAGGTTTCTATTCAATAAACAATACCCTATATCAGAGTCTCTAAGTGTGGCCTTCTCTGTGAAAGCAGAAGTGGAATCTACAAAACATAATAGGAAAAACTGTAGCATAAATATTCATCTGATTAAATATTGCAAAAGGCATTCTGTTAATACACCTAGAAACCTCTGCAAACTGCATCAAGCAATGAAGTGCTCTGATACTATCTGGCCAGCTGTACTCATCCCCAGACAAAAATTATTCCAGTAAAAATGTAAACAGAGTAGAGTGACTTGATCTATTCTAAGCGCCCATTTTTGGTCTCTTTTTGAAGTAGGATACCAGACTGACTCATTATAGCTTCTTTTATATTGTTATATTTTTATGTTCTTCTACAAACTCTGTCTATGAATTTGTTTGTCTGATTTTTAAAGGAATTTATGTTCATTCAGTCCTTATTTTCCACAGAAATTCAAGTAAGTGAGTTTACTGGCAGGGGTATTTGATAAAATGCTGAATTTTAAATTAAGTTCCCAGTTTAGCTATGCATTCACTAAGGAGGTGCTCAACCTTCAGTATGTGCTCTCTGAACTTCAGTAGATCTCAGAGTGTGCTGTTGAATAGGGATGGGATTATTCATGTGCTTTCAGATAAGAAGATTGCTGAGCTGGAGCAATATTGTGGAGTGTTTGTGGGAAGTCATTTTCCAATTAGGAAAGGGAAAAACACCGTGTGATTTGTATGTGCACTCAGAAAATTTGAAGATTGAATTTTGTCTATTAAGTAGTCATTTTGAATTGCTCATAAACAAGCTTCCAAGAATTATTAACAAGGGTAAAGCTGAAACAAATTAATTTAAAAATGAGGATGCATATTCATGGCATAACATGGGGGTTTTTTTCTGCTTTCACATAGCTCTGACTGTAAGTCACAGCTCTTCAAAAGCACAAAATAGATTATACAAAATGGAGAGTTCCTGGTCTTTCACAATTTATGTGATCAAGTCCAGCTGCAGCACAGCATGAATTAACCCTTATCTGTAACAAAAGATTTGGCATTAGAACTTTGCCAGAGTGTGCTAATAGAGATTTCCCAATCCTAAGTGAAAATGTAAAAGGCAATCTTGTATTTTTACTTGAAAGACACCTTGCTTTAACATAGAGGAATAATAGTTTTTCATAAACTCCTCAAGGCAAGCAAGGCAAACTCAAATTGAGACCTATAGGATCATAAGCTGTATGGTTTTCTTTTTGTTTGAGTATGTTCACACTGCAGGTCATGCAGACATGTCCAAGCTGGCTTGAAACTATTTATATCTAGTAATGCTAACCATATAATCATGACATCACAGACCTCAGTCTGCATATTTTCACTGGTTTTCCAGGAGGATGAAGAAAATGTAAATTATTATTTGTAGTAATCCCTGATGCTAATATACGGACCTGTGGTGAAGACTTGGAGATTTTAAGGACGGAAGGTATTAATTCAGATATCTAATCTCCCTACCAAAAATACTGACTATTGAATTAATGCTTTGTAGAGAGGTCATGCCAGAAGTACATTTACTGTAAAAGAACAGCCAGTTAAGTAATCTTGTCCTACTTAACATGGTACTAGAAGTCCTGACTATTTTTGCTTTCTTATTGTAAGAAGGGCTATGATCTCTCCTGAAATACAAGTAATGCAGAATTTGTGCCTTCTTTGATCTTAGAATATTTACGCTAGACTTGATCCAGACATAAAGTTCTGATTTCTAGTGACATGGTTCAGAGTCAAAGAGAGAAATATGAATATTCACAAGATCCTATTGGAAGAAAAACCTGCTACAGAAATATGTCCAGATTTACCTTCAGTCTTTAAGTGACTTTCTCAAGATAGATGAATTTGTGGGAGGTGTCAATATGGAAGAATGGTTCATGTGGCACACGTCATCTTGTCTGGATGGTAGTGGAAAACTTCTTTGTAGATTCCCGACCACACTGGCTGGATGAATCTTTGTCCACAATACTATTTCAAGTCACCAAACCCAGTTATTGATGCCAGGGAGTTTGATTATTTACCTGACACAAAGTCCCTTGGCCAGACAGGGAGTTTTAAAGGAAACTTGTGATAATACAGCAACACAAATTCACAGTAGGAGCTGTCCTAGACAACCCCTGAAGGCAGAGCAAAGAGAGGTTTGTGGGAATAACTGTAAGGAATTGGTAGGGAGAAAATCAGGACTCCAGTAGAGAGAGAAATGTGGATTAAGAAACTCTGTATGTCCCTATCGTCAAAGATCCATCTCTTCAGATACCTCATTTGGGAAATTTCTATAAAAATCCTTCATAATGTGAAATAGATGCCTATATATGTGTGTATATACATATATAAAATCTATATGCATGCATTTATATATCTATGGCCTGCAGCCTTCCCCATTCTGATATATATACAGAGACATATACGTATGTGTGGCTATATACACATTTGTAAACACATCTACATATATTTGTATGGATAGGGAAGGCTGCATGTCATACATACTTTCAAAAAGTTTTCTAAGTGCTGATATTTAATAGTTGCAAACTCTGCTGCCTTTCTTCATTGTTTTGTGATAAGAAATATTAATTATTAGTCCAGGTCACTAGCTTCTGATAACGTAGATTTATTAGCAAGAAACAATGCAGTAGGAATGTGTGTTGAAAAGAGTATCTATTGCTGAGAGAAGTGGGACATGAAGATACTTTGCCTTTTTCATTACCAGGCAGCCTGTACATCAGTAATAAAGAATCTCAGAAAGCTCCAGGCAGTCTCTTCTTGATCTGTATACTGTGATTGTGACAGTGACTAGTTTCTAAGTGTCTCACGAAGCTGCACTGCACTCATCATCTTTGCTGTCTGTCACGTTGTTGCAAATGCAAAAGTCCACATTTAAAGCAGACGTTACTGAGTGGCTTTACAGAGGATAAATCACAGATATAGCTAATAACTAATATATTGGTGCAAAAAATTGCAGCCAAGATGTTAGTTTTTATAATTATAAATTTTGGGAGTAGCTGCTGCAGTTCTTGTTATGTGCATAGTTCCAAAGAGGTCTGCTAAACACAGACTTAATTTTAAGCAGTAGCTAACATTCTTTCTTGAAACATTGAAACTTGATGCACTGCCAGTGGAAAAGATGTCCCAAAAAAGAATTTCTGTTATTACAGCCAAAGCAAGTGTCAGATGTAATTGCATGTGGAGGCTCAGTTATTGCCAGTAGTGATCAGATCATTGATACCCAAGTCTGGCATGCTGCCTTTGCTGGGAGGCCTATATTTGCAACATCAGGGAAGTCATCCAGTTACCCATCTTTTTGATAGTGCATTGTAATTTGAATGTTCTTAAAACCAGATAACACCAGGAATAAAGGTAGTAAATTGTTCTGTAAGGAAAGGGGTAAATGTGTTGTATTTCTAAAGTCTCTCCTTCCCACCCTTTGCCATTCATTCCACCCAGTGCGTCGATCCAAAGCTGCAGATGAGGAAAGGAGCCACAAAGCACGCAGGGCGCGGGATGAATACCGACGACAATCCTTACGTGCCATCCAGAAGGGAAGAGTGGCTGGCCTGAGTAATTTGTTCCAGGGGACAAGCCTGAATAATGATCAGGAGACAAAACTGAACAATAGTGCAAATCCTTTGCTGTCTGTCTCTGCAGCATCCAGGTTGGTTTGCACAGGAGTGACTTTGAAATAGTTTTCTGTTGAATTGCTCCCTCTCCGATCTCCACCATTTCTACAAGCTCTTCTTCAGTTGCCAGCAATTCTCAGTCTTGCTCTTTTAATATGACCAGAAAAAGAATATTTATAGAAACATTAAATCATGTTGAATACTTAATGTAAACTAAATGCCATTTATTTTTCAGACAGGTTTCTTCAAGTTCACTCAGAGAAAGATGGGTCCTTCAAAAGTCAGAATTAGACTAGTATGCAAGGCTGTGATATGGGGAAGTCAAGTGGGCAAATTTTAGGCACATCTTAAGCCTCAAGCCTAAAACTACCTGCTGCTTAACAGCTCTTTGAAATGTTTTACAGGGAGCTGTTATATTCCTAATTTTCAAGGGGTTTAAGGTCTTTCCCAGGCAAAATCAAGTGTCTTTAGAGTTTATTAATCTTTCATCGTTGCTTGTCAGTATGTACATTGGAATAAAACTGAGGTGGAAAAGGAAAGCTGACTGAAATGTCCATTGCATCTGTTGTGATAATTTAAGTTCTGTGCTTAAGAAAATGTTTAAGGTTCCATTGCAAATTTAAAATCAAAATATTCTTGAAAAAGTTTAAAATTATTCAGTGAGCTCTACTGAACTGCAGTTATACTGACCTTTTTGCAGGTGTATGTTTTGTATATATAAAAAAAAAGAGATTAATATTTATATTGTCACTTGCTTTCATATACTGCTGTTTCTCTGCGTGACTCTTTTCTGTCCTTCCTTCCTTTCCATGCAGTAACATCTGGGAGCGTCCCTCTAGGCCCTTTTCCCGAGATGTCATCATTCGTTGGTTCAAAGAAGAGCAGATCCCTCGACGTGCTGGCTTTGAGAGAAACACCAACAGGATTGCTCAATGGTTTCATGGTAATACACTAATTCTTCATGTCTTATATGATAGAGCTGTAAGCATACAGTCAGGAAACAAATCATGCCAGCTTTCATCACAAAAAGGAACATCTACTGGCACTGTGAAACCTAGTGCCTGTTAAAACAGGAGTTTTTTCATCACTCATTATTAGCATTTGATCTGTTTTTCTGGTTAAGTAGACTAATTTATGACTCATCTCACCATTTTTCTTCAGGGCTATTTTGGCCATTAAATACTTGCTGTAAAACAGGAAGCCCAGAAGGAGGAATGACACTAAGTTAGCTTGAGGAGAACTCCAGAATAAACTGGCAAATACAGTAGTAGTAGTCTAGGGCATATTCATGGCATGTGAAACAGTGTGACACAGGACATGCTTAATATGCCTGAAGTTTTCTTTTTGTCTTCAGTTGAAGAATCACTGCAAAATGTTTCATTTGGAGTGGTAAAACCTATAGTGAAGAAAAGTGATTTCAAATCTGAGTATTTCCTTCCTTATTGACAAAAATTTACTTAAACAAATACCAGCTTCAACTTCACCTCTACTTGTCTCTTCAAATTATCATCAGTTATCTGAACTCCATTAACATGTCTTTAACTCACTTACTGTTTTCCTGATTAAAAAAAAAATTAAAGATGCAAACTATAATGTTCAGCTGAATTTGGGATGAATCTTTGCCAAAGACCAATCTTTTACCCATTCAATATAAGATTTTTTTTTTTAAGATTGTAAAAAAAAAAGTTTAAATATCTATTTTTAAGTGTTATTTATCACTTAAAACCATCTTTAATCCTTTCAGAAACAATAAAATTAGATGATCTTTATTTAGACTGGGCAGCAATAAACCTTTTTTTTTTAAAATGGTTTATGCTCACAGTGCATTGATGCTCGCTTCTCAAACTGCTAAAATAAAGGAGAATCAGAGCAAGTGATTAAGGTGTCTCTGAGACTAACTTGTGTACAAGGTGAATGGCATCTATACCTTCTGTATAATACACAGCTGCTTCTTTTATATTATTTAATAGCTGCCTTAAATTTGAGCGAAGAGTTATGCCTTCAGTCTTTTGACTGTGAAAACTAAGAAATTGGTCTAAATTTAGATAAAGGTAAGTTCTGATCATTTGCCTAACCAAGAAGTTAATAATCATATTGTAATTTATTACATGCTGATTGATGAATATGGGCAGATGAATCAACTTACAAGGACATCCTAATGTTGCATCGAGATGGTTGAACATTTCTGTAAATCTGAATTCAGAACGTTGTTTGCCAAAGATCTCAGTGGCTGTTGCACTTTGAAAGCTAGAGAGTGTACTTTGGTGTGTAGGGGGAGAGGTCTGTCTCTCAGAATGGCTAGAAAGGGAGATATGCTTGTGGCTTCAGCCAAGTTTAGCTTTGAACTTGAATTTTCTTTTCAAACCTCTGTGTGACCTGTGCCAAGTAAAGGGAAAGTTACCAGCCTTCCCTCTATGTTGAAGAGTTTTACTAAATTCTAACACAGGTGTTAGCACATTGTAGTTTTCAGTTTACTGCAAGCATAAGACACTGTGAATGAAGTTCCATGTGGCAACAAAACTAGAGGTCTTTCCCTCCCATACATATTTAACAACAGGATGCTGGTGGCTGAAACATTTACATTAGTTTGCTCTGTCTTTCATTAGTCCTTTAACCTTTCTCTTTTGCTTCAAATCTGTTTTAGCATTTCTGTTTTTCCATTCCCACTGTTTTGTCAGCTGGTATTTTTGGTAGTTTTTTTTACCTTCAGGTGTTAGAGTTTTTGCTCTCACATACTCAGTTCTGTATTTGGTTTTATTGCATTCAGAACATAGGAGTGTGCTGTTTGTAGGAGGGCTGATCTCTAAATATTCCCCCAGGTTTAGCTGAGACCAGCGTTTTATGATTGTTGATATTACTTATTCACAATATAAAAGGGATCTCTCAGATGCATAGTGAGCATAATACAGTATGGCAAAATGAGGAATTAATTCATTGTCTGTCTGTGAAGTGCCTGTATGCATATTTGCTAGCATCTGCTGTAGCACTAAGAGATCTCTACTTGCCCTCTGGTTGAAAGGAAAATTTGAGGCTGATACCACAGATCTGGAAACATGAGGTAGTTGCCCTAAAGATTGTACTTATTTTAAAATGTAATTGAAGTAGCATGGATCCTATTGTGAAGAACTATTTTATCAAGGGAAGTCAGGGTGGCAGGGCAGTTACTGGCTAAGGGAGTGGCAAGCTATGAAGAAGCTGATCAGAGCAAGTTAGAAGATGGATTGAAAAATGCTGAGGAGCAGGAACTGATTAATCCCTGAGGTCAGGGGAGCCAAGGAAGACGATTTTCAATTTATCAAGATCACATTGCAGATGTTCATAGATGAGGGTTTAATTTCAGATGGCTAATACTATTTTCAGGAAGAAACTTGTTTTCAGTAGGAAAATCTAGCAGACCTAAATAGTGACAATGGTTCTGCAAATCAGATGCTTTCAGTAAAGAATTCAAAACAATATTTTTGAAAATCTACTCATTTTGAGTCCTTGAACAGCAGCAACAACACTAGGCATATTAGTGTATTAGCATAGCTGAACTCTGGGAAATATATCTTATAAAATGCAACACGGATTGTAATAGTTTCAAAGGGACACAGAAATGGCAGTGGTTTGTTTGAAAAACATCTAACAGTGAATACCTTTTGCTGATTTTAACAGAAAACCACATTTTTTTCCTCTGCTCTTGAGGCAGAACCTTACAGTCATTCAATAAATGCGTGTTAGGAAGATGTAAAGCAAGTGTTGTAAATCCAGCAGAAGTACAGCCTTCTTGACATTAATGATCTATTTTCTAATTCACTGCTTATTGTTATCTAGCTTTTACTTCTATTTGAGAAAATGCATGGGCAAGATTCTCTGGTTAAGTAAACTGAGCCCAAGGGGTCTGAAATTTTTTTATCCTTCTAGAATTGTTGATGGACTTCCTCGTTGGGAAAAAGATATAAGATCTTATTCAAAATCTTCTGAATTCATTGAGAGCTTTTCCACTTTCTTTCACAGGCCTTGAAAGTTGTATCCAAAAAATGGCTATATGCAAAGCTTGGTATCTAAAACACCTTGTGATTGGGAAACATATGGAATGGAATCAGGGAATTCTTGACTCAACTGATAAAGCCAACTGAAAAAAAGTTATCAGTTATGATGTTCTTGTTACCTTGCACACATTTGCAGGACAATTGTGGGCCTCTAGTTTATTCAAGTAAATGAAGAAGGGGAAGTGTGAGATTAAAAGAAATATTTTGAACAATTGGCTGGGAAAGATTGAAAAAAGAAGACTTAAAAGATGATAGATTTAGAAGAGTCTGTCTTACTCTGTCAAAAAGGTAGATTTATTTCTCTACTCTGCCAGAATGTTCTCAAAGAGAGGGCTGGCACAGTTGTGATCAGCAATTCAAATATCTGTAGATTTTGTGGCTTGTGACTGCTGCAGGGGTACACCCAGGTCAATACAGGCTGATAGTTATTGCTACCTGGTTGATTTTGTTTGAAACAAATAATGCCACAGTCATTTAATATTAATAATCATTCCTAATCATGTGGAATTCTCCAAAAACATTGTTAGGAATGAGTGTTACCTTTGGTGGGAATCTTGGCAGGATATGGAACACATATAAACAAATATGGAACAAATATAAACATGAAATTACACTGTCATCACATAACCCTACATTAGAAAAAATGAGTTGAAGCATACTGTTAGGCCTGAGTAGGGAGGCAGGCATTGCTGTCATCTGTGGCTAAAAATTGCTGTGTATTCTGTGGCTAAAAGAAAACAAGTTTCCAAGACTGCTTAGTCCTGTGCTTTTCATCACTGCTGAATTCAGACAGAGAGGTGAATGGTATCCATATCACAATGATTACACAGGATGAATGTGAGACCTTTGTTGTATTATATGAAGGGGTTGCTAAACATTGAATGAGATGAGTCAGGCTGGCAAATCTAGCATTTGAAGGACTGATGATAGGCTCACTCTGGGTTTGCACCATTGCCTTTAAATAGTAATAATACTGTAATTTACTTTGAAATAATCATAAAGCAGTAAAGGTTATAACCTACACATACAGATTTTATTGGGGCACTACACTTTTGTCCTTGCAGTTTTATATGTATTCTCTGTATGGATGCCATTATTCTAGCCATGGTCATCTGTTTACTTGCTGTAAGATGGAACACTGTGTTTTATATTTCCAGAATGTGTTCCTATCACACATCTACTGGGTGTTCTGATAGTATTGTTCAAATATAGTACAGAATGTGAAGTGTTTAGCTTCTATGATAGATTCTGGTACTTGATTATGGGTGTCTCGAGTCAAGTCAGAGCCATAACATATGACAAGATCCAGATACTTAGAATCATAAAATCATACCATGTTTGGGGTTGGACAGGACCTTTAAAGGTCATATAGTCCAAACCCTCTGCAATAAGCAAGGACATCTTTAACTAGAACAGATTGCTTAGAGCCCTGTTCAACCTGACCTTGAATGTTTCCAGGGATGGGGCATCTACCACCTCTCTGAGCAACCTGTTTTAGTGCCTTACCACCCTCATTGTAAAAAAAAAAAAGTCTTCCTTATATTTGGTCTAAATCTATCTTCTTTTACTTTAAAACCTTTACCCCTTGTCCTGTTGCAACAGGCCTTGCTAAAAAGATTGCCCCATCTTTTCTGTAGGCCTCCTTTAAGTTCTGAAAGGCTGCAGTAAGATTTCCCTGTTGTCCTCTCCAGGCTGAACAACTCCAGCTCTCTCAGCCTTTCTTCAAAAGAAAGGTGCTCCAGCCTTTGATTGTCTTTGTGGCCTCCTCTGGACTCACTCCAATGGGTCCATGTATTTCCTGTGCTTGGACCCCCAGAGCTGAACACAGTATGCAGGTGGGGTCTTACCAGAGCAGAGTGAAATGGGAGAATCACCTCCCTTGACCTGCTGGACACAATTCTTTTGATGCAGCCCAGGATACAGCTGGCTTACTGGGCTCTGAGCATACACTGCTGGCTCATGCCCAGCTTTTCATACAAAGATACCCTCCAGTCCTTCTCTGCAGGGCTACTTTCAATCCTGTGGTCCCCCAGCCTATATTGATACTGAAGATTGCCCTAGCCCGGGTGCAGGACCTTGCTCTTGGCCTTGTTGAAACTCATGAGGTTCACACAGGGCTACTCTCCAGCGTGTTCAGGTCCTTCTGGATGGCAAACCTTCCCTCTGGTGTGTTAACCGCACCGCTCAGCTTTGTGTCATCTGCAGGCTTGCTGAGGGTGTGCTGAGTCCCGCTGTCTGTGCCTTTGATGAAGATACTAAACGGCACTGGGCCCAGTGTGGACCCATTAGGGACAGCACTTGTCACTAATCTCCATCTGGACATCAAGCCATTGACCACTACCCTCTGGGTGCAACCATCTAACCAATTTCTTATCTGCTGATCAGTCCACCTATCAAACCCATATCTCTCCAATTTAGAATGGACAAAGTTGGGGGGATCAACATTAGACATATTAGACATTGAACTGACATACTAGAGCTGACTTCATCAGCTCTAATACAGTTCTCAGCTTCCTCCTTAAGAAATGAGAAATGTTTTGCTGTTTTCTGAGAAACAAGATGTTTCTTCATATAGTAAGTCACTCCCCTTAGGTCATAATGATTGGTTTAGTCTGTCAGTTCTTTTGAAGGCTTTAGAATTGTTTTTCTAGTGCCAGTACAGTTCCAAAGTGTCTATACAGACAGGTTATTAGCAAACAAAATAAATGTTTTAGACTCATGACTCCCCTTGGAAGGGAGCAAAGTATCAGAGTGAGGTAATGTGAGCTGTAACATGCTGCAAGGAGAAAGGAAGCACAAAAGAACAGCAGGGAAATTGTAGAATGAGGCAATTGAATAATTAATGTAAATAGGCTAATTGCTAATGTGAAATGAGCTTTCTTATTCTTTTACAATACACTGTCCTTCTTGACTGCTTTTTAACTGGAAGCTATATTCTAAAGATAGAAGGCAGCAATTTTTCTGAAAAGGTATTGTAGACACTAAAAATGAAAGATAATAAAGAACATGTAACTGTAACAGGGAAACAATTTTGCTGAAGCATTAATGGTTTCATGAATGCAAACAGGTCAGGTGCAATGCCCATACAGTGCACTACTAGGCAAAGATTAGAAAATAAAAAAAGTCCCTTCAAGTTCAAGTTTGTGCAAGTCAATCCTTTGCATTTGTGAAGAATGCACACACTTTTTTATCGAGTTTACTTCAATCTCTCAATGAAAAACTATTTTGCTATTGAAAACCAAATTACATTCTGAAGAATTCTTGCTTCTTTTATTTAAAACACTTTAAGATTTTCTTCTTCATGTGCTACTGTTAGAGCATGACATAGTGGGCAATTTTGATTTCATCTAGTAAGCGCTTGTGGTAGCTTAGTATATTTACCTGTAATTTTACATTACAGTTCTGTGTTCTGTCTCCTTATTGAACTGGACTGTGTGTGAGTGCTTGTCTTTATTACTGCAGCTTCTTTGGTCAGAGTTTCTTTATCACATTACATAAAACAAAAAGGAGAGGTGTTCCTGAACAAAAAGCTCTGCTAAGAGTGTTTGGAAGTAAGAATAATTTATTGGGGGAAAAAAAAGTGATATGAAATTATTTGTCCAGCAGCCCAAATCTGAGCTATGGTGTCCTTTTACATGCATTGGAGTCTGTTCCTTACATGCTGTATCAGTTGTCTGTGTTAGTTGGTTAGTTTACCCATGCACAAGGTGCACTTAGATGTCAGTTGCTATCAGCATAAGACACTCAGCTCATTCTGTGCATTTCTAAATGCCATATCTGGATGTTTCCTCATCACCCCCTCTAGCATACCAAAGGTGTCCTGTCTAGAACCTTGTGAGTTTTGGATGAATTGGTGATATCCTGCTTATTGTTAGTCCATACCTATCTGTTTGTCAGCCATGCCTCCAGCTCCTGTTCCTTTGCCTACACACTTAAAAATAACATGCTTTCTATTTCACTGGTTTCCATATATTTTCTTCATTTTCTGCTAGGATAAGTTATATTTATTATTTTATCAGCAGTATTTTCTGTTTAAAGCACATCCAATACTTGCAGACCCAAGGTCGGATAATTTTACTGGTTTCCCAGCAGATGGCCTTCTTATAGGTCCCTCTGTCTTGCTGCTCAAAGTATTGAAACTGCTGTCCTATTGATCCAGCCTCAAGGCAAAAGATTATGAGTTATTAATTCACTAGCTGCTTTGAAATAATGCTATTTTCCTGCTAAGCAAGCACAGCTCTCCCAAACAGGGTATCAGCCAGTACAGTGTGTGTGTAATCATGCAGGGGGGAAAGCATGCAAATGCACAAAATTACTTTGCCAGTTTAGCTTAATACCAGTTCACCCAGTTAGGAGCCAATTGTGACACTTATACTGATTTCACTGCAGAAGATAAACACTAGGAGATTGTATGAAAACAAAGGGAAAAGAGTTCTCTAACTCTATAGACAGCTAATCTGTATGTGCAACTTCACCATGTGATGCTGTGATTGAGGCAGAGTGAGGTAGAATATGGGAAACATAAATTTGCCCTTCCTCTGTGAAAGTTAAGGGAATGGCAGCTCCTTTTCTTTCCTCCTGGGTTTCAGAAAGGTTAGTTCTTCTTTCTTTTCCTGGCCTTTCAGTGAATGGAACTGTCAAATCACAAACCCGTGAATCTTTTTTAAGAGGTAAAGCTCCAAAAGTGCTATGCAGATTAGCATGATCATTAGCATTGGCTCTGGCTGGATCATACCTTACCTCTCTATCCAAGATTAGCATTTGTAATACAGTACACAATAGTCTTAATCAATGATAGAGAGTGCTCAAGTCTAAATGATATATAATTCCATGGAACATTCTGTTACTGCTGTTTCTCACAATTAAACACAGTATGCATTTTCATGACTATTGTAAATTCATTCCAGTATGCTTGATAAGGAGACTCTTTTGTGCCTCAAGTAAGCTGCAGACATTTATAGTTATTTCAGTCCAAAATACAGGAAAGTAAATAGTTCATTAAACATGGGACAGAGCTCCCTCTCCTATTTTCTCCTAGCCATGCTGCTGTTTACAGGATGGGGATGGAAGCTCTGAGAGCTAAAATAGTGGTAGCAGCAAATGATTCTGCACACTTTCTGCCTGTGTCCAGGTCCTCTTGTTGTGTAAACAGGAATAGTTCCTTTGATTAAATTTGATTTGATTTAAATTTAGCATAAATGAAAGACTTTTAATTCCAGACTTTGTATCACTGCATCATAGAAAGGTTTGGATTGGAAAAGACCTTAAATATCATCTAGTTCCAACCTCTCCTGCCATGGGCAGGGACGCCTTCCACTAGATCAGGTTGCTCAAAGCCCACTCCAGCCTGGCCTTGAACACTTCCAGGGATGGGGTGTCCACAACCTCTCTGGGAAACGTGTTCCAGTGAAGAATTTACATTCTCTGATAAAGAGTCCCTTCCCATTTTTCCTGTAGCCCCCTTTAAGCACTAGAAGGCTCCTAAAAGGTGACCCAACCCCGAAGCCTTCTCTTCTCTGAGCTGAACAACCCCAACTCTCTCAGCCTGTTCTCATAGCAGAGGTGCTTCATCCCCTTGGTCATTTCTGTAGCCCTATTCTGGACCCATTCCAACAGATCCATGTCTCTCATATGCTGGAGGCCCCAGAATTGAAAGCAGTGCTCCAGAGCAGACTAGAGGGGGAAAATTAGAATTTAAAGAAAACATTGTTTGCTTCTGTCTGTAGCTTTTTTTGGAATCTCAGATGAAGTTGGTCCCTCCATTGAAGCCATTTCTGCTTAGTAAGTAGTGGCTTCAAACACCTAATTCAGATTATCCTGCTGTGAGTTGGAGCCCAGCTGCTAGCTCACTTACTTTAATTCCAGTGTTGATAGGAAATGTGGCTACTTAGTGACTGTTATTTAGTGGCTTGACTCAATACTGGATCAAACCCTAGAGGATGTCCAGAACTGGGTCACTGTTAAGAGCAGCATGTAGTTATTATACTGCCACTCATTAGATGTGAAGTTTTACTGTCCCAACATTGTTCTCATTTGACTTTCAACAGTGCTTCACTGTCTGATTCACTTTATTGAGTGATTAAATGTAACTTTTTTCCTGGAGGAACAGTACACTAAATCAATATGTAAGAATGTTGCAAGCAGCTAGAAAGCTCTGTAATTAACAAAGTTACCTTAAAGTTCTCAAATCTAACCAAGTGTGTGAGAAGAAAAATTAGTTACCAATATTATCTCTAGATACTTTTTTTCTTTTTTCAGCTGGATAAAGAAGTATAGTTTCTTAAGTACTTGCAGAAAATACCACAATCAAGCTGCTTTGTAGAAATCTATTCGGAACTGCTATTTTAATTTGAATATAGGAAAAACCTCCAGATGCAGCATGATTTAAATTTGTATCCCCTCTAGCCATAAAAATTCTAATGGATGCTTGATTAAAAAACATGTAGAAAGATTTCTTCAAAGCTCAGTGATTCTCAGAGATGTAAATAGATTTTGGATTTGATTGCTAATGTACCTAAAAAGTGTATGCATTCTTAAACCTTAAAGAAATGAAATATATTTAAGATGAAAACATTTTCCTTCACCTGTGAAAAAGCATGAAAAGCAAAGAACACTGTATTTTCTGCTTAGTTATCTGTTGTAACACCAGCTGTAAAATTGAATTTCCAGGGCTCTATGTTAACTGTGATTTATTTTTCTCCTTCTATTGAGTAAGCTCTGCTGACACTGTGATTTACTATTACAGTTGTCATTTAGGTTTATGGAGAATGTCTCTTGACAGCTCCTTCAATACTTAAGACATTCTAGTGTTCTAGGTAAGCTGTAAGATATATGTGCTTTTGAAGACCATCATGGGCACCTTTATACATATAAAGTTTTCCTATTTTTTTATCTGTTAATTTCATTACAAAAAGAAGAAAGGTTTATTGGTTGAGTAGGTGGTGTATTTTTTTTTAATAACCAAGGAGGTTTTATTATTTAAAAACAAATTGAGAATGCATTAAACTGCTTTTCTTCTAATTAACAATCAAGAATGTTATCATTAAATTCTCTTGAAAAGTTTTTATACCTTATGCTCACAAATTGTTGTGATGATTGCAGAGCCAATTGCACTATATAATTGCCATTAGCAGCTGATATCTACTCAGCATATTCATGCTAGTGTGTCAAATTGGCTGTAAACTGTGAGCCAACTTATAACAATAGTTTAGATTCTTCCTGAAATAAATAGTTTCATGCCAGGAGAATGTGGCAACCCTCAACTATGTCATAAGGTACAAGGAGACATACTAGGGGAAGAGAGATGCTGGAGCTTACTGCACCCTAGTGACGATGCCTTTCTGGTCCTTACACACCCGAGTGAGCCTTGGGCTGCCCTTCTAGGGCTGGTGAATCCCAGAATCAAAAAGTCAGCCAGCTCTTGTGGCATTGCTTATGGAGCTGAAGGTCAAGCTAGAGGTTTAATGAGTCTTATTGGATGCAGTGAAGAATCAAAATCTAACTTCTAGATTCAATTCAAATTAAAAGGAAATTAAAATAGCATAGGTACATCAATACAAATCAGTATCAATATGAAAAGGCCATTAGAAAACATTACCAATTCTAGCAGATTAGCAGCTTGTCAGAAGCTGTAACGTGATATTTTGTTTACTACCATGTAACTCAATTAACTTCTAGACATTTCAGTGTCCATTCATTGGGCAAATGCTCTTACAGTGAGAACACTAAATTAATGAAGTTGTATTCATAATGCCTTCCCAGTGTACTGAATTACAAATCAATACTAGCATAAAACAAAGCCATTTAAACTAGCAGTATACCAGGAAAACTCGCCAAGAAGGTGCTGAACATTCCTAATGTTCTAAAAAACCCCTATCAACCTAGATATCACCTCTCTGCTAATAACCAGTAGAATTACAAAAACTTTCCCACACAGCCATGCATTGTATATTACACTGTTCAAGATGTTTGATCACAGAAATTTGGCATTTGCATAAAACTTACTAAGTGTGCATGTATATGGAGAGACTTGGGTTTTGGTTTGCATACAAGCAGATTTTGAATATCTAATAGCCCTTACTCATGTCAAATCTTACTTCTATGTTTGACGGTAGTCATTGTGAAGCTTGTTTGTTTTAGGTAGAACTGCAAATTAATTGCCTTTATGGAAAGTAATTAAAGTATTTATTCAGTATTATTTCTGCTGCAAAGATGAATCACATAGAGCACTATTTGGATCAATAGAAGTATCAGTGACATCTGATAGTCTAAAGCAAATCCAGTTGTCTTCCTTTTTGTACCATTAGCATGATTGTTTTTCAGATGTTCTTACAATGTGCTTTCATTCAGTACATGTCATTTTTTTTAAAGTTTTATTCTAAATAGGATTAAGCTATATTTCTTGTTTGCCTGAAGCTGTAATCTACATTTTTTATTGCTTTATTGCACCCAAATAAAATACATCAACCCTTTAATAAAGTCATTCAGATTCTAAATCCAAATTTGAAATGTTGGGTTTGTCTTTCACCAAACTGTGAAAAAGTTGAGTATGTGTTGAAGATATTCTTAAAGGTACTTTTGTTTTTGTAATGAGGAAATTATACTGCTTTTATATGGAACACATTGACAAGCTTTATGGCAATGTGGAGAAGGAAAGAATGCTTGAGAATAACAGGGTTGGTTTGTTTGGTTTTGGCAGGGTTTTTTTGCTTGTTGTATTTTCTTTCCTAGGGATAAGCTTGAGTTTTAACCATTACAAATTGCAGACTTTTTATCATTTAGTTCATGACTGAATGTACTGGATTTCCCTCCTGGGTTTTTTTTGTATGGTTCTTGGAGACGCTCTGATAAAAACTCTGATAAAACCCATAAAATGTGGTCATACAGATTAGGCAGCTTCTCTGTTCTTTTTCTTTTTATAGTCAAGCTCTGCATCATGCAGCATCTAGTGCAATTAACTTCTTGTTCATTTTGCTGCTTCTCACTTGGCTTGATGAAATTTGCCAGTAGCTTCCTATTATCTAAGTAATTTGTTCTTCCATTATGTAAATCTAGTGGCTATGTTTCGTAGGTATTTACAGCTATGGCTATAGTGGCACAGGAAAACTGCACTATGATTTAGTGTTGATCATTTGGATATGAAATTATAGCATATTACAATTCTCAGTAATTTCTTACTGTTATTATTAGAAAGCTTTCTGGTAGCTGGTTCTCAGTCCAGTCTGTGTGGACAAATGCCTGATTTTTTAAATTTCTCTGTATTTTCTATACTGAATTACATGATGGAAAAAGGGGTATAATGAGTCACAGAACTGTCACAGAATAAATGACTGCACAACACACGAGGCAAAACCAAATCAGGCCCTAACTGTTCTGCCAGAGTTGATGTTGACTTATTACATCTATAAAATTACAGTCACAGGCTAGACATTAAGAATTTTATGGGCACTGAATTAAATCCTCTGTTTTCCTCTAGAAAAGGTATATTCATGATAGAGCATGCAAATAGTAGGTTAACCATGGTGGGCTTTTTAATGAACATGCATTATTGCTCTCTATTCTATGCATCCTTAAATGTGGCCACACTGAGAAGAGGGGCTGGTTACACAAAGGATACAGTCTGTGTTTGCAAACCTAATTGGTCTATTCTCCCAAGTAACAAGTGATAGGACAAGAGGATATAGCCTCAAGTTGCACCAGGAGGAGTTCAGACTGGACGTTAGGAAAAACTTCTTCACTGAAAGGGTTGTCAAGCACTGGAACAGGCTGCCCAAGGAAGTGGTGGAGTCACCATCCCTGGAAGTATGGTGGTGCTTAGGCACAAGATTTAGTGGAGGACTTGGCAGTGTTAGGTTAACAGTTGAACTTGATGATCTTAAATCTTTCTTCCAACTTAAAATGATTCCGTGAGTCTATAAATGATTGTTTGCCTGTGCATCCATGTAGTCACAATTTGGAAGCATCAGAAATTATTTACATATCAGTACTGTAAGACTGGAAGTGAAAACATATACAATTGGGCTTAGTATATTGTGTTTCTTTTGTGTCAGGGTTATTTGATGACACAAAGGAGCGTCTTACTACTTGAGAAACATCAATATTAAAATGTGTAGCAGAACCTGGTGCTAAAATAAATATTTTATATTTTTTAGCATTTAATTAAAAAAATTCTTCTTATGGAATTACATGTTTTGTAAAAAATTCCACACTCCAGTCAGTAATGCTTATTTTGGAGCTAGTAAAATAAGTATGCTCTTTTAAAGGGTTTTCTTAGTTTATCCTTCTAGGTAGAAGTTTTGAGTTTGACCTGTTGTTCTTGTTGAGATTAAACACCTGTTGATTTACAAGTTACAAGTATTTCTCCTGGCACTAGTTTTCAAAGAAAATCTTGGTGGTTAAATGTACATATATACTTGAATGCAGGGAGAAGAGCCATGTTTTTTTTAAAAGCACTCTGAGAGTGATAGTAGTTTTAATGCTTGCGGTTTTTCGTCCTTGCCTTCCACTTACAGAAAATGGGAAATGGTAACATTTACATGGACTAAGTAAGCAGGTATGTAGAGTCTAAAGTTCCAAATGCAGCTTGTATGGCAAATGAGAGAACTTGCTCTCAGTTCTTATTCTAATCCCTTCAGCATTTGAAGTGTCCAGAGATTGATGATTTCAAGAAAGAATTCCCCCCGACCTCACAAACTTTACTTAGTTTCTGTATGTTCAAGAACTGCACCTCTCAAATCTTCAGTTACTCTATCCATCAGCCAGTAATGGGCTCTTTGAAACCACATATCTGCAAGAATGCAATCCCAGCCAAGGGTAGTGGTATTGCTATTCCATTTGCTACTTTTGCCTTTGGTCCAAGTGTTCCCCCTGGAGTGTCATCTAGCAGTGTTGCCTCAGAATGGGTTGTACAAAGGCAAGAAGGGGCTACAAAGAGGCTACCTTTGACAAATTCTTCTACTTTGCCTTTTTTTACAGAAATCTAAAGCAAACAGAAATCCCACTGTGGGCTTCATTTGTGCAGTTGGTTTGGTAAAAGCTCAGTCTTTCATGTTTTTTCGTGTACCTGCTGCCCTCAGACTTACGATGGCTGGAGCTAGGAGAATGTAAATAGATTCCAGGAGGGCTTTCATGCTGTCATCCTCTTCTCTCACACATCAGCTTTCTCATAGTTCTCCATGGTTTAGATCTCATTTACATACCAAAGAATTTTCTCTCGTTTCCAAATTCAGCAAAATTTGAGGATTTAAATGAGAAGTAACAAGGTGACTAATGTAAAGAAGTGGATTAGAAGCAAACGATGCCCACAAGCTAGAATTTCCCTTTCTTTTTCCTCTGTTCCTTGCAAGACCAAGACTGAATGAATACAAATATTTTGTCTGCCTGGAGAAAGGATGGTGAATACTGGCAACTAGCCTTCTAAAAATCTGCTGTGCTTTTCAATTTTAACACCAAACACAGTATCAGTGATTACTGTCCCAGAACAGATGGGTTTCTCTTTGGTGGACCAGGATCAGAGCTTAAATCAGCTTCTTTGCTCAACAGTGTTTTTATGTTACACCCCTTTACTATTTCTAGCCCTGTCAGGTTGTTCTAGTGAGGTATTTTGTGTGCTTTACTGATGAGACAAGTGTTAATGTTTCAAAAGGTGCAATAAGGCCTTAATATCTACTTTGCGTGTGTCACGTCTTGTACCTATCACAAAAGTTTATTGTAGAGTCTGGGTAGGTAGCTATCTTTTACACATGTAATAGAAATACAAATTCAATTTCATCTGTATTGTAAGGAGGTGAATACATCCTACAGGAATATAATATTTATAACAAAGTTCCCTATTTGGAAGAATGTACTGATACTTTCTCAAAGCATGCTTGTTTCTTATTTGGAGTTTCCAGACATCCTCATGAATACACATTATTATTATTATTATGCTATTTGCAGGAAATGTCAACTATCTATAACAGCATAAATAAACAAGCAAACAAAACCAAAACACTTTCTTATTTTCCAGTCATCCTATCAGCAAAGAAAAAAGCATCATTATCAAGAATATTTGTGCTGTTTGTTTAAGGCATTCTATTTAGGTCCTTGGAACCTCCTTATTGTTGATCTTCCCATGACTTCACTGGAACACAGAGCCTTCCAACTTTAGTCAGTGAAAACAATACACAATTAAATATTCTTTCCCCTAAATTTCTCTCAATTTACTAATCATAGATGGTAAACTACAAACAGAGAATGTAGTTTCAGAAATCACTGAAAATAGAATGATTAACTTCCAATTTTTAAAATGAGCTTCTCTTCAGAAGCTGTTCAGATGAGAATAGAAAACTCTCTAAAATTAAAGGGTAATAACAGGGTTTAATGGAGGGGTTTCAGGTCAGAAGAGCCCATAGCTAAAGAAAAAAATCGAGAAATATATATGAGATGCAAAGTTAAAGGTCTTTTGTGCTACCTTTTTCTCTTCTGATAGGTGACAACTAATAATGCACAAAGAAAAGAGAGAGTTTGAAATCTTTGTTTTCCTCCTGGCTGCATTCTATAGGCTGATCTGAAAGGAAGGAAAGAAGGAAACCAACGCTATGCTTTAAGGAGACATTAATACAAAAATTTATAGCTCTATTATACCAGTGGTGTATTCAGTCAAGTAATGCAAATGCCTATCTTTTATGTGTTGCACTGCTTGTTAGTGAATATGGTGTAAATATTTTGACAGTGAGTATAAAGTATTTAATAGTTTGGTTATAGAATGAACTTTAAAGGAGACAATTAAGGGGCATATTTTCTGCAGAGTACATAGGGAATTAACTGTGAGCCACACTGGAAACAATGGATGTAGCACAACTGATTTTCTGTAAACCTGAAGAAAAATAAGATTAAAACTGAATTACTCATTTAGATAGGAGTTGCAAAGATACCCAGGGGACTAAGGCACCCATTTCCTTCAGAATTTTGGTAGTTTTTTAATTGCTTGAAGGAATTTCAGCCTTGGAGAATTAAGACTGCTTCTGAGGTCTGAGTTTTCTTTATTCTAAGAGCTGTTTTATACAGACAGAACAGAGAAATGAATCCATATTATTTATAAAAACAAAACCCAGCAAACCAAACAAAAAAACCCTTCAGGTCTGTATATCTTTAGATACGGTACTTTTCCTTGGTGAATTTCTCCTGTGTATAGAGGCTCAAGATGGTCGTATGCAGCAGGTAAGTCTTCAAGGAGAGCTTGTTTAGGGCATGGTGCATTATCAGTATGCCTCATCCTTGCCTGAAGGGACCTCCTGCCACCAGAAAAACAACATTCTTTTGGGCCTTGGTGCTCTATACACATCTTCATGTAGCCCAGAGCATACTTTCCATACTGAGCAATGCCCACTGGGGAGGCAGCTGAGATTCACTGATGTGTTGTTTCCCAGTTCTGCATACATTTAAGATGTACCAGGATGGTTACAAAGGAGAGGAAGGGTGAAGAATGTGTAGTGAGTGGACTCCTGCTCACCTTTCAGCAGGACAGATTTATCTTTGTCTTAGGTATGCTACTTCATCTGAGCTTGTGCAGAAGAAAAAGTGGTGAATATGGAACAAAGGAAGGTTCCTCCAGAGGCTCTTTAACCAGTGTCACTTTGCTTATCTGTAGCTCAGAGGAGGGTGGCCCTGTATGGACTACTCAGATAACTGTGACACAGCCAGTGATTTCAAATGTGCACTTTACTAGTTGATTTCTAAATATATCCCAGCTCTGCCTCCCATTGCAGTTCTATGCAGATATGAAAATTTCAGTTTACTTACTCATATTTTAGGTTTTGCTTTTTGTGACCTGTTGCATACCTTTGTTATCAGCACCGAGGACTATAGTCCCTTACTTAGTAATGCTTATGGATACTCTGCTTTTACTAGGACTTAAATCAGATTACCAACATGCAGCACAGCAAGAAATGTCTGTCATCAGCTGTTTAAGTAGAAAAAGCATTTGATAGGAACTCGGCACCCCTTGGCTCTTGGGCTCTTACCATGACATTTGTGGTCAGGTTTTGGAAAACAAAACAAAACAAAACCACAAAAAAACCCCCCCAAACCAAACAAAACCACCAAAGCCCAACAACAACAACTAACAGTCATTGTGCTGTTTTCTTATTTTTATTGTGTGTTTTGAGGGTTTTGGGGGAGAGGGTTAGGGAGGAGGATAGTTTGTGTTTTGTCTTTTTTTAAACCTGGTCATTTATTTGGATGTCTACATGGGAAGAGAACTCTTTTGAAGATCTAGTCCCATGTAAGTTTATCCTGCATTAACAGCAGATGGTGAATAGCTTCAACAGCTTTGTTTCTATTATGGGCTGCCTTTGATTTACTCCCTTGCTTTGCTTTGCAGCCTTTATTGCTTCTGTTCTGAAATAGCAGAGGCAGAGCTATTGTTATCTCTCAGCCAGAGCTTTTCTCACACAATACTATTGACCTGTCCCTTTACTATTTGTTTTGTTGCACTATCCAAAGAAGTATTGTGACTAAAGGGAAGGAGAAGAAGATGAAACCTTTATAATAGTGTGGCACACTAAGATCCTATTGCTGCAAGTATTTGTGAATGTATTTAACTGTACATGCTCCTCCTGGTGTAAATGCCAGAGAAATGACAAAGTATGACCCAGATATGTATTTTATCCTTTGGCTATTTCAGTTGCAGATCAGTTCATAAACCACCATAACTGATAACAGTGTTCTTTAAACTATACCTGATATCGGTAGTCTCAAGGATAACATGAGGTATTCAGTCTGGACATCATAGTTCTGTTAATTAATTATGTCATTCCCAATAAATGACCATAAGTATGTTCAGTCATCTTAAGAATCCACATATAGACTTGCACCTGTGGGAGAGAAGTGAAAAAGTCAACGTGAGGAAACTATTGCTTTGAGTGTTGCAGAGAGCATAAACTAGAGCTGCTTTAGTTCTTGCACTGCAGGGAGGCAATCACTTCATCTTCCCTGCTTTTATGCTTTGATCTTTCTGAGTGGTTGAAAGAGCTGGATTTTTCAGATTCTCCTAGACCAGAGCTGGTTGCTAGTGTCATGCATTCCAAGATTTGTTTCAAGCCTTTACTGTCCCACCTTATTATGGAATCTGAAAGAGGTCAGATTTATTATAAATCTTAGTTCCCCAGCCTCAGTTTTCATCTCAGTTTGTTTGTTCCTCATGTATATCTTCATTTGCTCTGGGCTCTGAAATTACCCCCTCCATTAAGTTCATAGACTAGTGTTCTTACAAGCTGTTCCTGCACTTCCTGACAGTGGTTTATATAATGCTGCATGCTAACACCGGCTGTCAGCTCTTCCTCAACCATATTGGCAACAGTTGGATTAATGCCTTCTGAAATTCTGTTTATTTTTCTCATTAATTATTTCAAAACTAATTGCCATTATTCACATTTTGGTCCTAAGTTGGTTGGGTCTTTACTTCCAACTACGTGATTTTTATTATTATAATTATGTAGGCTGATAAACCTATGATTAAAAAAATCTGTTCTATACACATTTATTTTCAGGCTTTTATAGCAATTTGTTCTGAAATGTCTTTCAGCCTTTTTTGCAAGGGAAGGTGTAACCCAACTTTTGACTCTCAAATTAATCTCAGAGAGAGGAAATTTATTTGGAAGTTTTGGGAAAATTGGCGCGTTTGTTTCTCTTTGGGAAACATTTTATTCCAGATGGTTTGGTTATAGTAGTGTAGCTCAGTTTTTCAGTTCCAAAAAATAGAAGAGATTGGCTGGTGTTTAGCAAACTGATCCTTCTAACCTTTGAGCCATTTTATCACTGTCTTTCAAATTACTGTTTAGATCTGTCTGTACAGTTGGACAAATAGAGTCCTTTACATTATTCAGGAGTTATCTGCTAATTCCTCATAATTCCTTTTGTTTACTCATTTATTTGTTGTTTATACTTGCTCTAAGTATAATGTGTCTGTATGACCTTTAGTACGTGGATTATTCATGTAATGATTGCCAGGGATGTTTGTATTCATATGGGTTTTGATCTAATCCCATTGAAAACAAAAGAGATACTGGTATTGGCTTCTCTGTGTTTTGGATCCTGCTCCTAATTTTGTTAGGTGACCTAAATCACACACCTCCCTGGTTAGATGTCTTAAGTTGTATAAACAGGATGTCTCTTTCCTCTTCATTGATTACCTGTGAATATTCATAATTGTTCAACAAATCAATTTTGCATGAAATAGAAGGCTTTTCATAATGGTAATGAAATCTCTTTTGGCATGACTGCTATCATTAATATTTATTCATGCCACTATTTGTGATGCATTTGCTTTGTGAGTGAAACCTCATGCACTAGAGTGGTTGAGATCAAGCTAATGAAAAAAAAGAGAAAGAGAAAACATTAGCTAAGCAAATAGCTTCTCTTGCAGAAGGGTAAACTAATACTTCTGGGCTGTGTTTGTATCTACTATCTCTCTAATCACAGAATCACAGAATGTTAGGAGCTGGAAGGGACCTCAAAAGATCATCTACTCCAACCCCCCTGCCACAGCAGGATTCCCTAGACCAGGTCACACAATCTTAGTTGACCTCTTGACATATATAATTTTTTATATATATATATATATATGCATATTAAAAATATACTGATTATTAAAGGCATTGACATTGTAATTTCACTGGTACATTAGACCATTGGTGTATTACAACAATGGACATGATGTAACTTTATCTGTATAATCCAAACAATAATTTTAGACTCACAGTATATAGTCTTGCCTTGATGGCAGAGTTTATCAGCTTTTTTCAGGTTGGGTTTGTGCTTGTTATGGCATTCTCTTAGCAAATATTTATGTATTTCATCTCCTGAGTTTCACTCAAGGATGTATGTAAGATAATGCTGAGAGAAGACTGGGAGTTTGAAGTGTCACTGCATAATATTTCAGAATATCATCTTCTGCCATTAAGGCTGCTGGAAACTTGGAAGGCAGCATCAAGATTTCTTTGCTGTGCCCACTAAATTCATAATGGACTCTCCAGTTCCCATTTAAGCTCAGTGTGCTCTAAATGTTAGACTGTTTTTTTTCCTTTTTGGAAGATTGGTGGCAGTGAAAAGAACACAACAACAATATTAAGACTTGCCTATCATCTACAAATTGTCATTTCAGGCACTATATTTAAAAATGAAGCTGTTAATTAGGAGCATGTCAGTTGATGATGAATGTCCTATGATTTAAAATAACTGTCTTCCAAAATGTTATTCTATTGCTAAGAAGCCAAAATGTTAATATGTCTAAGCTTTGCAAAACTAGAATACTTGGAGTAGACAGTTTGTATACTCTGACAGAAATTGTTTGGCATGACAGGTAAAAGATGTGAGTTTGAGTGTAGCTAACTGCTATCCAAATACCCTTAAGTGTATTTGGCCACATGATGAGTTAAAATGATGATAGTGATGGTCATTAATTGTGAGTTCTGTGCATGTCTTTTTTTTTTCTTTTAAGAGATTAGCAAGAATTAGAGAGAGGGGGTGAAATAGCTTTCAAAGCATCAGTGGTTTCTTTTCCAGATAATCTTTTCATATTTCCAGTTTCACAGATGTTGGCTATTTCTCTGCAGCTGTGTCAGGAGTGAGCAGTGCCACTCTTTTTCTGGTTGTCTTGAGAAGAGTATAACATTTTTTTTAAAGGATGAAGGGTGACCTTCATTGCTGCAATCACCACCCACTGAAGAATTGAACCAAAGGAAAATAAAATAACGAGGAGGTAGAGAGAGGAAAGAGTCGATGGGGAGAGTTTCTCATTTGCTTTTAACAGAATCAGAAGAGGAAAAGGGAAGAAAGCAGCTGGCTGATAATTTATTGCACCATCTTTAGCAGAAAAGAGAGTGAAAAAAAAAAAAGAACTTGGCCTTTAGCAATATAGCATTTCTCACCTACTCGATGCTATAAAGCACCCAGAACAAAAATAAGGTCTGGCAAAGAAGGTAACATTGTGTGGGAGCCTTCAGTGTTTTAGCTCTAATGGTGAGAGTTAAGAGCAGGTGAACAGATTGATTAGTATTAAACTAATTGATGATAAGTGAATTTCATATTCTATGCCTGATAGTGATAGATTCAAACCCTAGAAATACCCTAAGAATAATGTTCACCATGTAGTACAAACCCTCTTTTCTTACAATTGTCTTTTTTTTTTTTTTTACAAACCCTGTTTTTATACAGGTGCTAAATTGTCTTGGCCACTTCGTTCGCTAGGAGGGTTGCAGAACAGTGCTGACACTCCTTAAAGTTACCAGCATGGTTTCAATCTAGAATTACAGTAAAAATATTGATATTAGAATTAATGTAGTATTTGCTGGCAATGGAACTCTTTATTCTTCCCTGTATCATTGAATGCTCTGAGCGTGTTAGTGTGGCTTATTTGTGTGGATTTCTAGCAGAGATTTGTCAAGGAAGTAGGCATCATGATCACTAATAAAACCTTTTCATTGTATACTTACATTGGAGAAATTTGAGTGAAGATTGGATTAACAAACAGTGTGATTTCACAATCAATTTTTGTGTAATTCTTGGCACCAGACACCTGGTATTGGGATCTAGTGACACAGCTTCAAATAATAATATGGCATATAATTTGTATTCATATTATTAGTGTCTTTACATTTGAATAGAATTCAAGAAATTGTAACAATTCATTTTGGAATTCTTCCAACAAAACTGGTTTTAGTTTTGCAAAGTGCAGCGATTGACACTGTTGACTGAGCAGTTGTGTGCTGTTTCTAAACAAATGCATATGTTTACTGCCTGTTTTGCATGTCATGTGCAAAGATGATGTAATATCCTTCAGAGAAGAGAACCATCTGTCATTCAGTAGAGTATATATGTGTATGTTTCTTCTTACTACTGAGGATCTTTCAGTAGGAACCTCTGAGCCCCACTGAGATTGAGCCTTTCTCATGTTCATCATTGCACCAAGAAAATCTGTGAATGAAATTCATTGTCTCAAAGTAGAAATATCTGAAAGTAGGAGAAGCTTTGCTCTCTTTCCTAAGATCACACACGGCTTGCTTTGGGACCTAGCTCTCCTCAGTCCCTTCCTATGTCTCCCAGAGGCATAATTTTCCTTATGAGCTTAGTTAGAGCATCCCAAACTTTAGTCTTTCAGGTAGGCCTTGCTTGTATGAATGGTTAATCCCTGGGCTGCAGTTGTTGTACTAAAACAATGTGACTCTTTGGTACTTGGACTTCCTGCAACTCTCCTTAGGACGTGCAGAGGACTCTACGATGACAAGCAGTTCCATTAAATACAGCATGTATTGTTGAGAAAGTTTAGCTTCCCAGAAGGTAACTCTTTGGAACATGCACATATATTATTTATTGAAGTTTGTGCCTTGTTCACATTCAGAATAGCCTAATTCAACATCTGTTCCTGATTAAAGTGAGCATCTGGTATTTCACAGATAATTATGAGACATGAGCTTACTGTCCTGTAGGCCTACCGGACAAATTGGAACTAGATTCTCAAGGTGGGTGCTAAGACCTGGTTCAGTGCTGGCTGCAGTTCTGATCACACCTTTTATATGGGCTGTGATCAGAATAAGGTTTATCTGTTACACCCTTTTTTTCAAGTAGAAGTACCAGAAACTTCAGTGTTTGTCCTAGGATCAGAAAGAAAAAGAGAGATAAAGATTTTTTCCAACACAGTATTTATGCCATTTTAATTTCAGTTCTACTCTATATTTGTTGCATTTGATTTACTCTGATAGATTTGTTATCTGCGTAACCGGAGGCTTTTTTCTTGGCAGGTATTATCAGCCGTCAGGAGGCAGAAGAGTTGTTGATGAATAAATCTGAAGGAACATTCCTGGTGCGAGTCAGTGAGAAAATCTGGGGCTATGCATTGTCTTATCGCCAGCAAAGTGGGTTCAAACACTTCCTGGTTGATGCTTCGGGGGACTTCTACAGCTTCTTGGGGGTAGATCCAAACCGACATGCAACACTGACAGATCTTATCGATTTTCACAAGGTAACACTTGCTAGGTAGAGATCAATAGCTGAGTGGAATGGATTAATAATTTAAAGAGGAACCAAGTAATTTGAAACCACACTAAAAAGTAGTAGTAACCATAGCGGGGAAAAGAATATTTGTATGTATTCTGCAAGTAAGCCTAGCTGTAGCATTTGTAGTTTGTGCCTTGTTGCAGTGAATCAAAAGGCTTTTCCCCTTCTTTCAGATGCTTCTGCATGTGTTAGTGTTCCCTTCTAAGCAGATTCTTACTCAGTGCATACTCTTCTGAGCTAAAAATGGACTAATAAGGGCTGACAGAGCTAACGTGTTCTGAACCTCTGTGCTGTGCAAAATTGGATTGGAAATACCATATAAGGCTCTTTCAATGAAATTTGAGCACTTTTTGACCTTTTATGTGAGGGCTGTAATGTGCAAAAGCAAAGGTCTGAGGCCTTGCCATAAAGAAGGGAACATGGGGGGGGGTTCTCTTTTAGGGATATGCTAAGGGTCATTCCTTATCCAGAATAATCTTACAAGAGTAATTCACTACTCATATTTGACTTTAGAGAGGTTTGAATTACTTTGCCTCTAACTTGTGTTTCTTGTTGCCAGACTGTGACTATAAAACAGTAGCAGTGTTTCTGACAGCACAGGTTGTTTTCATCACCTTGCTACTGTCTTTATCTTCATCAGTTTTAATTCTTCTTTTTTTCTTAGCCACAATTACAATTTCTCTTCAGCTTCTCTTTTTTAGTTCCCTTTCCTTCTTTATACTTTTCTTACTTTTTTCTCAAAATAATTCTACTAAGTTTTTGCTCTTTTCCTTCATAGATTTTGATTTTTTTGTATTCAGTCTCACAGACACTAGACAGAAATTATTTTCTAATTTCTCTTGTCTTTTAAATCTTTCTTTTGTTTCAGCTAGTTTGCAATATCTTTTCAGTGTTGCCTTTGTGTCCCCTCCCAGATCACTATGATGCTATATTTCACAAATTTTATTTCCACATGGGAGGATAGTAGATGTCACATTTGACCAAAAAATACCTCCTCCCCTAACTGGATGAAATTTTCTCTCAGTGACCACCTTGGAAGCCAAAGCTCCCCACACCCTTCTTCGCCTACCCTGGTTTTTATTGCTGGGCATGACATTTTAAGGTTCAGAATATCCTTTGGCCAGTTTTGGCCAACCGGCTGGGCTGTGTCTGCTCCCAACTCATGTTTATTCCCAGCCTACTCATTGCCAGCAGGGCCTGAGTGGGAAAAAGAGAAAGCTTTGATGCTGTGCAAGTACAGCAATAGCCAAAATGTTAGTGTGTTATCAGCACTGTTCTAGCCATAAATTCAAAACACACCACCTTACAGAATCCTGTGAAGAAAGTTAACACCATACCAGCCAGACCCAGTACAGCTGGGAAGGGGCATTATCAGGGAGAGAAAAGCACATCTACAACACCTCAGATGCAGATTATCAGGCATTGGATGTGGGAGCTCTGGCTGAATTAGTATCCACTGTGCTCCTGGAGAAGGATAATGGTGACACCAGTTCCAGCCATCTCTGCTTCAGCTATGTTCCTCTATTGTCATCACAGCTTTTCCTAGGCTGTCACTGTACTAGAAGTACCTCTGTTACAGACAGTGGTAGGGCACTTGTCAGAAGCAGAATGGATTTTCGGTCCTTACAGTAAAAAAAAACAACAGAACCCAGTTTTCTTAGGTGTCTCCTGATAATGGTTAGTAGTAATGTAGTAACCTAGCAGAAACTGGTTCATCTTCACTGTCACCACACAATTCTATTCTGTCTAGCTTACTAGCTGTATTAAAACTGGTCTCTTTGGCAATCACTTCAGGAGGCATCTTATCCTGTCTGTCACACGGGGTTTTTTGAAGCTTTTCTGCTTGCTGTTTCTGGTGAAGTACATTGTGAAGTGTCCCAAAACCTTCTGGTAACCAACTATGCAATCTCTATGTAAATAGTTGTGTTGAAACTTTCAGGTGAAGGATTGCTTTTTTAGTCAATATAATTCTGGATTCTGGCTCATTTGGCCCATCTATAAATCTTAAACTTCTACAAAAGTAAAAATCAATTATCATGACTAGCAATAAGTGCAAAGGCCAAGTTCTCTACTTTTCCAATAAGCTTTTTTTTGTATTCATCTTGGTAATCAGTTACTGGAATGACAGACTTGGCTCGTGGATATTTAATTAATGAGAATAGGTGCTATTTTTAATTTAAAGACTGTCTTTTACCCTAGCAAGGTTAATATCTCTCACTCGTCTAATCAGAAAGCTGTTGCTGTTGTCTGTGAGCACTCAACATTAAGCTCTTGCTCAGTCTGCCTGTGGAAGCTTCTTTCATCCCAGTGTCTATGGAGGTAGAATAGTAGGACTGACATGTCTGTTAAGGTAACCCTTGAGAATATCCTGTATAGGCACCTGTACCTGCTTTTCTTAAGTATTTTAGCAACTTACAGGTAGTACAAATCACAATATTTTTTTATACACCACCTGTTTGGTTTCACTGTTTGATACTAGCACAAGTTACTACTGGCATAAGTACACGATAAAACACGAAGAAAATGAATAGTTGATAGGGTGCCTTTACTGGCCTGTACTTACTTATCAAGCTTTTATTCATATTGTTTACCAGTTACAGTAGAGTGATGGTCTTTATTGCTATCAGTTGTTTTTCTTAGAAGACAGAGAAAGGCTTAGACCTTTGATACTGTAATTGGTTTTATCTTTCTAGGAAGAAACCATCACATCCTCAGGTGGGGAGCTGCTACTGGAGCCATGTGGACAGCAGAAGAATCCACCAGACTACAGCCCTTTATTTGAATAACTGATCCAGGACTAACAGGATTGAATTCTGAATACCTGTAATAATAGATAGCTACAAAAGTAAACACTGAAAAATAGTTAACAAACTTCCAAAGCCACTGTTCTTGTGGCCAGAAAGTATCCTCATTAGAAGGTCCAAAATATTTCTGGTTTGCATCTGAGTTATCATCATTATTCATATTGCTAACATTTTAGAGGTGAGAAGTTACTGGCAAGTTTCAAGTGAGGACTATTCCCCGAAATGCTTCAAGAGGTTGTGGCCAATTGCACTGAATGTTAAGTTCCTATCTTAATTTTCTAAATGTCTGAGGTTGAAAATGCAAAGTGCAGGAAGAAGTATGGGCAGGAGCTATTCATAGAGTATTGTGTGAAGTACCAATATTGGTGAAGAGAGTCTTTTTTCCAAGGCAAGGTTTGTCAGTTTCTGCTGACAATCTCATTACTCAGTGGTGCACTTCTGATAACAAGAGAAGCAGTCTTAAACCATTTTTTTCAGTTTGTGATTGCTTAAATGGTTAGGTGTAGCTGGAAACCTGCCACTGTGGTTTTGAACTTACTTTTTCACCAGAGCAGAGACAGAATAAGGTCATTCACATTTTATTTACAATATCCAACAGCCTTGGGAAGAATTATACTCCTGTACAGAAAGTGGTCAATTTATTCTAAACTAGATATTCTAATGAAAGCAGTTTAATTTACAGCAACAACACTGGCCTTGTCATGTTTTCTGCTTTCTGATGTGCAAGATACGTGATGGAGGTTCCCAGCATTACTTTGTTATAGGACCAGGTATTTTCCTTACCTGAGCTATGAGTGAAGGTGGGGATGGTATATTTATCCATAGAAAAGGTAAAACTAATTACATTGTCATTGTGCTGTTTCATGTTTAAGAAAAGCTGCACACAATGTGCTCTTGATCCATTTGTTATACATTACTAACTAACCCCCATGAAAATACACCTGTAGCCTAGATCTATTGAGTTAGTGTTTGGGGTATAAAAAAAAATCCCATCACAAGAGCTGATTTGCCTTTCTGAAGTCTGTGTCTCACCACATCCTTGCTCTCTGGGTTGTCACACAGTATAGATGTAATCCTGCATTATTTCACTGGTAATCTGGATACTACTGAGGCAGCCAATTCATGAAATGGAGGGAAAGAGTTGCAGAACTGTTATTGCCCAGTGGTCCTTGCTCTGTTCCCCTAAATGACCAGATAGAAACTGCTCGGTATAGAAGTGTTCTTTTTAACTCCAGACATTCATTTTGCAGGGCAATATTTCAAATGACAGGGTTGTGACAGTTCTGTATGCAACTAATTTATTTCAAGAGTGAAGCAGGATGTGAAGGAAGTAGCTGTATACCTCTTGGTTGGTCTCATAGTCATGCCTTTAGTTTCTCAGTCTCTCAGTACTTTTTCATATGCGATATGTTTTTTGAGATGTGAATTTTTTCCTAGGTATGTCTGAAGACAGGCACACTGAGTGTATTTCTTCTATATGCTACTTCTTTGGCCAGTCTCTGAATTCCTGAGTGGTTGTCTTCCAAATCCCAGTGTAGACTTTCCTCCTGAAGCCCACGTAAATCTGTCTGTCCTCAAATAATCATTTCTCTTGGCTTTCTGTTACATGGTCTGACCTAGATGGTAAGCTCATGTAGGAAAAGAAACCTGTGTCCAAGCTTATAAAGCATAATATATATTTAAGATGCTATAAAACTGGTAATACGTGCTGTGGTAATAATAGCAATATTTTTTTCTTAAATAATTCTACAGTTAGCCCATATTAAAGTACAGGTTTTTGCACACAAACTTCATTATTCAGGAGAATTTTCTTTTGTTAACATTGCTTTTTGTGTGATTTCATCCACGGGTGTTTATGACCCACAAAAGGAAAATTCTAATGAATTTTACACAGACTTAGCTGGACAATTTCTGTATTAATCACTTAGGACACTGGCTCAGGAGGTTTTAAATAGTTACTGTTATCCCTGGTAACAAAGCAAATCAGGACACGGAAAATAAGCATTGCTTATTAACTGTAACAGGTGAAAAATACCCGGGCAATTCATAGAGTTACCAGAAAAGAAGAATTCAACAATATATAACCAGAAACAGAAGCAATAAAATAAAGTGCAACCTAACTGAAGATAAATTCAAGGAAACAAAAGGAGATCATGGCAAGCAGAAATGAAGAACAGAAGCTTTCTTTGGGAAAGATGTGCTGCTGCTGCCAATTCGCTTGAGGGCTGTGGGCAAAGTACAAGCATGGAGATGTTTCCTAAGCTAACAAATGCTTCTTGTTGCCTTGCAGAAAATAAATGGACTATGAAAAGGTAACCAGTTAGTAGGAAGAACAGGAGGGAAAACAGTGACACAATTGTTTTGAAAGCATTGTGAATTTTTGCTACTCTCGGAGGAAGTAGGGCACTACTGCCTCCCTTTCACTCTGCAAGTCTCCAAGATGTTAGCTTTGAGCTAAATCTACCTTGGAGCTAGATTTTAAACTCTTATTCTGAAAGAACTGGGCAGGTCCATACTTCAGCCTTGAATATAGCATTTGCTTCATGCTATCTGCCTCTACATTTAGTGCTGTCAGAAGCTGTTCATCACTGTATACAAACCTCTTTAGTGCTGCAGTTTCATTGCCTGACATGGCTAGCTTTATTCTATTACAGTGAGCCTCAAGTCTTGCTTTCTGATCCATTTTTCTAGCGGTAGCTATTGTTGGATCATAAGAGGTGCGTGTTAGGGATTTTCATTGTAAGGTTTCCTGTCAGTATTTCATTCCAGTGAGACCACCTGGAGTACACTGAGACACCTATTATGGTAATTCTGTTTCATAAGGAAAAATGCTACAGCAATAAGGAAAACTTTTATGCTTTTAAATTAATTCAACAGCTGACTGGCCTGTAATTTCCTGGGTCTTCCTTCTTGCCCCTTTTGAAGACAGGTGTGATGTTGGCTTTCTTGCAGTCCTCAGGAAACTTCTCCTGTTCTCCATGACCTTTGAAAAATGGAAAGTGGCTTAGTACTAACATCAGTCAGCTCCCTCAGCACTCATGGGTGCATCCTATCAGGGCTTGTGAATTTCTAGCTTGCCAAGATGATCACTAACCCTATTCTTCTTGACTAAGGAAGAGTATTTCTTTATGCAGACTTTCTCTTTTACCTCTGGGGTCTGAGATTCCTGAGAGCCAGCCTTAGCAGTAAAGACTGAAGGCATTCAGTAACTTTGTATTCTCTGTACCCTCCAACCCCCCTCATTCAGCAGCAGCCTCACATTTTCCTTTGTCTTCCTTTTCTTACTGATGTGCTTGAAGAAACCTTTCTTGTTGTCCTTGAGATCTCTTGCCAGGTTTAAATCCAAGAGGGCCTTAGCTTTCCTCATTGCATCCCTATGTGCTCTGGCAACATTCATATGTTCCTCCCAAGTGGTCAGTGCCTTTATCCACATACTGCAAACTTCATAATAATTATTTCTAATAATAACTTCCTAATAATAATGACATACTATGAATATTTACATATTAGTTTTATGAAAGAGTAATCCAAGGAAACTGTTAAGTGCTAAATCCCTCTTGTGTTGAACAAGTACTGAGCAAAGGAAGACAGCTTCTGCCTCAAGAAAGAGATACCTAAAATTTTTAGTTATAACAAATTATTTTCAGACTTACTGAGTAGGAACTGTTTCCAAAGGCCAGACTCAGAGTGAGAATTACCAGTATATTTCACGGACTTTGAATCAAATTAATAAAACCTATTTCTTCGCTAACGTATAATACATTGACTAACGTAAACCAATTCAGTTTTGTACAAACTAGGGATCCACTTCTGCTCATTCTTTCCCTGAGTCCCCACAGCCCTGAATATAGAGCGTTCATGGAGTCACACCACATCTCAATGCAGTCTAAATTCTTCTCTTTACACAATGCCACAACACAGACCTGGTCTCAGGTGAAATATGGTAGTCCGCAGAAGAAGAAATTTTTCTCTTCCTCTGTATGAATAAAATTGTTTGTATAATTTACAGGTTGTTGTTTATTTCTTCAGTGATTTTCAAGGACTGATTTCTTCTGTGTTATTGTGCCTTTCCTTTAAGATTCCTTTTTCCCTTCCCAAGAGGATAGGGTTAGTGACCTCTGTGAAGTAATAATGTGTTCCTGGCTGAGCTACCAATTGCAGAATGAGGTGTTTGCCCTTTACCAGATGTTTGATTTGTGTTTCCTGAAGTGAATCTTTTGGATACATGTCTGATGATGGTGATGATGCATAATTGCTTTTTATAGTTAATTTCTTGCTGTGCAAGTGCTATGTGAAACCTTCTTTTCAAATATTTGTTTACTGCCAGTGATTAGTTCCATAGCTTGTATATTTACATTATGACCCATAGCTAATGCACGTTTTCTGCTAGGATGAAGCCTTCAATGAGTTTGGTTTCTTCTTTCTTAAGATTTCTTCCAGTAGTTTTAAATGAAGGTAACGTCATTTTGTGGTATCTTTATTAAACACCAATAAGTGATTTATCTTATGGAGGAGAAATAACTTCACAAGAGACTGGGCATTTAGTTTGGTCTTAATTGTGTTCATTTGATCTATGTGGAAAGAAAATGCTTAGCGTGTTAATGTCTCCTTTAAAGTTTAGCTGCCGTTTCTCCGTTGTCTTTTCTCAGTTTCAAAGAGAGCTGTATGTGGGAGAAGGTCATACATTCATGAGCAATGGAGAGGAGTTAGGGCTGTCTTATTCCATATAATTTTACACATAATAGCAGGTAAAGTCTTGAATTATTTCCTGAGATGCAGTGTGTTTCCTGCTTAAGATTCAGAGCATCTAAGCTAAGACCTATCCTTGCTATTTTTCCCTTACACCACAGCAACAGAAAGGTGTTCATACTGGGTGTGAAAAGGGCCCCAGTAGAGTCGAATGAGTAACATTACAGTGCTATGTGCATGCATGGCCAGTTTTATACTTCCTATTCCACAAAGTCACAGAACACAGATTGCATGGAAGGGAAATAAGAAATACTTGTTTTAGACAGGAGTTAAGATGCATTATTGTATGGTATTTGGGCCAGAGAATTTTAAAATGCATCACTGTCAGGATATCAGAATGTAGAAGCTGAACACTGCTTACCACATAAGGCATAATGACTTTCTCAGTGTAATTTTTATAGCACTTAAAAAGTCAATGAAGAATAAGGTTATCCCTGTCTATACGCCTCTTCTGTAGGAAATGCTTTCAATATTGTAAATGAGAATGTCTTCTCAACTAGGAGTTTAAGCTTAATAATGGACTTAAATATTACAGCAAATCATTTGAGAGCTGTAGACTGAACACTGCACTCCAATTAGTAAGATAGCCTGTTGCACTTATATTTGTTCTTGATTCTCAAAGTCATCGTGCTTGTGATAGCTTGATGCTAATGAGAAATATGTTTTTAGCAAGTCATTAAAATCCAACTTTATGGAAGATGTATTAAGGTATATGTTTCATTATCATTTTTACCATTAACGTTTTCTCTCAGGGAATCCCAGGAAAAAAACAATTTCTAAGTGTGATGACTAAATGCATACAGTTCTGGTCTGACTGCTACACAGTATTTCGTTACTTTTTATGTGCTATACTCACAGCATGCTGGTTCATTAATTTTGAGTTTCAGTATGCTATGTGCTACATTGGAACCTGTCTAGGTTTTTTAATAACAAAACAGTAAAGAGCTGTGCATGTGAGCAAACTGTTCTATGGGGTGAAAATGTTCACTGAATTTTGATGCTGAGCTCCCTCAACATCCACTGGAGTTCACATAGCAATCCTTAGCTGATAAATATATGAGGGTTTTTTATAACGTCTGCCTGTCAGAATCACTTTCCACTTCCCCCGGGAGAAAAGAAACTGAGCTACTCTAAAATCTTCCATTGTCACTCTTTAATGGAGAAATGTTCTGTTTTCAAAATGCAAAGCTTAATGAAATTGCTCAATTTTTTTAGAGTAAAAAAAGATTAAAAGTATCTAACTGCATTTTTAATTGGAGAAAACATGAAAAGTATGAACAAATTCAGCACACACACACACTTTTTTTTTAATTATTTTTATTTTTATTCAGCCCTAAAAGAAAATGTGCTGCATTAGGCTCTGAAGTCAGTACAGATATTCAGTGTTTTGACATTTCATTAGGTATCCATTCTCTCCCTTAATGCTAGTTTCCTTTTAAGGGAGAATGGAAATACCCAGGGAGCAATTATTCAAAATGTCAAGCCTATTAAATATCCAGTTTGACAAATGAAATTTATGAAGGTTTAAATAAGACTCCAGATAATGTTTTTTCCAGAAAAAATCAAGCTAGCAAGGTGGGTGAGTTCAGAGAAAAAGAGCTGATGTATATTGGTCACAATTTTGAATATTTTGTGTTACATACTTGGATCCTACAGTATGATTTCCATTTATACACTACTAAAATTGTGAGCACTGAAAAAATAATTAAATGGAATAATAAATAACATAATGGAAATTGTCTGCTACTCCAGTTTCTCTGAAAAAGGCTAAATTTGCCAGCCCTATGGTTATGTAAAAGACTAAGCCTATTTATGAACTTCTGCAGGAAAAAGAAGCTAACTTTCAAAGTTGTTTTGTGACTAATTGCAAGAGGAACCTCCTCCTAGATTAAGGTCTTTTGTGAAGAAATACAAAGTTCAGACCACAAATTCAAATACTAAATAGTAACATTTGCAATGAACCAGTTGCATGCAAAATGCAAAACATCCCACAGAATAGCCGCTGTTCTGTAGCAAAATGAGTAACTTGGCTCCAGTTGTTCACCTTAAGCTGGACCAGCAACATTGACTTTATCCAGACTTCCAGCTCCCCTGTCAAAAACCACTGGTTGTTTGAAGAGACATGGGGTCAGGAGAAAGTGTGAAAACTTTTGAAACCTTGAAATATTTCCAAGATAAGAAAAAAAAAAACAAACTTCCCCTTTCCCACCCCAGATAAGAGTCTGTTTGCAAAGGAAACTAAGGAGACTTTGTAAAACTCTAGCAAACATCCTTTCCTGTTGGTGAGTAGACATTTAGACAATTTGTTGAAGTAAACGAGAAGTAAGTGGGGAATAAGGATTTCACAGTCAGATCATTTTTTATTCATTCTGTTCTACAGCACAGCACATACAGTTGTGAATTGCTAACCCATCTGTTCTCGGAAGTTGTTCAAATCCAATAGACTAAAAATATTCTGTCTGCCAAGGGGACGGTCAAGGTGATTTGAAAAGGCTTGGATGCTTTTACTTTGGGCCACAGTCTGCAGATTAATTAAGAAGCATCAAGGTTGGGTATTTTTTTTCCTCTCCTCCTCCCTATTAATAATGAACCAAATTCACCACAACCAAGGAGAAACCTGCCTGCTGGCTAATATTCTGTTTGTAATACTGTGTCTGCACCTGCCCATGGAGCTGAAATTCATTTCAAGTAACACTTTAGTAATTGATGATCACTTGCCACATCCCTTTATAAAGCTTTTTTATCAATGTCTTTGGTAGTTCATTTTGTATTAGCAGCAAATCAATGAAATTTTAATGGAATGGAGTGCTCTACTTGAGACTGAATTAATGTTGCTTTACCTGTTTCAATATCAAGTGAAGTTTTCAAAGACTAGAAGGATAATAGTTTTTCAGATTTTTTTTCTTTGATAACTTTGTTTTTGCACAATGGTGGCATTCTTGTGATCACCTGTAATAAAGGTTGAATGCATTAATGAACTTAGTTTAACATTGACAATGTGCAATGAGAGACAATAGAAAAGTGTGGGTTTTGAAGATGATAGCTGGATCCTTGTAAATGTAAATGCCACAAAGACATAGCAGGGAACACATTAACTCCTAGAATACTAGCTGGGAAGTCAGAAAGGACCTGAAATGGTTTCAAAATCTCCAAGGTAATGCAGTAATTAACCATGCACAGGGAAGTACAATAAGGTCATGAATTGAATTCCCTTATTTAAAACTGCAGGAGGAGCCTGTATAGTCAGAGTAATCCCACAGCACTGCAGGAATACTACCAACCACTGTGCCCTGTTCAGAACAGAAGTGCAGACTTGCCTCAGCACAGAGCCACTTCTGGGGCTTTTGGTGAGTAACTTCTGCCAGTCTGTGTCTTTCACAAATTAAGAAACTTTTGGATCTTAAGCACCAGCAACTTGTACACTGTCTGGGAGCCATCTGTACAGCAAAGCGATTGAACTGCTTTGTTCTCTTGTTGAGATTATTTCTTTGTGGTTCTCTAAGCCATATGAACTAATTATGCAGTATTCCACATTGGTTTTGGCTACTGTAGATGACTATAAAGCATATGACAAAAGAAAATTATTTACACTTAAATAAACTAGGAGGAAATACAAACCTTTTCCTGACAATTTAGCTCCAGGCTTGTGCTGCAAGTTGTGTGCAACGTCATGCACAGCTAAAGCTGAAGGCTGCAGGTTGTCTGTCGCAGGGCACACCTGGTCGAGCCGAGTGGCACAGGTGACAGGCAGGAGCCACCCTCAGGCTCCCTGACTGGAGAAGGAGCAAGTTCTGCGGCTTTAGCATGATGAGCGGAAGGAAACCCGCTGGTCAGAGATTTCCTTAACCTTCCCACAAATCGAGTGTTTTAGGCCCCCGTGCATTTATTGGTTTTGTTTGTTTCTTTAGCACCATTAGGTTTCGGGTGCTAAAGCTTCCATCTGTTTGCTGAGCGGTCCCGTCCCGCCCCGCTCCCAGCAGCCGGCTTCCTCAGCCGAAAAACGCGGGAAAGCTCCCGGCCTCGACCCGCCCGCCCGCTCGCTCAGGCCCTCCCTCAGGCTGGGACCTCAGCAGACGCGACGTCTACAGGCGGCGCTCGGGCAGCGAGTGCATTGTGTGCACTTTCCAAAATCAAACTGGTGGACTTTATGTTTCGAATCTGGTAAGCTTTAGCTGTTCTGAAAACTTACAAAGAAACCCGTTGCAAAAAGAGAAAAATTGCATATCAAACCAACAACTCTTCCTGTTTTGGCTTGGATGGAATTCATTTAATTTATCTAAATTCACCTCCACTGATCTGAATTCATCACCTGGCTTTGCTTTTGTCACCAATTTTGTCACACTTCCCTTTTAGCCCTGCTGCTTCCCTGGCCTCTCAGTACTGCAACTGGAACTGGTCCCCTAGCCCAGCCGTGTGACCCTGTGAGCTGTGGAATGAGAGGTGCTATGGCACTTCTGGGGTGGCTGGAGGAGCAAGCAGCTGTAGAGGACTCAGGATGGAGATGGAGCTATCGTGGCATAGTCTGCTCATCAGTGCTTCAAAGTGAAGGTTCTGAGGTTGAGGGCTTAATCTTGCAGCTTTACGGAAGCCAAATTTCTATAGCAGTTTTCATCTGCCAAAAGCCGTCTATTTACTGAGTCCTGTACAAACCAGGGTATGAAATTCAGCCCTGATGAAAACTTTTTCCATACGTTGATTCCTCTCAGGCTGAACATAGCAAGATTGATAAGATAAAACTGGCAGTAGGGATTACATAGGGGAATGCTGAACTATCCTCATTTAAGGACTTTGTTTGCTTAAGAGGACTTCTTCAGTTGTGCTGCTTGTGGCTGGATAATAGAAATGGGAAGATGATAAGGAAGGAAGCTGCCATGTGGCCTGCAAAGGCAATGGGAAGGAGCCCTCTCCTCCACTAATACTGGCCTGATGGAGGCAGACAGGTAGGTAAGATGTATTTTTTTGTTTTTGTTGGCTTAGCCTCCCAGAATTGTCAGGGTAATGGTGCTGGAATGTAGGAAAGATACTGGCTGATTTTTGGAATAGGAAAACCCACAGTGATTGCTAAGGAGGCTAGCTTTCACTGGCCCAATTTGTTAACACAAGTCCAAAGTTCAAGACTTACCTAGAAAGAATCTAAAGGAAAAAAATATCCAGCATGCTTGTATCTCTGAAAATTGGTAGAATTCAAATGCTAGAAGACAAATCTGCTTTCTTACCTTCATAGTCACAGGTTGAACATACGTTATAAGGGACAGCTTGTGCTTCTCTTAATGGAACTTTTTTTATTCAACGAAATAAAGTGCATCAGTCTTTGAAATTGTAAATTTAAATCTTATCACTAACACCTTTCTGTATACAGAACTAAAAAATTTCAGACATATGAGAGGAAAAGCAATCTGAAGACTTAGAAATGTCAGAATAAGAAATGTCTAAAATGGATTGTTGTGGTAGAGAAAGTAGGGTGGCAAAGTGTTATGTTCTGGTTGATGTGCTTTGGTACTGTCTATAAACTTTTTCAGTTCAAAACCTGGCACTACTGAAATAATGCTCAGTAGTATAGTGTAATAAGTTTTTGCATAATAAGGAATGTTGTAAATAGCTACCAAGAATACAGTGATGCCTGTTTTTTTCACAATGAAATTATTCTGGTTTGATCTCTTTTTCCAAAGTAATTTCAATATGCATCCTTTCACTACAGAAGAACAAACTAGAGAACATCTACATAAAGTTAACATTTTCTTAAATAGTTCAGATGGAATGTTTATTCTTATTTAGTATTTTGTGGATATTTTCCATGGTAATTTAATTTTAAACAAACCAAGGAGTCCAACAAAGAAAATAAAATGTAGACATATGCTCTAGTAATTTTAGTTGACTAACGGCAGGTAAAAAAGAAACAGTCTCCTGCCCTCATTCTGTACAGCATAATACTAAGTTAAAGGGCCACTTCATGGCACTGAAGAAAGGAAGCTGCTTTTAAGTCAGTGGAAGAAATGTAAAATCACAGTGGTCTCTGGAAGTCATGTTTGTACTAAAATTTGAGGATGGATTCCTCTGGACTTGGAGAAGGGAATTCTTGACCATGTTTCATTTATGCAGTATTAAAGTTCTTAGTATGTGTATAATACAGATATGGAGGTGTTTATTGGTTTTGTTGTTATTTTTTTGTTTGTTTAAAAAAGTATTTTATGGGATGCCAGAAGTTTTGTTGAAGGCATCATTTTAACCTAAACAAATGGAGTTTTTCCTTCAAGCTTGATATTTTACAGTGGTTGCTGTTGTTGTATGTCTGATAAAATGTTGTTGCTGCGAGTTCTGTAAAAGCTACAGATAGGACTGAGATAGTGTTTGGGTGTTGGGAGGTATACAAAGAAAAAAGACATAAGGAGGTAATTTCTAAGCAAAGAACTCAAGGAAACCATTTGTCACTATTGACAGCAGGAAAATGAATAAATATTGCAATAGATGTATGTCTACCCAATGAATTTATATTAGCATCTGGGTGACATCCTGTCTCAGGAAGGCTAGTAGACCAGTGTTATTAACTTCCTTGAGGGAGTGAATTTGTGGTGTGAAATCAACATCTTGTTTGTTGTTTTTCTGCTCTTCTGTTACTTCCTAAAGGAGTATTACAATTGTTACATCATACTATGTTTAAAAAAAAAAAAAAGTCTTAGTTGCAGGTCCAGAACTAGTCTCCAAAATTCACATTTTGGCACCACAATAGAAGTAGCCAAACTGAAACATCTTAGATATTCTACATAACTGTATATGTACAATGTAGATTCATTATATTAGAAAAATTTTGATTCAATATAGATGCAAAATAATAAATATATAGAGTCTATAATGAGACACAGAAAGTTCTGACAGTTCTTGTCAACCTATTTAGACACACATTCTGAGAGTCCCTCATCAATAGTAGTCAGAAGACTATAGAAGGAGCCAATGGATCATATTTGCTGGGACAATAAACAGCTAATTGTAGCACAATGCAGCCTATGAACTATGATTCTTCTTGTTACTCAGTTTCCCAGGACCTTCTGCTGTTTTTTCAGAGATATCTTCTTCCTCCTCTTCTTGTTTTTCCCTGCTCCTGGAATTTTTTTGGTTGGTTGATTGTGTTTATTTGGATTTTTTGTTTGGTTTGGTTTGTTTTGGTTTTTGGGGGTTTTTTTTTACAGCATAGTGTTTGCTGTTAAGCTGTAGTCATTTGAGTGCACTATTGAAGTGCTTGAAGCATTCCTTTGGCAACCATGCCAGAATACTACATGGAGAGAAGTCATTGTAGAAAAAGTAGAGAAGAAAAATTCAGATAAATAATTTAATTAAACAAAGGAAAACAATTGCAGACAAGCTAAATTCAGTCTAGTTTTATATGTAACAATACTAGAGTTCTTTTGAAGTTAAAGAAAATCTTAGTGCCTCCACTTCTTGTCTCCCCTTAGTCTCTCCTAAGTTCCTGGTTCGTACCACTTCTGAACTGAATGGTAAAAGAATACTCAGTACCTGTCTGATCCAAGTTTGCTTTTATCTCATTTTCCGACTTGTTAGATGTCTGAATGGGAAGTCTTGAAAGAAGACCTTTCTAGGAAAAAATCCAATGGACCCTAAAGACCTGAATTCCATGAAACAATTTCAGATGAGTTTCTGAACTCTTGTGCTTCATGTTAAAACATCTGAACTTTTTGAGAGCAGCCAATCTCTAATGAAAATGTCCTTATGTATTTTTTAATCTATCTTGCTCCTTTGGATGACAAGTCCTTTAATAACTCTTCAGAATACATCAAAATGTCATGCTGTGCTGAACGCCTACTATTTTCCCTCTGGATCCAAGCTTAAAAATGAATGCTGTACAGTAGGAAATCATTGTGGATTACAGAACAACTTCTCAAAATGTCAGTGGTAAATAGTCAGCAAATCCCTCATTATCAATAAAATGGCACTGATATTCAGTAAAATGCCATTTGTAATACTTTCAAATCCAAATCCGCACAAACCTTTTATCTTGTACCAATCTCACCAGCACCAAGTGAAATACTATTTAATCCAAGAGGGACCTTTGGGTTTTTTGCATGCCCAGTGATTTTGAGTAAAAGTTTTAGAAAATCTTGCTGAACAAGGGACTTTGATTTTAATAATGTTTTAAATGAAACTGTTTAAAGATGTTTTTAATTCCTCATTTTTCTTCACTATAATGGATACAAAATCCTTTTGTATGTGTTCAGATACTATTAATTTTCTGAATAAAAGTCTATTATTGTTTGTGCAAGCACTTTGAATATTAGCTTGATGGAGCAAGTCCCTCTAGAGCAGAGGCACGGGCTACAGGTCCTTCTAGAGCAGACTCACAAGGAGCAATAGTCTCGATGCAGACAGCTTGCATCAAACCACATGGAGGCAATAGATTACTCAAACCCACTTGCTAATACTGGGTACTACCCTCTGAATTAGAGGGACCCTGCCTCTGTCACTAAATTAATCTTGTTGAGGGTTTTGGTCTCTGGCTTGTGTTTAGTTACCTTATTGATTTACTCATATTTCTTAAAAGCTCACAGTCTTGTGTGAAGTGGAAAAACCACCTCTCTAGTGTTAGAGGTGAGGAAAGTGTAACTCGATAGGCCTAAAGCCAGTATTTCTTTGATGTAAGTCAACTGTAAAATTCCCATTGACTTCATTGGCAGAGGATTTAGACCTGTATGAGAAGCAGAGAAAGAAAACCAGGCAGTGGAAAGAATATTGTGAAAATTTTATACTGTCAGAGAGAAAGTGTTGCTGTTTAAGACAAAAAGTGTGAGCATAGTGATAGGCATTGGTGTTGGACTGAAGAGTGCAAGCTTGTCGGACTGCAGTGCTGGGCTTTCAGTACCACGTTACTATGCAGTTTGTCTTGGTTCTGTAGATTTTAAGACCAGGAGGATGAATTTGACTCTGCTTTTGACTTACCTGATGAGATTTCTGACTAGTGATTAAATAGCTGTTTACTGGGGATCTCATTAATGTACAACAGTTCATCTTACATTAACTTCTATAACTCATCAGCCTGAACTGAGCTGTCCTTGAATAAATGACTCACAAGGACTAGAGTAGATATTTGGTTGCAAGCTGCTACCCAGACAATCATATGTGAAGTATTAGGAGAGCTCATAAAATATAACCTATAAAAAATAAGTTTACCAGCAGATAAGAGGATCTGTACAACTTTTGCCAGAAGAACAATGGAAATGGTCATGTAAAATGCATTTGCTACACCTTAGATGTTGTTACTTCCAACTAAACATTCTTTCAGTAACTTGCAGTACTAGGTCTTCAATTAAAGATGTTTGTCAAAGAAAAAGCTCTCATATTTTTGAATCAAAATTGGCTAGATTTGGCTTGCAGAGATTATCCAGTCTCAGCAAAGCAATGCCATAAATGTGTCAGTCATTCTCAAATACCAAACAGCTTTAAAAACAGATTCATGAATAGTAAGCTAAGTTTCAAACATATATGTTGTTTTCTATAACATATTACTCATATGCTCATCACAAAAGTCTGTAGACCTCTGGTTGATTCCACTGAAGCCTGCATAGCTTTTATTTGTCAAACCTGTGGTTCCTGAAAGTATTTTATTATTCAATCTCCAGCTTCTTTTTCCTTCTAAACTGCCAATCGTGGGCCATAATTGAGCAGTCAGCAATGTTGACCGTTTGTGGATTGTAATCTCAAAGCACTTTCTGCTAGGAGTACAGATTAGATTACTTCAGTGGTGTGCCTCATTTAACACTTGAACTGTTGGAAACAGCTAGGGCCCAACTTGCTTGAATAACCCCATCCAAAATGGAGAGAGAACATGGAAGCTTCAGAGGATAATCTAGACACACTTCAGGATGTATAAAGCAAAGCTTTAAGATGTAAACATGGGGCTCTAATGTTTGGTGATCATCACTACAACCCCTGTGAGGTAAATGCAAGTAAATGCATGTCAAGTCATTTCCATAGCCTATGCCTTAGCTATTATGACTCTAAAGAACATAATCCTCAGTTTCAATTTGTTCCCTACATGGGGATTTAGATAATTTTCTTCCCTTGACATTGGCTAGTTCTCTTGTCCTACCAGAGAAAAATTCAACCCTATTCAGAAGACCAGCTCACAGCCAGCACAGATCTTAAGCACCATTCTGAATCTCCAGAGTAACTCTGCAGGGGGAGCTGGCATACTGGGAAAACTGTAATGCTGCCCTGCCATGAACTCCGTGTTTCCACAACCTGTCAAACAAGGCAGTTGGATGTGAACTGGAGACAGAATTGGAAAGAGCATTTACTACGCGACGGGCTGCATTTCAGTGAAGGTCTGTCATGGCAATAACTTAATGCTAGAACAACATCAAATGAAACAGTAAATACTTCAATACAAAATGTTAGGTGCCAAATGTTTGTTTTTCTGAGAGAATTTTTTTTAATGGTACACAAATGGTACATTGAGTTTTTGAAAAGGTAGCTTCTGAAAACTTAAACCTTTGAAAGGCTTTCACTGCCCAAGGAAGAGAAGGGTAATTCAAACCCCATTAAAACTGATATAAAGGGAAGGGCTATGAAAAACTTACTCCCTCAGAAGTTCAGCATATCTAACTTCTTTCCTTTTGAGCCTAGTGTACAGAATCTGAAAATGAGAATATAGTCTAAGTAGTCTTATTCACACAGATATGAGCAAACTCTTTTGCTTTGCGTATTTCTGATATTCCTAATATTCCTTCTGTGGTCAGAGATCTGAAACTGGTGAGCATGGTGCTAAGTCAAACTAATAGTCCGTGAACCAAGTGAGTATATATTAACTCAGCTCTGACACTGCAAATTGTTAAGCCTAGCTCATCATTTTGGTGCTCAACCTGATGATCATCTATAACTGGGAATGCTGGAGTCAGGAAACTCCTGAGGGACCAACACTGAAGAAGGAAGAAAGGTAAAGAAGATCCTGCTAGAGTTGTTCCATTTTTCTTTCTCTTCCATTTTTTGAAGCGCATCAGCATACTACTTGATTTAGTTCAACTTGCATAATTCAACATTAAGTATTCTCACCTCTCTGTTACCCTGTTTGTTATAATCTTTAGCTTTCTTCTAAAGAACATTTTTGTGTATCATAGCATTTATTCAGACGTTCAAGAGGTTTAGTCATTAGGACAAAACCTGCTGAATTGGGATTGTCCTGCTCACACAATTCCAGTACTCTGGCTAGTTGCCACATCTTTTAAAACAGTATTTTGTTGAAACAGGGTGCCAGATCTTTTTTTTCCCATTTGTTCTTGGTATAATAGGAGATCTTTGAGTGACTGTAGCATCCCCTTGTAGCTGGCCTTGTTTTGTAAAACTTGTATGTCAGAATAGAGCTTTTCTTCTTATAAGATAGGCAATGTCCTGCTGCAATATTTTGCCAAGATTTGGCAAAGATGCATAACTCATCATAAATATATAATAAGAGTAGTTTTGACAGGCGTGAAGTCAAGTAGGTTGCATCCTGGTTTTGTCTGGACATTCACAATTAAGCTCTTCTCAGGATTTGGCAGACACAGCTACTTTAAAATGTTTCAGATCACACTAAAATTGGAATAGCCATAAAAGCCATCTTAGCTTGTGTGTCACTGTCAATGCAAAAGGCCTAAGTACTGCAATGTCAATGAATTAACCTTCTTATCACCCTTCTACTTGGGAGACAGGCAGACAACCCACTCTTTTAAAATAAATGTATTCTAAAAGTATTTGGTACTTTGGCTTGCATGTGGTGTTAAGGCTTTGAAATTAAAGCCAGAAAACAAGACATAGGTTGACTTGTCTTGTGGAAACAGTGGCTGTTTCTGAACTAGAATGATTATGTGCTCTCCCAAGAAATAAACAGACAGGGCTGATCATCTTGGCAGATTGTGCTCTGCAGTTCATATATTTGTGTCTCAGTGTATATTTCAAGCACAGTCTTGGTGGACAACGTACTTCAGCCCAGCATTTCAAATGCAATGACCGGATTTGCATTGTCTTGTTTGGTTAGTTAGACATTTTGTAAGGTTTTACATTTTCTAGACCTTTGCAGAACAAATCCCTTGAAAAGAACTTAGGAAAAACTCATCCAAAATCATTAGTTATTTTTGAGCCATCTTTCGTTCCTTGTCATTTGATAAAATGCTTCTCAAAGGTTCTTGATAAGGGATTTTAAGGGGAATTAAGAGTCTGGAATATGTTTATCAACAAGAATTCTCACCTACATATGTTAAATATAATATAGAAATCCAATGCTGTAAGCCAGCACAATCAACAGAGAGGGTTCAACTCCTTTGTGGCCTGCCATAATCTTTTTGAGATGATAGAGGGATGTGTTGCCAAAATAGTATATGCTGCTCCTGATCCAATGACACATAGAGAAGAGGTTGTTCGTGCAGGAACGGAAACGTGTTTGCCTTCAAAAGAGGGGAATGCTTAAAAATACATAGGCCAGTTTAGCCAACTCACCCTTAAGTGAATGTGGAGCAACTGGAAGATAACACCTGCTAGAGCCCAGGTACTCAGGTGAGAGTGATGATGAGTTTCACCTGTCCATTAGTATCTCTATTTAAGTCCTCTCCTCATTTTCTCTCCTCTTTTATGTAAAGGAATGGGAAAGTTCAGTGCAAGGTAAAAAGCCTCACAGACTGAAAGGAAGTGGAAAGAAAATCAATTCCTGTTAGCAAGTCCATAGGCAGTAGTTCATCTAGGAGTCAGGCTAAAGTTCTTGTTACTTTTTTGTGATTTGTTGCTACTGCTTCTCCTCTTCTGTGTTACCATTTAAAGAGTTGTCCTTTCAACTGTTTAAACTTTCAAGTTCTCCAGGTAAGTGTTATTAGGAAACCTATTTCTTTTTTCATTAAGACTATGATGGACTATATTGTTTTTGTATCTCAAATTCATTTTGGTATTTGAAAATTTCATTAAAAATGTGAAAGAATGTTACCCAAAGTTTCACTGTTGTGATAACTTTTGAAATAGTCAACTCCACAAAGACCTTTAAGAGATGGTTTAAAACAAGAACTTGAATTTCACGCTCTCATATCAGGCTGCTGCTTTAATAATTAACAGGCTTTTGATTATATTGGATAAAAGCTTTTTCTCTGTTCCTCCCTTTTCTTCTGTAGTCAGAGAAACTGAATTTGTGTAATCAACTAATCTTCCTAATGTACCTTGTAGCCTTCTGGCTGCACTATCAACATTGGATGAAGATGTTAGAAATAGATTTTTTGGTTTTGTGTTAATGGTTTTTGTGTGCTTTCAGTATTATGTTCTCCTGACTTTCTCCCACAACTTGAACAAGAGATTCCTAACTGAGAAAAACTAGGCTCATCAGGTTAATCAAGGGAGCAAATAAAGGATGATTGGCAGTGGAGGATGATGAAAGTGATTTATCATGTGATCAGGAGTAGACAGATGTATGTATTTGTATGCTTATTTGCATACCTTAAGTGAATACTTGCAGAGACAGTAAGATTGCTAAGAAGCCCTACATTTTGGGAATATGTTTGTAATACACCACAGCACTGCCAAGGCTAAATTACAGACATAATGGCTTGAGGATCAGAGAGTTATCAATCACGTTTACTAATTAAGAAAATTGCACTGTTCCCCTCAAATATCATTAGAGAGAAATTATACAATATTAACATTTCCATGAGAAATTGTCATTAAAAACAGTGGTTTTTTATCATAATAGAAGTAATCAAATAAGGGAAAACAGCATCAGCACTAGATTCAATAGATGGAATGGACATTGTGAAACAGGGTTTAAAAAAGAGCACATCTAAAAGAGCACATCTTCTGTGAATACTTTGTCTTTTTACAAGATGCACTTATAAAACACTAGGCAGATTTAAACTATTTGTTTTGAATAGCAGAAAAGGGCTTAGCTACTACTCAAACTCTTTCAATGACTCCAGGCTTAAAAAAGCACTCAAATAAGCTGCTTACGGTCAAAATTTCTGTTCAGGAGTGGCATATGCATTAAGCAGTCAAAAATTACTATTACCTATCATTTTCACTGTAAAGCTACATGAATATCTACAGTGTTCACAGTTTCAATGTGCAGAAGAGTGTAGTCTGTATGCGGAACAGGTGATGTTCAATACAATTTAAGCACTTCACAGATCATCTGGGCTTTGCTTTCAGTTAAAATGGAGAGAAAACTGCTTGATATGTTGACTGTGTAACTGGAAATAACAGTATTTACAATATTTTTCAGTATTTAGTTTTACATCTTTTAGTGATAGAATACATAAAAATCTAAAAAAGTTAACATTGGAAAGAGACATTTTTATCTAGCTCATCTCATTTCAGTGAGATAGGATTAATGTCAGATGTTTTGTCTTTCATTGTCTAAGCAGTGACAGAATTTCCCTGGCTACTCTAATGATAAACACAGAAACACTCTGAATTAGAACATTTTTTCCAGTGAGACTGGAGAACAATTAATCAGTAGAGCATTTTTACTGACCTTCATATTGGAAAATGGTTGTCATTATCTGTAAGATTTCTGTTCTCTAGACTAACCCTACTAAATTCCTGCAGTTTTTTCTCTTAGTTCACATTTTTCAAACCTGTTATTACTCTTAATGTTCTTTTCAGGACTCAGTAATTAGCTTTTGCCTGCTTTAAGCAGATCACAGTCAGTATTCTAGCTGAGCTCTCACTGAGATGAAAAAAACCAAAGCAATTTGCTCCATTTCGGACTTACAATGTTCCTGTTAGTACAGTTTAGAATAAGTGCCCCATATGGTTGATTCTTATTCAGGTTTAATCTTAACATCCAGAGTGTTTCCTGACATAATCTGTTTGTTTTTCTCATTTATACTTATGCTTTTTATTTCCCCTTTCTATGGGCACTGCTTTGCACTGGTCCTAACTGAATTTATCTTTCTGACTTTTAACTATTTTTCTGACTTACCAGGTCATTTCAGATTCTGATCATCATCTCTGTAATGCTTGTAAAATCTACCAGTATGATGCTGTGTGTGAATTTTGTGTATTTATTTCATTATGCAAATAATTTACAGATATTATGGCTTGACTAGTTAAAAGGAATAAAATCTCAGTGCACACCTCTGAAAGATCTGACTTAGTTTCTCAATATGATATTGAATATTGTTAGAGTCCAGCCACTGTCAGTGGATATGTGCAAGCAAATAGTGATAGCAAAAGCATAAGAAAATGTTCAGTGTATCTTAGCTTATTTGGTGAAAATGATTTGGAGCATATCTAAGTTCTCAGCAGTGGTCAGAGGAACACGGTTAAGTGTATGATATTGATATATAAACCACACATCTGAATTCTATGGAAAGAAAATTACAAACAGAGTTCTTGCATAAAATTTCAGGGAAACAGTACAGTAAATTGACACCATTCAGCCAGGATTGCCATCTCAGAGATTTTCTGATGTTTTTGTGTGCTGACACAGGTCAACCCAAAGAGCTGCTTAATATGGCATATTTTTTTTAATGTGCTGAAATTCAGTAACACTAGTTAATATTATTGTGTCAGAGTGGTGAGAAAGTAAGCCCTTAAGAAGCTCTGACAAGATGCCAGTGGCTTGATTTTTGCAGGTGAAACATGTCAATTGCAAGAGAATGGAGCAGAGCTTTGTCAATAGGTCGGGTTTTCGGTTAGTTTTTTTGTTTGGTTGGGGAGGGTTTTGTTTGTTTGTGTTTGTTTGGGGTTTTTTGTTTTGTTTTAGTGTGGCTTTTTTGTTTGGTTGTTTGCGGGTTTTTTTGTGAGATGCTTCTGAGTGCTGTATCTCTTTCAGTGAAAATATTTGGGGGAGGCTGAGACTGCTACAAGGTTAGACAGAAGACTCTAAAAGCAGGATTTGTTTTGAAGTAATCTGAATGACTAATTAGGTGATTGATACACAGCTTGGAACAGTGCACCTAGAGGTAGCCAAGACTATTCTGAATGGAGAAACTGAGACTCAGTTGGAGTCTCACACAGAAGAGAGTTTTTCAAATTCTCATAATAAAACGTCAGACCTTCAGTACAAGTTGCCCAGCTTGCTTGTAGAATCAGTTGAATTGTATCAGTATACACCAGCTGAGGATTTCTCCCGTGGGCTTGTAACAACAGAAGCATGGACAGCAAGATAAACAAAATTGGCATGCCAAATTTCCTTTTTGGGAACTACAGTTTATCTGGGAATTTAGCTTTAGCATTATAGGGGAGAAAAAGTCTTTTAAACATGAAAATAATTAGTGAACATTAAGTAGCAATTAAAGCAAACTTAAAAGTGGATAATCATGCCTTTCGCCAGTAGTTCAGATATAATGTATTATTTTTCTTTCAAAATGTTCAGTCAAAAGGATTGATTAAGAAAGAGAAGGAAGGTAATAATAGCCTTCTACTTTAATTGTAAATACTGATTTCTACATCAAAGGATTCATTTCTGCTTTAATACTAAGCAGAGAATGTTTTGAGGATTTAGGATTTTTCCCCAAGCCTGTGTTTTTCAACTTCAGCATTCCAAAACCAATTCCACTCTCACAGTATGTGGTCTTTTATCACACTGTTAACTTTGAGAAAAGTCTTTCCAACATTTCAGAAATTCTTTAATAGAATAAATGGCTACAGCTACAGTAACTTGTTCTTCTAGCTGATGGGGGTTCACGTTTCTAATAGGTGAGGAGTAAACATCTTTTAATGTGTTGGAAGAGAAGAACACCACATTCAAGCTGTGATACATTTTATTGCCTGAGACTTCATCATGTTCATTAGGCCTTGAAATTAAAGTTTCTTGTAAAACTGAATGTGCTTCTACTAAGATTTGCCTGGATAGATGCAAGTGCATAGTTGTACTGACTGTGCCTAAGTGGATATTAGTGCCATGCTTTCTTAAAGTTATTTGACACTTCCAACAAAAACCTTTATTTTTGGAAAATTAATAAAAATTGGTTTTAACTTTTCTAAGTATATGGGATGAAGAACAACAAAAAAACCCAGGACAGATTAAAAAAAAGTTGTATCAATCTTTCCATCTTGTAGCAAATTGTATGCAATTTTTCCATGACTACAGAGTTAACTTTTTCCTTTAGCTATAGCTTTGTTTTTTTTTTTTAAACTACACATAGTAACTTAATAAGATTAGAACAGAGAGGACCATGTTGAGTACATTTAGTTAAATAAACTCTAATCCTCAGTGATTTGATAGAACACCAAGGTTTTCTGTTACCACCATTTAGAGTTTAGAATATACCACACTTGCTTTCTTTTATTTCTATATATATACACACATACTTGCACAATTTGTATATAAATTTGTATAATCTGCAGTGACAACTGTGACACATTGAAGACATGCAACTGGAATTATTAATTCTGTTTGTTCTCAGTCCAAAATCTCTCTTATTCTATGAGGAAGGTACATTATGTTAGCCTAAAGTTGAAGCTGATCTCCTATTCATAAAATCAGCTAGGGTAGAAGGTTCAACCTAGAGAATGGTATTAGTAGTTGATACAGAAAGGAAATGGCATATTTACAACAGTCCAAGTAGTAATATAAAGTAGGAGTTCCATGCTGTAGATGAGTCTAATTAGACGAGATGTTTTTCTTTCATACACCTTGCTAAACATTAAGTAGGTATGAGCCAAATGACTAATCATTCAAAATGATAACTATAGACTAGCAAAATTCAAGAGCCCTTTGGTTAATTTTTTGGTTAGTGAATTGGGAAATTGTAGAGATGTACCATGAAAATACTGAAAATAATGAAATTATGCTGGCTAAGCTGATGTTAAAGCACTAGAATGAAACCCATATACTACTTAGATGGATACCTCAAGGGGCTCGGCATATTTTTCTTACATACTAAACTCATTATGAGTGGTATCTTCCTAGGAAGTTCCTAGTAACATGCAGTTGTTGACACTTGTAGTAGTTGTAATGGAACCCTGGGTATTTGCACTCCCATAGCCTTGGAACACATGCTTGCAAGCAATTATTATGAAGCTCATACTACAGTGGCACAGTTGCCATATAGAGAGAAAGTTTTGTTCTGCTTCTACTGGGACTAGAGCTTGAGTGGAGTAATCAAGCTATTTTTCTCTATTTCATGTGACTCTAATGCCCATGGTTAAGGGTCAAGACCTGTAATCAGTTCTCTGGGAGTCCTGTGTATTTGATTTCATGCTACCCTGAGCTATTCCACAGAGAATTCTTGCAATCTCTCATCTACTGCTATTACCATCATGAATTTCTGTTGGCACCCAGCAAGATGAGGTCAACAGAACCGAAAGCAAATCAGGAAAAATCTTGTGCGTTTTAGGTAATCGTTGTTGTACTTTGGTGGACACCTTACAGATACACAGAAAAACCCAGTATGAATAGCACTCAGACAATACTGTTTATATTAGCAGCTCAGCAAGAACAAAATTGCAATCTTGAAAGGAAGATACAGCAAAGAAATGTCTGTTGTCAATACAGGGGAAAAACCTAAGCCTTCATCGTAGTCTGGCTCAAGATTGAGAGATAAAAAAGAAATCTTCCCCCAAAAGTATGGGAAACTGACCAAGGTCTACGATGAGATCAAGAATGGGGGAACTCAAAACAATGGTGAAGTCCCAGATGTAGATGAAACTTTGCAAGCGAAAGAAAGCGAAAGAAACTTTGTACTGTATGTCTAGTCCCTAATGCACTGTAGCTTTTACTCATATCCAGTTATGTGAAGGACAATCTGTTTTGTAATGTTAACTTTTGATCATTGCATAGCTGCCTTCATAGGCATCACTATTTGTAGTTGTGGTTTCATACTGTTTCTAGTTCCTTTCCAGTATTTGCAGGAGTTCCGTAATGTTCTGCGTTGGTATGCCAGAATAGTAGTAGGGTAAATGTCTCCTTTACACAATACCAAAGCAGTTGTACTACAAAAGTGTTAAGCAGTGACTCCTTTTTTCAGCTTTGGGCAAATTATGGTTGTGTCAAAAGCACAGATTATATAGTTGTGGGAATAGTGGAAACAGCATTGATGATTCACTGTATTAAAATAGAATTGTTTTGACTGAGGAAGTATGTTGACGTGTGTTGAATGTGTGAGAAATTCCTAGTGGGTGCACATTCCTGATCAGGTTCCTCAGGAGACTTATCTAGAAAGACATGCAGGTTATTGCTGGTTTGTTCCCTTAGTGTGAATGGGTAAGCAGAAGAACCAATTCTTCATTACTTATCACAGTGCTCTTATCCTGCCTCATTTGATCTCCTCATCTAATAATACTCTTAACTGCTGTTGTTCACACCTCTTTCTAGTGTGTAGGCTCTGGAGACACACCCTTCTCAATAAATTGTCCTCTGGCTTCTACCAATCAAGTATTCGTTTACACAGCAAAAGTTTTTAAATCTATGTTCATCTAGTATTATTCAGAACACTTTAATATGAGGGAGTTTTGCAGCATTCATGGTTATGGAACTAAAATGGCTGTAAAATTGAGAAAATTTAGGGTAAAACCAGTCCTTTCCAAACCCAGTAACAAAATCCCAAACAGCAGTGAGGCCAGCACTTACAGAATCCCAGAACATTAGGAGTTGGAAGGGACCTCGAAAGATCATCTAGTCCAACCCCCCTGCCACAGCAGGATTCCCTAGACCAGGTCACACAGAAGTGTGTCCAGACAGGTTTTGAAATACCTCTCTGGGCAGTCTGTTCCAGTGCTCTAGCACCCTCACTGGAAAATTTTTATCTTGTATTCATAGGGAACCTCCTATGCTTCAGCTTACAGCCACTGCCCCTTGTCTTATCACTGGGCTTCACTGAGAAGAGCCTGACCCCATCCTCCTGACACTCACTCTTCACATATTTAAAAGCATAAATGAGGTCACTCCTTAGTCTCCTTTTCTCTAAGCTAAAGAGACCCAGATCCCTCAGGCTTTCCTCATATTCACTAGTTTGCTGTAACTGCCTCTAATGTGGAACTGAATAGATATGTTGGTTTATTATTTAAGATAACATCTTACAGAACTCAGTCCACAGAAATTTGCAGTTAACTGCCTCGATGGTCATTACCATGCACATGTTCCATTTTGACTTGTGTATGTACATTTGCATGAGCAAAACTGAAGTCAGCTGACACTTTCATCATGGTGATAGTTATAAGAAAATTTCCTCATCATATGAAACTAAAGGGGAAATTATATTTTGACAGAATAGTCATCAAGATACAATTAGTACAGACTGAAACGTGTCTGGGAAAATTAAGTGCATGCACCTGACGATCTTTCTCCAAAATAACATTGTATTTGTTTGGATGTGGTAAAAAAAATCAGGAGAAACCATAGCAAATCAGGACTTTTTTTCTCCATTGGGAGTGTTTGCTTGTAGAACAGAATAACCTATGTGGCACATTAGAGATAATAAAATTCAAAATACTTATGAAAAATGTTTTACGTGTCACACATGAAAGCTTTCATACACTATGTGTTCCTGTGTTTGCCCTGAAAGTTTATGTCACAGTGTCACAAAGGAAAGAAGGTGGAAGGAAGATTTATATATTAGTGACACTCAATGATAGTCTGCCTGAGAGTTGATATAAATAGTTAACACACTGTTGACATCTTCTTGTTCAGACTGTAATTCATTCTTCATCACAAGAAAAAGGAGAACTTTTTTTTTTTTCCAGGAAATTGTTAGTAAGTCAAAGGATGTCCAAATTTAGTGCATCCCCCTATGGGTAAGTCCCTTAGGAACGATGTACAAGACTACAACTTAAGAAATTAAATGTTTGTGGGAAACAATTACTTTTTCTTTCTGAATGGCGTAGTAAACTATGTTAATTTAAAAGTGCCATGGGCGGGGAGCGGACCAGGCAGATTTGCTCATGTGGTTTTTGGAGCACAGTGTTTGAAAGCAAAAAAACCTGAGAGAAATGCCTTTATTAGGAAACTTGTAGTGTTCTTTTTCATTTATTCTGAGATCGTGGGGGTTAGAACAGAAAATTCAGATAAAACCGAATAGAGTGTATCAAAGCACCTGTGTCTATGTAGTTGTGTAATTTGATGATTATTGAAAATTATGGTAATTTCTTGCATGGAGTCCAATCAATACCTTTTGTAATGAAGTGTGTGTGAAAAAGCAAACCCAGTAGCACGAGTTCCAGTTGCTCAGAATTTTCTCTTCACACCCATCACTCCGCCTTTTTTTCCAAGTACCTAGAAAGACTTCAAGGAGAATCCTTATATTTCACTTACTGAGATCAGTGCAGTGAAAACTTGGTGCTTTCTGTGTGTTTGTATTACATGATGGATCTTGGCAGTTGACTGAGTTTACCAGTCTCATTTTAAGATGTGTGGGTCAGGATGTCCTTTCTTGTTGTACCTCTAGAGGCTGTGTACTGCAAACTGTTAGAACTTTTTCTCTTCAGAACACTTCCTGAATTAGACTTGCTAACAGGTTATTCATGTAGGCTTGATTTCCACACTAGGAAGCACAGTTTACAAACAGCGAAACAGATCACCCTCTCTATAGCCTTGTCATTCTTTATGGTTCCATTACTTTGAAAGGAGATGTGTGGTTTGTGGTTTTTCCCCTGTTTTACTCTTTACCATAAGAAGATGTGGCTGGGAAGAAAAAGCAGAATTTATGTCCTTTAGGCTAATGAATTATGCTTCTATTCCAAGGCATTGTATGTCAAGAGTAATGATAACTGTATGCATATAGGGACAGCAGGCTATGTCCTACAAATGGTAGTTCATGTCTTCTGTAGGTAGGAAAGATTTTTGATGCTTTGGACTCCTTTCACAGTATCACAGTTTAACGGGAAGGTTGTTAACTGATGTGGAAGCTGAGCAGTGTTGACGTAGATTGAGATCTTCTGAAGTGAAAACACAAGCATTCAGTTACAGATGGAGAGCTGTACGCTCTTCAATTTTATGAGCTTGACAGTGGAAACTGTTTTGTGTCTGCTTCCTTTCCTTACCCTCATGCACACTGTGGGTGTACCTCTCTCAGAAATAACTTGTTTCTTATCTTTAACAAAGGAAAAGACTGCCTATTGCTTGAGCTGCTAGCATCTACTAACACAGGATGACAAAAGCCGGATTAAGCTAAGAAAGGAAGCCATATTAAGAATAAAGAAATTATAGATCCTTTAAACACAGTGTTGTGAGGAAGAAGCAGATGGGTAACACGTCACCATCTAAAGCCACAGCTCTTTTACACCTCACCTGAGACTGATTTCTAGGCAACTGCCAGATAGATGCTGTTCCCGTTTGTGTTTGTCCACCTCTAAAAGAGGATGAAACCCAGCCAGAGGGAGGGGCCCTTAGTACAGGACTGTGAAAAGGTCCGACCATGAGCAGTGCAGACAGCGTAAAATGCACTGTCTGAATGAACCCCCGGCTTCGGAGGCACACTTCTTGAACTTTTTCTCAGCAGGTGGCACTATTGAGCTTGTCATGTTAGCAGAGCGGGTTCCTCACTAGATTTCTCCCTCCCCCCAAGCTTTTTTTAAAAAAAATATTTTATTTTAATATCAAGGTGATGCATTCTGCATGTGTCTCAAACTGCAAGTCATGACAGAGTGTTGTTGTACCACTTTAAGTGGCGAGGGCAGCAAAACAACTGTACAGGAACAAGGTTTCTCATATTGTTCATGCTGGAAGTCTCTTTGTTTCTGCTACTAGAATAAAAACCGTTCAGATTCTGAGTAGACCCTATTTGTATTATATTTTTAATGGCTAATTTTATTCCTTAGTTGAAAGAAATTGTACACATATTGATAGAAAATAGAACGGCACAGCAAACGGTTTAAATTGGCTTAAGTCCTCTCAGCATCTTGCCGTATGCTCCAGATGCAAAATATGCCCTACAAGGGGGACCTATGTGGTCTTTAGGAATTTTGACTCCAGCCTTGTAAGTAGTTATATACCAAGTAACCTATTGCCAACACTTTCAGTGTCATTCTACTGAAGAACTAATGTATGAAATATGTTTAAGATTAGGAACATTGGGGTTACTGTAGTTACATTTTTTTATTTCCTTGCACCTGTCAAACCAGTTTCCAGTGGCTCAGTGCTCACATTTCACCCTAGGTGGTTCACAAGCTATGAGATCTTAGGGCTGTCACTGATGTAAAACTGAACATAAGGAAGGTCTAATCTGCTAAAGTTGTTATGTATTATAACAAGGTTTGAGTTTAAAGGAGCTAACTATTCCTGATTCATTCTTCTGTGGTTGCTGACTGAATTAACTTCTGTTTAAAAGTGCAATTTAATTCAGATCTCTGTACTTTTTTTTTTTACTTGAAAAGAGCAAGACCAGTGACAGATCATGATGAATAAGAAGACTCACAAATAACAACTAAGAATAAATACCCCTGCAAATAGTTCTTCAGTGTAATTTGTAGGAGAGATCCTATGTTAAGACTCAAGAGGAAAAACAAAGACAATCACTTGAAAATGCTTACAACTGGAATATTGATGTTTTTTGTGGGTAAATGATAACATCCTTCACACAGCCCCATTTGCGTGCTTAACACTTCACAAGTAAAATATAGCTTAGGTTACACAGGACAATTGAATGTGTCTCTGTTCAGCATTTGCAGCCAGGGGTTACCTCCACTGTTTCTTACATAGGTCACATCCACTCCAGGATAAACAGTGCCCGTGACACAATACGACATAGATGTGTCTAAGTTATTCCTGTGTATAATGCCTTCTTTGCTTCAGTCTTTAATAGTCAGACTAGTTTTTCTTTGTATACGCAGTCCCCTAAGCTGGAAGACGGGCAGGGAGCAGAATGAAGCCTCTGTAATCCAAGGGGAAATAGTGACATACTGCACCACTTTGACTCATACGTCTATGGGGCTGTATGGAAGTGATAGAATCACCATCCCTGGAGGCATTGAAAAGAGGTGTATATGTGGCATTTAGGGACATGGTTTAATGGTGGACTTGGCAGTGCAGAGTTAATAGTTGTACCAGTTTTAAAGGTCTTTTCTAAACCTAAATGATTATATTTATTGCAATGTGTTGCTCATTATTTTTAACCCCCTTTTTCCACAAATGTCAGATGTTTTCCTCTACTCAATACAGTAAAGCAAGAGCATGTTGCATATTATGTGTTCAGTTTTGCTTGACTTTGTATAGCTAAGTAAAAAAGAAAAGTGAGTTAGAGGCATAGTATATGCATTTCTGATTGTGGTCTGTCCTTAGCTGCTTGAAAACAGGGTGTAGTCCTGATATATTAAATGTATTTTATGAAGATCTGGAAATAATACTGACTGCTTTTAGCAAGGATCTTGATATTTTGTTGAGAAACCATCCGCTGACCTATCTGTTGCTGCCTAGGTTGTTCATTTCATGGAAAAGTGTCTGCTTCTGTACTGATCACTTCTAAGACAGTAGCACCTTTTCAGGCAGATATTTCATCTCTCTGAAGATTCAAAAGATATAGGCACTTTAGAACAGATGTTTCAGCAACATCTGATATGTCTAATCATAGGTGATTTCTTCAGCATCTAAGAGATGCTACTGGAATATCAGAACTTATCCCCTCTTAAGACAGGTAAGAAATAATCAAACTGCAGAGATGGTGCCCAGAGGTATGAAACGTGACATGTTTCAAGGGTCTGTCTCCAAACCTTTGTGGCTCAAAGGACATGTGAAACCTCTAGACAAAATTGTTTCTTAACACAGCATAGAATAACATCAGCACTCTCATAATGTACAGCTGTGTGTCTTGTACCCTGTGGAGTTTAGTGTCTGCTCTGGAGAATTGCTTACATGACATTGCCATCTGGATGCATACAAATTATTTTGTTCTTAGTTTTATAAAAACATTGGCTTGGTTGCTGAGGGGAGGTCATTCGGGGTGTCTTCCTCAACGTGTGCATAAACACATGTTCTCTGCCCAGACAAACTTACACTATATTGTTGCAAGGACACAAGAATTACTTGATGGAAATGAAAGTGATGTTATAGTTATGTAAAGAATGTTTTAGTTTACCTTTTTACTAGTGAAGGCTTTCATGGCAGTAAGCCTCTTCTAATTGTGTGTCACTTGTTGCAAACTACATCTGTTCTATGGAAAGCCCTATTTGCTGGACAGAGTATGAAAATGTCTCAAAGTGTGTATCTTGGTCATCCTGCACTTTTATTAGTCTCATGCTGACCTTGCAACTGCAAGACCTCATTTTCATGAGTGTAGTGCCTGATTTGTTGCAATTCCCTTTCAGTCAGGCTTCCAGCAGAGAGGTGCTCTGCTTGTTTCATCAGAGGTTAGCAACTTATTTGCTCTCTGGTTTTGAATGATCCCAAGTACAGTACACCTCTTTTGTTGTCTTTGTATTGACTGCCTGTAAATTAGCAAACAGACTGCAACAAGTATAAATAAAGGGTAATTAAAAACAAATTATATTATCCATTTTTTGTTGGTTTGTTTAGTGGTTTTGTTTATTTTTGTGAGGAAGATGACTTATGTGGTCATCTTTTAAGAAAAATCCTAATGGAAAAATGTGTTAGGACATGTTCGTATGTGCAATGCTTACCTCAAGAATTCGGCAGGTTGCATGGTGTGCTGAGATGTTTGCAAACTTCAGAAAAGAAATTTTGTGTGTTCCTGTATTAGAGATGGTCAGTGAGGAGAGGGTATTTGCCACCTTTAAATCCTTCTGTTTATGGGATTATTTTTTTTTTACCCAAGCAATTAAAATGTAATGATGATAGCAGTGCTGCGACGCATGTGGGTTGAGATTTCAAATTCCTTTTGGAAAATGTCTCAAAACATCAAAGCACTTCAGGCTTTTTAGCTGTTTCATCCTGACAGCTGCTCTTGGGCAATATATTAATTCCGTACATAAAAATGTGCAGAATTTACACACAGAAACTGAGGCATGAATTGGTCGATTAAGTGTACTAAGTCTGTGTTATTCCGGAAAACTACCGCTTTGCTACATCTGTCTGGGCCAAGGTCACCATCATAGAGGTTTTGGCTGGGAGTAATCTTTAGCGATCACGAAGTTCAAGTCTTTGCTCAAAATAGGCCAAAAGTAGATCAAGCTAGTTGAGGCTTTGTCTAACTGAGTGTCAAAAAACCCTCTAAAGCTGGAGATTCTTCAGCCTCTCTGGTCACCCTCTCCTATGCTGTGCCATCCTCCAATCAAGATGTTTTTGTTGTACATCCAGGTCGTACTTGCTGATGTGCAATTTGCAACTGTATGCAAAGAACTGAGAAAGGGGTGATGCCTGGCAGAGACATCTGTTGGCCATCCTACCACAGACAAAGAAGTTCCATTAAAATCTGTTCCTCCTTTGGCTGCTGAAAAGGACAGTTTTCAGATCCATATGTTCTTAAGATTAGGCACTTCTTTTATTCTTCTCTATCTTATGAAAAATTAAACAGACGTTTAGGCAGTTTTAAGAGTTAAAAAAAAAAATCAGGCAAAAATATAGAAAAACTGTTTCTATATTGTCCAGTCACAAAATGAGTCTGCCAGAACAATGCAGTTGCTTAGTTGTGTCAGAATAATAAAAGGGCTATCCTGCATGAACATCTCTCATTTGTAAATAAGATGAATTTAGTATCATTATTATTTATTTTTTCATAACCATATAACTTATTAAACATCGAAGGATGAGTCTAATCCAGGCCCTATTTATTGTACTGTCTACAGTACAAAGAACTTGAAGAGACTAAAAAGTTGACAGGTTCAAACATGACACTATTTATTTATGTATTCAGCAGCTCAGTGAAGAATGTTCTGTTGATCTTAGAACAGCAGATAAGATGGTGTTGAAATGACCCTCATAAATACTACATGGAGCACAGGCTGTCTGTGCTACTGAAGAAGTGAACAAGTAGCAGAGCTAGGCAATTAGCTGCAGCAGTATAATTAATATTACTGGCTAGGAAGTTTCAGAAAGAGGTGTTCTTAGAACATATATAGTCTTAGAAAGAATAAAGCAGAATATTTTTCAAGTTGCTGTTATGCTTCAGTCATTTTAACCTTTAACAGCAACTCAACAGCACCATGCATGAAGTATATTTCCCTGCTGTTTCACAGTACTTAACTGCTGAGGTCTACTTAAACATTAAATGATTCTACCCTGCGCTCAAATTAAGGCTTAAATTCTTGAAATATTGACACCAACATGTGACAGGTTATGAAATGGAGCTAACCTACGCTTCCTTATTTAGAATACACTGAGTAAGAAAGGGCATGAATTTGGGGGGGAACCCATTGTGACCTTGTAGAGACAGGAATACCAAAACCTTCTTGCTATGCTAATTTGGTCAAAAGAATACAGAACAAGAGAAATACATACGAAAAGATAGCTGATGTTGTTTCTTCATCTTTTATAGAGTAATTTTCGGATGATTTCAACAGGCTATATCAAGCTAAGCAGTGGTGGTGTTGTTTCTTAATTAAATAAAGAACTATCACTGAACATATTCAAGAGACTTACCCTTGGTCTCTACAACAACTACACTGTGTTGTCTCAAGAGGTAGCAAACAAATATTCTTGCTCTTAAAATATAGTACTCATTTTTCTTGTTGTTCTACAGGGAAATAAATGAGCTTTCCAAGCTGTTTTGTTCACTCATGTAAGTTCCTCTTTCAGAGTTAGTGGCCTTATGTTCTTTGGGACTTCCCATATGGACAAATACAAGTTTTACGTGGCAATTGGAAAAGAGGTCAGCCATAACTTTTCAAGGCTAAATAGTGAAATCAGTTGTTGATGGAAAACAAATTAAAATATTGTGAGCACTCTGTAGTTGCTTCATCAGAGGCAATAGGCATGATGTTTTGCTTTCCTTTCACGGTGGGTAGTTATACGCAGAGACTTTGTACTTCATGTGGTCAAAGAGTTCATAGTCCATGACCCAGTGACTATTCTTTACTCACTGATGCCCATCGTAATATTTTGTATTCTATTGGCACAAATTTAAGCAGAGAGAGAAGATTAACAGCCCTAGAGAGTCAGGCTGATGGTGTTGCTGGAAGTCACTATTGACATTTTAGTTTTGTGTATTATGTACCCTCAAGGATACCCTTGGGATAATGGTATTTTAAAATAACATCAATATTTTGACATGAAAACCTAACAATTACGCTAATACGATCTTAAATCAAGGGGTGTTAGAAACTACTTATGTACAGCCAGATGCAGAAGGGGTATGCTCAATCCTGGAAGCCACATACCTTTCTTTTGTGCATATTATTACTTGTGGATGATTGGCCTCAATTTTAACATTACTGAAACAATTTATAAAGTGCACTTCTAACAATTTACACAAATCTTTAGAGGGAACAGTAAACACAATAGGTGAGAATGTATTCTGCTGGGAAATGTAGCTTTGGCCATTCCTTGTACATACTGTCTGTAGTATTCATTCTTCAGGATGAGATCTGCTTACTTAGATGCTGAGTAAGGTGGCCTAGTATACTGGACACCTGAATCTATAGTAATATAGAAGTCTATTCAATTAATGAGGAATCAAGAACTTGACATTGTTTTCCTATTTCTGACACAGTTTTGCCAAGTAACTTAACTTGAGTCACTTAATCTTGAATGGCATTTTTGTATTACAGATACAAGATTTTCAGCAGTAAAAATTAAATATTATGAAATAGGAAGGAACAGAGAAATATATGTATATTTTTTGTATGTTTTGGGCATTTGTCATCATGTCTTTTGTTGTATACCCCAAATATGAACATTTATAGAAGATCGTTGGTCTCCTGTCTTGAGGGCACACATCCCATGGCAGAATTCTGTGCAGAACTAGTTATCTGAATGATTGCAAAAACTACCAAGTCAGAATGGTTGGCATTGCACAAAGTATTGGACTAAGAACTATTATACTTAGTCCAGTAAGTCTAATATTGGGCTAGATTCCAAGATTCTTCATTGTTACATTTCAAGTATAACATTTAGGGAGATTGTGATTCCACTGTATATGCTATGCCTGTCCTGTGATGTAGGAAGAATTCATGTTTTGGAGGTATTCTGGCAGTTTTCATCCAGAAACAGATTTACCTGTCCTGAAATCACACCAAGCCAGAAGGAAGCAAGCAGCTGCCTAAGGCAGCACATTACTTTTGGGAATGAAACAGCAATGGTACTGCCATCTGTTTAGCCTACATCCAGTCCTTAAGAAGTGGGCTTTGCTACTGTTTCCTTTAAGCTGCTGCTAGTAGTGCAGTGGGGTAAGCGAGGTTGTGGACTGGCTACAACTTCTGACTGCAGCAGTATCACTCACCAGCAAACTTGGCTCTTTAGATCTTTTTCTGCTGCCACTCAAAACTAAGTGGAACCCTGCCTTTTCTCTTCCTTTTAGTCCCTCATCTCTGTGGTCTAAATTCAGCATCACCTTCAAGTTTCCTTCCAACCATTCATTGTAGTTTAATCTGAACTCTTTTGAAAAGTACTGCAAAATGTATGAAATTAATTTTTTAATTAATGGAGAGTATACTTGTATTTAAGGATGGTAATGCAATACAGAGGATGATCATTTGGGCCCTAATGGGCCCAAATTTTTGAAAATAGTATAGTGAACTGAAGAATTTTTTTTAGGAGTCCATTAACTTTTAATGCAATAAGAAGTTACTTTCTCTTATATTAAATAAATCAAATCTGTAAGAAAGGCTAACACATCCTACAAGACTAATGTTTGCATGACAAGAATGAGAAACAATGACAAAAATAAACACCACTGGAAAACTGATTTATGAGACCTGTTTTTATACCTACTGAAATTGTGTCAACCCAGATGTTCTACTCAAAAGCTATTAACTGAAAACTAACTGGAGAGAAGGATAAATGTTTCAGTACCAGACTATAGCTGTTAATACCAATGTGCTTAAGCATAGCAACAGGGTTTTTGTTTATGTGGCACAGCAATAAACTCATTATCTAGAAAGAGGCATCTTGTGGTTAAGACCTAAGGTAGGATTTTATACTACTCACGATCAGTCAGATGACACTATATAAAAATAATTCATCCTCTAGACATGAAAGATCTAACTTTAAACCAAAAACAAAGCTAAGCAGTCTGCACTTAACATTATTATGTGAAGAATAATGTTTAACAGTATAAGTCACTTTCTACTTTTTTCCTGTCGCTGAATTTATCTTCATTTTTAAAATTAAATGTGGGTTGAAAACATTGTGTATTGTGCCACTAATGCTCAAAAAAACCCCTCAAACAATGTCAGAGAACAGATGAGAGAGAGTTCATTTTGTAGCCTAGGAGAACTGGCATATTTGGACATAGCACCTTGTTTGGGTCCGTTATCATCATTATTATTGCAAATAAGTAATTATGGACTTTAAAAAACTTAATCATGTGTGACTTTTCAACCTAGTAACAGAATCATAGGGTTATTTAAGCCACATGCTATTCAGTAGCGGGAAAGAGCCTTGAAAGGCTTTTCTGTTTGCAGCACTGTGTAATTAATAAGTTGTGCAGAATAAATATTTTTTACTCTAACATCAATTATAGTCTTTTTAGAGCGGACACACAATTCTAGATGAAGGTCTAAAGTACTCCAGCAATTTTTCCTTTCTAGACTAGCAACTTCCCAGTCCATATAATCTTTCATGTTTCTTCTCTGTACTAACTTATCAAGTAGAATGTATGACCCTTTCTGTAGGTGGCATATATAACAATGACAAGACGTAGTAGGTTCATGTTCAGGCAAAACCTCAGTAAACTTTGTGTATTAAAATTTTTTTTCTTAATTAGTTTTGCTAAATATCTACTGATACTATCCTGGATCTATATTACCTTTGGTTTGCATGTGAGGAGAGCCATCTACTCTTGTCTGACTTGCTGACTTGTAAAAAAAGTACTTATAGTGAAGAAATGAGAACTTCGTATGTGTGTGGAGTTCTAAGCCTAGACCTTTTCTGAACAGTTCAGACTTGGAGCACTCAGGTTTTCAACACTTTTTGCATCCAGAAGAGGACCTATACCTTGTCCAACTTACTATTATAGTGCTTTGAACTTCTCTTATTTAAGATCGATGAAAAGCTTGTTTTGATGAAACCAGTTATGCTGTGCATACCTTGGGAGCAAAGTTCATATAGATAAACTATGAAACATGAAAATTCGTATGAATTTTCAAAATTACTAAAGCTACAAAATATAAGCTCATATTACTTTATTTTTTCCACTGAAAAGGTAAAGAATATTGTGGAAAAAACCCCATTTTCTACAAGGTGATGTAAGGTTTATTGCGTGCAATATTGTTGCATTATAAGAATTTTGCTTGGGAAAACAGACAACTTCATAAAATCTGCTATTCTAGGTGGTCTATGTCTCCAGTAATCAACTTCAGCTTCTCCTTAGACTGAATGGAAGGATATTTTCAAGAGTGATACATTTACGTCAAATTTGTGGTTTCTTGATTGATTTATTCATGTGACAAAAATGTAGCTAAGTAAAGCATAAATTGCGATGCAGAGTTTTAAATGATTACACAAGGTGTTCTAGTGCTAATAGTCTACCGACACAGATGTGAAATGCAGAATATATTTTCATAACGGGTAATGGTGAGTGACAGCTGAAGTAATTTATAAGAAACGCACAAGTATTGGTCTTCTCCATTAGAATCACTGTGACAGGATACAGTCAAATTGTTTACTTGACATGTTAACAATTTCCAATTTTTGTTGTGTTTTTTTGTTCATCTAATAATATCATCAATTACATGGGTAAAGAAACTACCTTGAGTATGTGTGGGAAAGCTGCTTCTTAAAAGTTCCTGTTTGATTTATCATTGATTCAGTTTTATGGGATATTCAATACTGGAGAAGCAAAGAAACCATGCAGTTTTTCATAGTCCAGTGACATTATTAAAGGCTGACTTCTACTTGCTAGCCACTGTTCAGGTTAAATTCATGCACGTGTTCATGCACATGTTCATTAAATTCATTTTTTTTTTCCCCATACTTTGGTATGCTATAAAGATTTGGAACTTAACCATTGTTTAGCATTCAGAAATGTTCAAGCCACTTCATTGAGTGAGGGCAGCCTAAAAGATCTCTCTTTTGTAATCAGTACGGTTTACTTTTAGTCAAGTAGAAAAGTCTAGGAATGAGAGCTAGACTGGTGGAAAAAAAATTAAAAAGCTCAGTGTGGAGGAACATAAGGACATCATGAAAGTTGGTAAAATTTTAAGAGTTAGTGATGTGTTTTCACCTATCTAGATGCTGTCTGGTTCTCTTTCACTTCACTGGTGTAAATCAGCTTGAGATACTTAACTGCTAGAAGATCACACTGTCTTTCATGGAATCACTGTAGTCATTTCAATAGTAGCAGACTCTTCAGGTACTCAAGTAAATACCATGCATGGTTCCACTGCAATTATGTAATAACTTGTCACAGATCATAAACATCCACTTACATAACACAGAAGAAGTCTCATCTGGGGACTTTCTTAGTCTTTGACAAAGACTCATATTTGTATGAAAGTGCCTCTACAAGGTCACGAACACCTGTATCTATTTTATGTAGTATAACTAGAAGAAAATTTTTATACTGGATAGATGTGAAATTATTGATCATTTGCTGCTAGTTCATAAACAAATGATTACTACCCTGTAACACTGTGAAAGCAAACATTTCACAATTTGAAGATTCAAAAAGCTGAGTAAGATTCTTTCAGGTTATGTTTTTCAGTTTCAATAACAAACTTCCCTGGAGCAAAAGTGTGTAGCCTATATCATGTGCCTTTTTTTAAGGGATTGAGGAGAAATAAGTCACCTCCTTATTTTCCTGTGACAGCTAGCAATATTTATGGTATATCTGAAGAGCTGCTGCTGTACCTCTAGATAAATCATAGTTGGCTCAAACAATTGAAATATTTTTTAATAAATAATAAATACAAATATATTTTTATATTTTTTAAACCCTTTAGTTCTTTATGATTTCTTCGTCTTGAAACCTAAGTTTAATTGACACTATCTCAAAATGACATACTTCTAAGACCAAGTACTTTCAATGAACACAAATTTAGCATTGTAGGACCTGGGTAAGAGGACACACAATCATGCAAGAAGGCAAGGAGTGAATGGACAAAACCAGGCACTACTCTCTGACATGCCAAGCAAAGCAAGCACTATAGAAAGCCATTTTACATTAGGTCTGTACAATATATCCACTCAAGAACCAGGAGACAGGCCATTACTGTCACTTTATTTCTCAGTGTCCTCTCAAAATGCCAAGTCCACAGGGAGGATTTGCAAGAAATCAAGACAGAAGTTCAGTCTGTTCTGTCATAGCTTCAGAATGCTATGAAAATAAACTTACTTGAAAAGAATCCATTTTGTTGAGGAAGGAAAGAGAAAGATAGTATGTTGTGTGTGTGAGAATGTCAGTGGAAAAAAAAACAAACCCAAAACCAACCAAC